>JAZKJV010007171.1:0-382838 GCA_037367405.1 Ottelia alismoides | reverse complement strand
TTGTTCGAAAAGGCTGTATCTCTCAGTTCTTCCAGGGCTGCCAACTCTACCTCTTCTCTGGTCTCCTATACTCTCGGGGTCTAGAAGCAACTCAGTAACTGCCCAAAAAGATTTGTGCTTGATTTCTACTGGCAAATGGCACGGCTTGCCATAGACGAGACGAAAGGGAGATGTCCCCAATGGATTCTTGAAAGATGTCCGATAAGCCCACAAGACCGAGTCCAAAAGCTGTGACCAATCCTTTCGGTCTTGGCGGACAACTTTCTGCAAGATAGTCTTTATCTCCCTATTCAATACTTCGGTAAGACCATTAGTCTGAGGGTGATAAGGAGTGGCAACCCGATGGTCAATGCCGAACTCGTCTGCAAGGGCCCTGACTTTGTCATTGATGAAGTGAGACCCCCCGTCTGAAATCAAGACTCTAGGTACCCCGAACCGTAAAATGATATTTCTCCTCAAAAATTTGCAAACGGTTTTAGCATCTGCGGCTCGGGCGGGGATGGCCTCAACCCATCGGCTGACATAATCTACAGCGAGCAAAATATGCTCGAATCCCTGACTCTTAGGAAATGGGCCCATGAAATCAATCCCCCATGCATCAAAAACCTCACAGAAGTGAATGGGTTGCATGGGCATCATGTCTCTCTGTCCGCAGGTTCCCATTTTCTGACAGTCAGTACATCTCTTCACGAACTCATCAGAATCCTTGAAGAGAGTAGCCCACCATAGGCCGGATTGAAGTACCTTCTGTGCTGTTCTTTTTCCAGAATGATGTCCTCCTGCCTCAAGCTTGTGGCAGTATGTGAGGACGCTATGCTGCTCTTCTTGAGGAATGCACCTCCTCCAGATACTATCCCCTCCTTCATGATAAAGGACGGGATCCTCCCAATGGTAAAACCTAGCCTTAGCTAGGAAGGTCTCAAGTTTCTGCCTGGGCCAACCCTGAGGGACTGTCTTGGCAACAAGATAGTTTACAAAGTCAGCATACCATGGGAGTGAGGTGACAGCCAAGATCGCCTCATCCGGAAATGTCTCTGTGATAGGTGCGCTGGGCTCAGATTCCTCAAGATTCTCCAATCTGGAGAGATGATCCGCCACCACATTCTTGACTCCAGGCTTGTCCTTAATCTCAATATCAAATTCCTGGAGTAGAAGGATTCATCTGGTGAGACGTGCTTTGGCATCCTTCTTAGCCATTAAGTACCGGATGGCGGTATGATCAGTGTAAATGGTCACTCTAGATCCGAGAATGTAAGATCTATACTTATCAAGAGCGAACACTACGGCCAGCATCTCTTTCTCAGTCACAGTGTAATTCCGCTGAGCGGCATCCAAAGTCCGGCTGGCGTAGTGAATGGCAAACGGTAAACCAACCATCCTCTGTCCAAGCACAGCCCCAACGGCAAAATCTGAAGCATCCGTCATGATCTCGAATGGGAGAGACCAATCGGGTGGCTGAAGGACAGGAGCTGAGACAACCATATTCTTGAGAGTTTCAAATGATTCAAGACACTTATCATTAACAATAAACTCGGTGTCTTTGGTCAGTAAGCGATCGGGCAATTCGACTGAAGTCCTGAATGAACCGTCGGTAGAAACCGACATGCCCCAGAAAAGACCGTAACTGACGCAAATTGGACGGCGGATTGAGTTTTCTGATGATATCCACCTTAGCCGGATCGACCTCCATGCCCCTGTTGGAGACGATGTGACCAAGGACCGTCCCTTGAGTCATCATGAAATGACTCTTCTCCCATGATAAGACAAGATTAACCTCAATGCAGCGCTAGAGCACACGGTCTAGGCAGTCAAGACAAGCGTCGAACCCATCGCCATAGACCGAGAAGTCATCCATGAAGACCTCTAAACAGTCACCCACCATGTCCGAGAAGATGGACAACATGCACCTTTGGAATGTCGCCGGAGCGTTGCATAGACCAAAGGGCATCCGTCTGAAAGCATAAGTCCCAAACGGACAGGTGAATGTCGTTTTCTCCTGGTCTTCGGGCGCAATGGCCACCTGATTGTATCCAGAGTACCCATCAAGGAAACAATAGTGACTCTTCCCAGCTAGCCGCTCGATAATCTGATCAATGAATGGTAGTGGGAAGTGATCCTTCTTGGTGGCCTCATTCAATCGTCTGTAGTCCACGCAGACCCTCCAAGAAGTTGGTACTCTGGTAGCGATCTCCTCTCCAGACTCATTAACAACTGTAGTGATACCCGTCTTCTTAGGTACCACATGTAGTGGACTTACCCATTTGGAGTCGGAGATGGGATAGATAAAATCGGCGCTCCACCACTTGGAAATTTCTTTCATGACTACGTCTCGAAGATTCGGGTTCAGCCGTCGTTGGAACTCACGCGACGGCTTAGCATTATCCTCAAGATAGATGTGGTGAGAGCAAAGATTTGGGCTCAGCCCCTGGAGATCAGCTATACTCCAACCGATTGCCTTGCGGTTTCTTTCAAGAACCTCCATCAGACGAGATTCTTGCTCTCCAGTCAAATCTGCTGAGATAATGACTGGGTGCATTTCTGGCTCTCCAGCAAGGAATCTGTACTTCATCGACTGCGGCAGAGGTTTCCGTTCTGGACAACTGGGAGGTGGCAGATCTGGCTTCTGATATGTCTGTGTAAATGTGACCAGGTCTGCATGGGAGAACTCTCGCTCTGCATGAATTTCCGACGAAGGGCGGCCTTCTGAATCAACTATAAACTGCACCGGCTCGCACTCTGTCATGGTTGTTGGCTCAGTAGGAATCAGACAAGGTAAATAGTCATCAAAGTCATCCCAGTCAATGTCTGAATCCGAGGGATCAGAAGAAGATGAGCATGATTGAAATTCCTCAGCACCACTCATCACAACACTGTCAACCTCATAGATGTCCTCATCCAGGGATGTGCTCTCCCGGCTTTCGACTGCCATGAGCTTGAGATACAAGGAATCTGTAGGCAAGGCGAGGGTCGGTGCTACGGGATCTGTCCAGTTGGATTCATCATCAGTCATCTCAAAATCACAAACCTGGTGGATGTCTAGCTCCTCCTCTGTCATCTGCGTTGCTTCACTGGACTGCTCAGAGCACTCTAACTCTCTGGCGCTGGTTTCCTCGATCGTCTCTATCTGTATGGTTTCGCCCTCTACGCGAAAACATACCTTCCCACTATCATGATCGGTCACCGCCTTGGCTGTGGCCAAGAATGGACGTCCGAGAATGATGGGGGCATCAGTTACCGCCTCAGGGATCTCCATGTCCAACACAACGAAGTCCACGGGGAATTGCAGGTCCTGAATGGTAACGACCACGTCTTTCAATAACCCCTTCGGCCTCTTAATCGACCTATCAGCAAACTGAAGGACGGTTCTGCTTCGAAGAAGAGGGCCGAACTCGAATTGCTTGAGTAAGGCTGCCGGAAGGAGGTTAATTGAAGAGCCGCTGTCTAATAGAGTACGATCAAACTGCTGCTCCTGAATCTCGCATCTGACATAGGGAGCTCCTGCGTCTGGTCGCTTGGCTGGCAGCTTGTTCTGAATGATGCAACATGTGTCATGAGTGAGCATATGGATTTGATCTTTGTGCCTCTTCTTCCTTCGAACAGTAGTTGTCTCTTTCAAGTTCTTTTTGAAGAAGGGGATATGCTCAAATGCTTCCCGTAGAGTCAGCTGAATGTGAAATCTATCAATCATTTGGTCGCCGAACTCTACCTGCTGATTCTTTTTTGGATTTTCTTTTTTGTTCCCCTTCGCCCGGCGGAGTGCTTCGAGAAAGGGGATGGTAGGGTCCTCCGCAGATGGAGGACTAGGAATCGGTCCCTGTGCCTGTGAAGACGGAGAATCCATACAATTATCATCATTCATCACATATGGATCCGCAATTTGAACAGAAACCTTTCCTTTATTCATATTTTTGTTCTTGTTTTTGTTCCCACAGTCTCTAGGTACAAAATGTGGTAACATCACAGTTGGTGGCTCAACAAAAGTAGATGTGGTGGCCTCAGCACCACCACTAGCACTGGTCTTTGCGGCATCAGCACCACGCTCTGGTTCAACATCCAAAATGGTGGCATCAGCACCACCGTCTGCATCTGGCCTCTCGACGGCATCAGCACCACCGTCTTCAACATCATCATTAGCGGCATCAGTACCGCTAGTCTGCTCCTCTGGCGCTCCTGGTTCAGCATCTGGTTGTCGCTCAGAAGAGGCGCCGCCGGCTGGCATCCTACCGCTCCTAGTAGTCACAAAATTAGCATCATTCAAAGAATAAGACATATCATTCAAATCGTCACTAGGAGAGGTATCCTCTGTGAACTCTACATGCTCAGATTTTCTTTTTAGGTTATTAGGATTAGGTTCGATCTGAGCGGGTATGGCGGCTTTGCCTTTGATGATGTCCCGCATCTCCTGCCGGAATTCATCCATTTCTTGCCTGAAAGATGCTCGCTGTTCAGATAGCAAGCGGGCAAGATCATCGAGGGCTGGGTTCTCATAAGCTGGACCTTGAGAACCGGATGTCTGTCCCTGCTGGAAATGGGGCTGCTGCTGCTGGTGTTGCTGCTGATACTGGGGGGAAGGCTGGTGATAAGACTGCTGAGGCGGTTGGCGCTGCCTCCACTGCTGTCCCTGATAGGAGGGACGAGGACCACTGTGATATTGCTGCGGCTGGGCATACTGGGGCTGCTGGTGTTGCTGTTGTGTCGACTGGATGTTCTGTTGTCCTTGAGTAGGAGGATGCTGCTGGGATGAGGATCCACCATTGCCCCAACGGAATCCGGGGTGATCCCTACGAATTGCGGGCTGAGGATACCGGTCGTACCAAATCCCATTGACTTCCATCAATGGCTCCTGCCCAAAGGAAGGTGGAGGAAGAACTGCCAGTGGTTGCTCTGGTTGATAAACCACCATCTGCGTGTCCGAAGATGGCGGTTGCTCTGAATGGTATTGCAGCAATGGAACCGGCTCCGCCTGGATATGGTTCACCTGGCGGTATGAGGTAGATGCCTGGTTGGGATTGCTGCTGCTGGAAGCAACCTGTGACCTGGGAGGCTGTTGGGAATGGGCTTGTGCCTCCTGAATACATAGAATTTGAGTCTTCAGGTCACTCATGGTTTTGGTGAGAAGGTCCATCTGGGCTAGACCTTGATTCTGCTTCTTCTCGAGGATCTCCATGCGGTCCAACTTTTCACTAATAATGCCCATGTCGACTGCTGCTGATTCGGCTTGGGCTGCGGCTACCGACGTTGTGTTGGGACCGGCATCGATGCGGGCGATCCTCTGAAATGATCCCGCTCCTTGCGGGGGCTTCTGTTGAGTATAGACTCGGGCCTGGGTCATCACCGTGGAGTTTTCTGCCATGCCTTCATAGATGGCCCAGACGTCGTCTTCTCCCTTGGAGAAATAGGACCCACCGCAAGAGGCGTTCACAAGCCCCTGCAGCTCCGGTGTCAGCCCACAGAAGAAACTCTGCACCAGGTTGGGCTTGGAGATATCGTGATGTGGACACCGGTCTATGAGCTCTCTGAATCGATCCCAGGCTTCATGGAATTGTTCATTTGGGATCATGACGAAATTGCTAATCATAGCTCTAGCTGCATTGGTCCGGCCGAGAGGATAGTATTTCTTCAAATATGCGGTCCGGAGATCTGCCCAAGTATCGACGAATCGCCCTAGATGCTTGAGCCAATATGCGGCTCTATCAACCAATGAGAACGGGAAGGCGATCATCTTAATGGTGTCCTCGGTCATCAACCGATCATGGATAGTACTGCATATCATTTCAAATTCTTGGAGGTGGAGGTGCGGCTCTTCAGTCGGCAACCCATGGAATTTGGGAAGAAGCTGGATCGTATGGGGCCGAAGCTCGAAATCTCCGTGGATTGGCGGGAGTCTGATCCACCGGTGAGTGAGGGATGCAGCTGGGTTGTGCAGTTCCCTCATGATGGTCTGTGGCGGTCACTCAGCGTCTGGATCGCCTCCTCCTGCATCGGGTCCTCCTCCTCTGCCACCGCCCCCAGGTCGGTTCTCTCTCAGATGTGCTATCTCTCTCATCAGATCACCCATGAATGTTCCCTGATCACGGATCTGTCTCTGCATATTTTCCAGGGACGCTAGCAAGGAATTGTTGATGGCCACCTGATCAATTATGAATGGAGGGTGATCGTGGTCATCTGGGTGCTCGCCTCTGTCTGCCATTGCTGGATTTTCTGAAAAAGCAAAAGAGGCCATCTCAGGTGCTGTCGAATGAGCGGAACTCTGTGATGCACTGAATTCTGACACAATTGGACTGAGAGAAGGAGAATGGGAAGGGTGGTCGAGGGGGAACAGGGTGGATGTGAACTCGGGCTCGGAGAGCGGACTCTCCGAGGCATTCCTAGATGAGTAAGGAGGAGTGCTAGATAGCGGTGCCGACAAGGTCGGCCTAAGAGATCTCCGTCCCATCATCTTGATTATTCGAGAAGAGTGGGGATAATGCAAGAGAAGAAGAAGATGATATGCAACAAAATTGTGCACAATTGTGCGGTGTTTTTGATCTTGACCTAAATAAATCTAGCAATCAAACGCAAAACAAGGGTGAATTCACCAACTCAACTCGTGAAGCCGTGAAGGTTCGGCTTTTATCTTGTCAATTTTAGCTTGTTTTCTGGTATTTATCTTGTCACGAGTCCTTAGAACGCTACGCCTATCGGAGCGAGAGTACTGCCAGGAAAGTGTCCCCGTACTTGTCCTCCTCCTGTGTAACCTGTAACTTGCGCTTTTTGAGGTCCTTGTAACCCTTCCTAGATCCCTACTCATCCAAAGAAATAGAGGGAGGAAGCCGATAGGCGAAACCGATACTTCGGACCTCGCTCGCAACAGAATCACCCGTGAGCGTACAAGGTCCTACTCGGACGCAGCCGGTGAGACAGACACATCCGTGAAGGCGTGGCCTAAGCTCGGTACTTCGGACAAGGTCGGCACTCACACAATAGTGAGTCACCAATGGCGACCAAGTCCTACTCGACTACGTACGATAGTAGCGCCAATACTTCGGAAATCCAGGCGATACACAAGGCAGCCACAAGTTGGGTTTTGGGCTCTAATCCTTACGAAGCGCTCACCTCACTTGGAAGGAGACCTTCCCATGCAACCTGAAGACAAGTGAGGGTGTTACTCTCCCCAAGCAATGAATCCAATTACCAATTTTATTTTGGTCAAGTTTTCTTTAGCAGTCCCTTTTTTAATTTTTTTGGTGTTATCGCTTCTTTTGAGTAGATTCAAACAAGCGCCTAACGGTTTTTGTGTTTTTCCTTTATCCTACTTTGTTCCAAAAACAGAGGGAGAATGGAGTCGGAAAAGCCGTGCAAGTCGACACCAAGGTGGAATTCTCACCTTTGTGCCTAGATGATGCATGCAAAGTAAGAAGACTTACAGCGAATCCCAGCTCTCTCCATGCGGGATGCAAAGCAGAATTTGTAAACCTATGCTATATGGCGATATGCAAGCGGAAATCGTCCTAGATCAGGCAACTGCTAGCGTGAAGAACCACAAGCTAACTACTAACTCCTAATCCGAGTGTCCGGTCTAGGCTCACTCCTCCTCTGCTCAACACATTTGAGTTAGGAGAAAGCGCTTGTTCGGGTGTGAGCTCGCGGCGCGTGGATCGGAAGCTACTAGCTAACTGTTTAATTAGTCTAAGTCCAAATACGAATCTATAGGAGCATGCAAAGATAATTAGGTGTTTGGACCTATTCTAATCGAATCAAGCAGGACCTAGAACTAAGAGCTCAATCCACAAAAGAAAGTGAAAAATGAAAACAAAACCGGAAAATGACGGCGATAAAAACTCGTCAAAAACTGCGGTGAGCCCCCGGGTGAACAAACACCCGGAAATTAGGCTCAATAGTCTGAGTGTCCAAGTCTAAGTGTACCTGTATTATTACAAATTAATAGTCTCTCTCTCTCGAAAATAAATGTAAGCTAATCTAATCACTCTCCCTCACTCTTCCTGCTCTCTCCTGCCGGCGTGACCTAAGAAGGCCGGCTCCGCTTCCCAAGGATGCTCCGAATCACCTAAGCAATCCGCCTTGCTCCGCGGTCCCTCGCAAGAAGACAAGAAAAGAGACGGTCAGATAGCTCAACAAGATATATAAAAAATGTAAGAGATGGAAAGTAATGCTATGGTAAACAATCACACAATCAAACAAAATGTGATCTACTCGTTGTTGCTCCCCGGCAACGATGCCATTTGATTTAGCCGAAAATAGGTGGTCTTAAGTTCAACACAAAGCGTGAACTCAGTCGGTGTGGTGACCACACTAAATCTGGACTAAAGTCAACAATTAACCCACACTAAAGATCAACAAATTAGAACTAATGTGGAGCTAAAATTTATTTTTAACTCTACATAAAAGATGTATAGGTGCAAGTATGTAGAGAGTTCGAACACAGGGAGCAAGCAGGGTAATTCACAAAAATGTGCACAAATATGTGTGTGATGTGTCTACACTAAGCAATCAAGCAAAGGGAATTTTTGTGGGTTTTTAATTTTTAATTTTTTTAATTTAATTTTTAATTTTGTATTTTGGTTTTTAATTTTCTGATTTTTTACAATTTTATATTTTATATTTTTTTATTTCTTTTTCAATATTGGAAAGTAAAGGTAATTTACTAAAAGACAAGATGAAGTATTTATAAAAAGGTGCTAAAATAACCAAAAATTCAGAAATTAAATATTTTTGGTATTTTTAGGGTTTTTTACTATTTTTGTGATTTTTGGGGATTTTTCAAGGTGTTTTTGGTATTTTTAAATGCTGAAATAAGGCAAAACAGTGGAAAGGGTGCTGGCTGTGAGTAAAATGGGATTTAAAAATAGCAACCAGTAGCTAAAAATTTTCACACTATTTTTCAAATAAAAAAGACAAAATAAGGAGCAAACAGGAACTTAGTTTTTGATTTTTTTGAGTTTTCTACTATTTTATATATTTTTTTGAAGTTTTTGAGTGTTTTTAAATTTTTAGTGTTTTTCTTTTGAAATTTTTAATGATTTTTGGACTGACACTAAAAGACGATAAAATAGACACTAGGTAATTTTTTTGGAATTTTTAGAGGTGTTTTAATATTTTTTGGCATTTTCTAAACTAGACAGTGCACAAAAAGGCTGTTTTTGATTTTTAATAAATATGGAAATAAAATAAAATCAAAAACTAAAATGATGGCGTGGAAGCAAGTCAACAGGAGCTTAACCCTAATTTTGTGGAATTTTTGGGCTTGAAATGATCATTCAAATAAATACAACAAGCATCCAATTAATAAATAAGCCTGGCAGGGGTATATGTGCAATATATCAAACATCCAGGGGCATACATGCAAATTTCCACAAAATATTGAACTGAATATTTAATTTCTAGCACCAAAATACAATTACAAAACCCGCCTGGGTACGCTAGCAATTTTCCCACCAGGGCGCGTGACTTGCACGCGCCTGGCGAGGACTGAAATGTAATATCTCTAAACCCTAGGGGCCTACATGCAAAATATCCAAAAAGTTTACACGTGATGGGAAAGTTTAAGTACTAAAACGAAATACACAAATGACCGAGGGCCCCTCTGCAAAATGCCCACACCTCACGTGTACAGGTCACGTGAGGTGACGTGGCGAAGGACCTGGATGCAAATATTGAAAGCTTGGGGGTCTCTATGCAAATAGACCAAAGTTTTTATGCTACAGACGAAAGTTTAAATACTAAATAATAAATACAAAAGGTGCGAGGGTTGGAATGCAAAATACCCTCGACGCGCAGATCCAACGGCGCTGGAGTTGCCACTTGACACGTGGCGCTTGATGAACGGCCGATGACGGTTCGCTTCGACGTCTGAGATTAGATCTCAAAAAGAGATCCAACGGTGGCTGGTCGTGGAAGATCTGACGGTCGATGCGCGATCTGGAGCTCCATCTTGATCCAACGGTGGCGAAGGCCGGAGCAAGAACAACGACGAACTCCGGCGAGTCGAGGTTCTCCGAGGTCAAGCTCCGTCTCCGGCGGGCTTCTTGGCTTCAAAATCGGGCTGGAGCTTCCTGGGGTCGTCCTCTATCTCCTGGGGGCACCAAAAGTGCACGGCGTTGGCCGTGCCGCTCGCAAGTGGTCGGCGGAGCTGGAGAGCTCGGCTAAGCTCCGGCGAGCATCAAAAACGTGCCCAGGTGCGAGTCAACGTTCTTCGACCCTGCAAAACAAGTCAAGAGGTCCAGGGCAAATTGCCTGGACCCTAAGTGGACCTAATCGACGCGAAAGGCGGAGTGGTGATCGGTGGCCGGAGGTGCGCTCCGGCGAAGGGATATGATTTGGCGAAGGAGTGAACGGAATTCAAAATTTCTTTAGGGCTAATGATCCTAAGCCTGAGACTAAGCGAATGAACGGAAAATAAAAGGGGGAAAGGGCTTCCTCGACGGTGTAGACCGGAGGGTAGGATACCTCAACCGCCGGAGTTGCGAGAGGTGGTGGAGACGCCTCCGACCTCGGCTGCCTTGGCTGAAGAGCCCACGTCGGAGCTGTCACCTCCAGGTAGCTCTGGAGCACGAAAGAGGCGCGAGGGGGTGGACCGAAGGTGTTCAAAATCGAGTCGCAAGGTCGAGGGTTCTTTTTATGTGGTTTGACTCTGAGCTGCAGGGGTCCAAAGATCAATGAATATCTTGCAAATCTTGGGTCCAAAGACCAAGATTAAGCTCGGGCGAGTTAGATAGATGGTTGGTGAACAATGTTGCAGTAGGATGCAACACGAAAACATGAAAGAATTGGCTGGGAAAAAGCCAAAAAGATGGCTCAAAAACCGAGCCTGACACGGGCTACAGGGGGTAGGGCGACCAGTTGACTGGGGTCAACTGTTGACGCCTCCTGGTTGGTCCACGTGGACCAACCAGGAAAAACCCTAAAATGTTATTTTGTTAATTCATTTAAAAATAGAAATAAGTTGAATTAAATAATGATTATAAAATAAAAAATATTCGTTATTTTATGTAGTATTTTATTATGATTTTTAATTATTTTTATGAGTTATATTTTTACAAGTTCACTTTTTAGCCTTATATAGGTACAATACCTATGTATTTAAGTATTTTAATTTTATTTTGTGTATTTTAATTTCTTTAATTTTGTTTGTAATTTTATAAAATTATAAAATACTTTTATACACATAAATATATTTTTATTTTATTTTATTGATGTATTTTGTATATTTAATAAAATATAAGAGTATTTTGTACATGTATAGGTATAGGCAATATACCTATGTAGTCTTTATACAAGCATTTTTATTTTTATGTCTCTTTGCATTCTATTTTGATTTTAATGCACATATATATTATAAGTGACGTTTACAAAATTATAACAATATAAAAAATGAATAAATAATGAATAAAGAATAAATTGAATATTTTAATCAGTATAGCTATACAACTGGGGTCCAAAACTCAACTTTCAAACCGTAGCTCCGCCAAATGCGAAACCACCACCATTGGATAGATTATTTTATTCTATATACAATTAAAGGTGAGTTTGCTACATTTGGAGTTGTCAGTTGTGAGATACGGGTCTGGGAAGTTGGGATTCTGGATTTTTATTCACACCATAACTTTTTATCTGTACATCATTTTTCTGTGAAATCAATTTTGTATTTTTCTTTATTAATTTATCTACAACTTTCATGTACAAAGTTTCTTCATTTGATGTATAAAAAGTGGAACCAAAAATAGGTCCCAAAATGAATACAGAATGAATAGAAATATAGGTATTTTCTCTGTGTTTTTGACCTTATCTCCCCCTACTTTATTTCTTGTCGACCTTTTCATCAAGATGCCTAGGTCTCGGGGGTTTTGGGTCATAAAATATTTACAATATTTTATTCCTTTTCTTTTCTTTATTTATTCTATAATTTTGGCCTTAATTACAGTATTTTAAACACTATCTGAATGCACATGCATGAATGCTAAGATGCTCTATTTAAGGGTATTTACAGGCATTTGCTAGGGTTTTTGGTGCCAAAATGATAGAATAAAGATGATGAAATGTGGATTCATCAGTGAGGTAGAAACAGAACTGCGGAGATCACGAGATGAGATGGTAGATCGGTATCGGAGGTGGATCAAAGTGCGGTGAAAATTTTTGTGATCTAAATCCTAAAGATTAACTAATCCTATGCTAGAATCTAAGCCTACGATTTACCTAAGAAAAATGACAGAGAATAAAATGGGGATCTCACCTTGAGATTGGAAATGCTATTGTGGCCTCGACGACGACCGAACGCTGTCACCGGACGGCTCGGAGGCTAAGCACCTTTCTTCGACGAGTAGCTTCTCGGAGGTCGGGCTCCTCTCTCCAAAGGTCGATCCAAGAAGAAATGAGGGAGGAGGAACCCATTAAAAAGACGACGAAGGTCAGAAATGGAGATATTTACAAAAATGGAAGGTGTTGATTGTGTGAATTAAAATAATTAATTAAATTAATTAATTAATTTACGAAATTCGAAATTAATAAATTAAATAAATTAATAAATTAATTGAAAATTAATTGGCCACCTTAATGGTGGCCATTAAAGGTATGCAATTAAATCAGGTATATATGGCATGATATAATATCAAATCAATAAAATAAAATCAAATAATTAAATAAAAAATTCGGAATTTATTTAAATTAATTAATTAATGTTAGGTAATTAATTTTTTTGGTGGATTTTATAAATGGAAGTTAGTGGCATACATATATTATATACATATAATATAATGTACATAGGTACAAATAAGGAAATAATTTTTATACAAGATTTTTTTATTTTAATTAATTTTTTTTTAATTTTTATTCAAAAACAATATTTATAATATATACATTAAGTAAAAATAAATATTAATAATTATATACACAAATATATGGGTAAACTGCACAATACACCCCAGAAAACCGACTTTTTAACCGTAACTCCAAAAAATACGAAACCACAGCCATTTGAAAGATAATTCAATTTATAGTATTATGGAAGTGAGTTTGGTTTGATTTGAGCTCATATGGAGCCGGAATTGATGTTTCAATTATCGCACTACGGCTTTTTCTGGGTGTAATTATTTACAATATATACATTTTTTTATTTTACAAATATTTTTATTATTTACAATACAAATTTATTTACAACTTTTATTTACAAAAGTAAGTGATTTGAGGTAAAATTATATACAAATAAAATAAGGTAAGTTTTTAAACAAATATACATGAAAAATATGTACAAGACATTTTTTTGATTTTCTGACAGAAGACCTTATCTCCCCCTACTTTATTCCTGGTCCATCAGGTCAAGTCTTGACCTTCTCTCGGGGTTTGGGTCAGTCTGTATTTATTGCATAAATACTTCCTTTTCTTTTTCTTTTCTTCTTTATTCTTTTATTTATTTACAAAAAGTGTTAAAAATGAATAATTAACAAATGCATGCAAAATGGTAATTTTATGAAATTAGTGGTTATTTACAGATATTTGACTAAGGAAAAGAGGCTAAAATAAAAGAATAAAGGCGATGAATCGTGGATTCATCATTCCCCTATACTTTACCTTTTCTAGTCCCTTAGCAAACACTTATTTGGAAAATAAGTGAAAATAAAAATAAAGAAAAGAAAAAGGAAAGAAGTTAGAACAATGTTGACTTTCAAACTTATCTTCATAAAAATGTAGTCTGGAGCTCTGTCGGACCTTTGGATTATTAATGTGTCGGAACCTTAATGGGACATGGATTTAAAACCTAACAGCCTCTAAGTTCCATAAGACTCCTATTCAGGTCTCCTCAACAGTCAGATCAGAACAAGTCTACAGACACAAACTCTTATGACTATGAATTCTTACTTGTACGTGTAAGTGAATTTTAGCTCTTCATCTCAAAAGTAGCAAAGATTCGGCCTCTCTCAACAAGGTAACTCAATAACCCGGTCTGGCAACTCTTTCCTCGAGGAGCGGGGATATTCCCTTCTAAGTTCAAGTACAACCAGCTCAAGAAGAGGGGATGGAGAAGAGAATGGACGGTAACCAGTGTAGTTACCTATCCTTGGATGCATGACCAGTGTAGCCATGTCACCCGCTGCAAGCTCATGAATGTGGCATCTGACATATGGAGCTCCTGCATCAGGTTTCTTGGCTGGCAATTTATTTAAAAAGAAAATATAAAAATATAAAATTAAAAAACAATATAAAAAATATAAAAAATAAAATACAAAAATACAAAAATAAAAGACCACACAAAAATAGACAAAGAAGCACAATCACATTGCTTGCACTCCACTGCACAATCTATCCTTTTTGCTCCATGTATTTGACACTCTACACTACTTGCATTATACACATATTTTGCATAGTTAAATAAAATAAATTGTAACTCTGTGTGTTATTTTCATTGCTTGATTATTATAGTGGGTTAATTGTTGAATTAGTTTGAGGTTCTCATCAGTCTCTTCGATGACTTTGCTCCTGCCTTGTGTGGAACAGACGACCGATAGAATTTTCAGATTTTCACCTTGAAAGAGGAAATGATTGTCCTACAGTCGCGAGGTACCTGGAGCTTGGTAAATGCTCCTAATGGAGCATTTGTTGTCAGTTGCAAATGGGTTTTTATTATTAAACACCATGCAGATGGGAGCCTTGATCGTTACAAGGCAAGATTGGTGGCACGAGGATTTACACAAAGTTATGATGTGGATTATTTTGGCATTGCTTCTTCCGTTGCTCTCCATTACGCACTACGTGTCCTTTCAGTCGTTGTGCTACATGATTATCCTTTATACCAGCTAGATGTTAAAAATTCTTTTCTGTATGGTGATCTCCATGAGGGAGTCTATATGCAGCATCCTCCAAGGTTTGCTTCTGAGGGGGAGTGTCAGTAGGTTTGTAGACTTCACAAGGCGATATATGGCCTTAAGCAGAGTCCTAAAGTATGGTTTCAAAAGCTCTCGGATCTGATTGAGAAGAAGGGGTTTAAAAGGTCAAATACAGATCATTCATTATTTGTGCAAAGAATAACTAGATGTACAGTTGTTATCATGGTGTATGTTTATGATATACTTATTACAGGAGATGATATGCAGAGGATAAAGAAGGCGAAGGAATTCTTGGGTCATCAGTTTGTCACCAAGGACCATGGCATCCTAAGGTACTTCTTAGGGTTAGAGTTTGCCAAGATGCACAGGACCTTGTGATGACCCAAAGGATAATTTACAGACATACTTATTGAGATAGGCATGAGTGGATGTCGACCCTCTACTAGTCAAATGGATCCCAGCATGAGATTATATGATGATGATACAGACGAGGTTGACAGGAGGAGATATAGAGAGCTAGTGGGAAAACTTCTGTATGCTACTATCGCTAGACCTGATATCTATTTTGTAGTGAGTTGGGTGAGTTAGTTTATGGAGCAGATGCGATAGGTACACATGGACGTTGTAATCATGATATTAAGGTACCTAAAGTCTTCTCCAGGTACAGGACTGCTATTCAGGAAAGGAGCAAGTCTTTATGCCTCTACATGTGTTGATGCGGACTATACAGGGTGTCGTACAGACATGAAGTCTACTTCAGGCTTTGTGGGCAGCTCTTATTTCTTGGAAAGTAAGAAATAAACTGTTGTTGTCAGGTCAAGTGTCGAATCTGAATATATGACAAGAAAGCACAAAGATGATGTGGGTTCGAGTAGTGCTAGTAGATTTGCATATAGATGTGCCTCTTCCTATGCAGTTACAATGTGACAACCAAGCTACCCTATTTATTGCAAACAATCCTGCATTTCACGACAAAATGAAGCACATTGAAGTGGACTGCCATTATACAAGAGACATGATCTAGAAGGGCTTGATTTCCACCTCTCATGTCAGTTCAGGAGATCAAACTGTTGATTTCTTCACCAAGGCGTTGCTAAGAGGATCATTTCAGAAGTGTTCATCTAAGCTGAGCATGATTGACATCTATGCTCCATCTTGAGGGGGAATGTGGAGATTTTTTCTATTTATCCTTTTTCTTTAATTTTCTTTATGTTATGTCGGTCTTATGTAATTCACCCATAGGTCTCTCCTCTATATAAGAGAGCCTATGATTCCCAGTAATAAACATATTCTATTCTTTTTCCCAATTGTTTATTTGATTTCCATTCAACTTTTAGTCATCATTTGGCTGGTTACTTGTAGCTCCCATACCCAAAATATAGTACCACATCTAAAACTCACGAAGTGTGGGTGTGGTTTATAAGTGGTGGGGATTACTACTTGACAACTTGGGCTTAAGCATTTTGGGTGGTTGTCAGCGGATCAATTTGGGCCCGTACCCAACAAGTTATCAGGGTCAGTTTTCCTCGATAACGGACCGGAGATCTAATCCTGGGACGTTACAAATGGTATCAGAGCCAGGTTCCCTTTGATAGTGGAAAGGGCTACCCGAGTGGTGGAGCCACCCCTACAAAGAGGTAGGAGGAAATGGCTACCCGGAGCGTGCAACCGCCACTGTCACTGGGAATAAGTGATGGTTGCGAATATAAGTGGGGGAGGTTGTAACACCCATACCCAAAATATAGTACCACATCTAAAACTCACGAAGTGTGGGTGTGGTTTATAAGTGGTGGGGATCACTACTTGACAACTTGTGCTTAAGCATTTTCGGTGGTTGTCAATGAATCAATTTGAGCTCGTACCCAACAAGTTGTCAGGGTCAGTTTTCCTCGATAACAGACCGGGGACCTAAGCCGGGACGTTACATTACTGGACTAGTCTGCCATGCTTAAACCAACTCCCTTCATCATGCAGGAATTGGATCTTGTTCTGATGAAAATCGGTTAGAAGTGTAGAAAATAAAGAGGACTGGTGTCGAGTTCAAGCTTTTTCTTTTTTTACAATGTTTTTCCCTTTTTTTATTGGTAGAAGGGGAGTTGGGTGGGGATTCGAATTCCGATGTTTTTGAAATGGGAGCCACTACTTCTACCACCAGATCATTAGAGGGGTTCAGTCCAAACTTTTTTTGCCACTCGTATCAATGGGAAGGTTATTTTTTTCTCCAGCCACTTTCAACCCCCTTCAAATTTGATGACTGTTTTTTTTTTCCAATATGGGTTTATAGCGCAAATGACATGCATCCGATGACAAAGAAGATTCTTCAACGACTAAAGCTCACTCATATCTATAATGGTGTTTTGATTATAAGCAATGAGGCAATCTTGGATATGTTCGTAAAGGTGGAACCCCTATGTGACCTATGGGTAAAGTCGAAAGCATGACATTTTGATGAATCTTTTGTAATGTACCTATGTGAACTATGTGACCTATGGGTAAAGTCGAAAGCATGACATTTTGATGGATCTTTTGTAATGTACCACCCCATGGCGTATTCACTCTTCATTATCTGCAGGTATCCAAATCTCAGGAGTGCAAGGGAGTTGATCTTCAAGAAGGGCTGTGGGAGAGTAAAGGGTCACGCACGCCTTTGACGGACAATAACAATAAATGATAGTGTGTTTGAGTTGGAAATGTGCTTGGCTGCATTGGATTGGATTTTGATTAGTAGTGTTAACATGATTTCTATATTGGCTGCTAATACTGATTGTACACCGATGATCATCCCAACTCCTTGTCTAATTGCTATATCCCGAGTCTGAGATCCTAGGGTCCATTCATGCTATTCTATCCAGAGTAGCTTTATTTATATTTCTGACCCATAATGCAGCTTTCACACCATTGTGGTATACAGGTGTCGGATGAAGATCCAAGTTCCAACTCCCTGCGGCTGTGCACATCACAGCAATTCCAAGCCCACATCTTTTACATGGACGATTGAGCAAAGTGGGGGGAATGTAATATAGAATAATTCAGTAGGGATTATTATATATACAAGAATCAGTGTTTGTTTTTATCTGCAGGCACTTGGTAAACATGGTATCCTTTGCATTGAGGACATGGTTCATGAGATTGAGTCAGTAGGGCCGCACTTTAAGGAGGTCAATCACTTCCTCTTACCATTCAAACTGAAGAAGCCCGAAAGAAACGTGTTGCAAAAGACCAAGAAACCTTTCAAGGATGGTGGCGATGCAGGTGATCGTGGAGACCTCATCAATGATCTGATTAACAAGTTGAACTAATGCTAGAGTTGAACTAATGCTAGGTTACGCGCTGGTAGAAGTGTACGAGAAACCGCAGAATTTCAGTTTTGTTAACATTGCAGGCATAATTATTCTTTTGCCTTTTTCAAACCGGTGTTATTGACAAGCTGGATATATTGTGTTGGTCTACATTTGCTTAGCATACATAGCATTAGGGATGAGTATTGGGTTGGGCCGGCCAGACCTGAAGTCCACCCCAAAAAGCTTGACCCGACCCAAATCCAAACGAACATTAGATCGGGTTTGGCCCGACATTTGGCCGGTCCAACCTGACCCGGTCCAAGAGCCCGGCCCGAAGAGGGGGCTCAGACCCTTCCCATATCCTACATGCCTGAAAACTCTTACCTATTGCATGCACACTGTGTTCATATATCATGTCTTCATATAATATTTATAAATCAAAAAAGTCTAGCGTGGGGCATATGAGTTGATGATCATGGTATTTCAATCGGAATTAATTTTCGTTAATTAATCTATGGTTTAGATTCTGTTGGTTATTTTTGAATTTGTTAGTGTTTATTTTTTTCCATCAGAATATTTTCTATTATTTAATCTTTATCCAATATGGGCATTATGCCCATTTTTCTTAACATGCAGTGCCTGGTGTACCTGTTGTTGTTAATTGTATAAGTTTGGCTCACTCTTTCAATTTCTGTAATGAGAGATGTTTATGTTATCTAAAATTGAGTGCACGTGTATAAAATGAGAAATCATCTCCGATAGAATTGAGTTTTAGTTATTTCACAATTATTATGACATATGTTTTAAACAACTTTGGCTCGTCTAACTTGAATTGAGATTGATTTTAAACAAAACTCAAAGTTAATAATCTATAATGGGTAGAGATGGATCGGCTCGGTCTAAGCCCAACCCATAGGAATTGGGTCGGACCTGAACTTGAGCTGAACCAAAGAAAATTTTACGGACCTAGACCCGATCCAAGGTCCGAAATTTTTAAATGAGCTTGGACATGAACCCTTCACCGGCCCATCCCAACTCATGTTCGTCCCTACGTAGCAATATAGGGCTGTCAGGAAAGCTCGAACTCGATGAGCTCAACTCGAGCTCGACTCGTTAAGGGCTCATGAGCCGGACTCGAAATCTTAACGAGATCGAGCCCGAGTTGGGTTTTATGGCTCGTTAGCTTATCGAGTCGAGTCCGAGTTGGGCGTTGTTCAACTCGGAAACTCGACTCGATAATTCATTTCCCCTCTTAATAAAAAATTGAAAACATATATACCGAAACTTCCACACTGAGTTTGATATAAAATAAAAGTTAACATTTTGCTTGCCCAAAAAGCTAAAAAAAGAGTATAAAAATTCAAAGTTACAAATGACATTTGCATAATTTAATGTATAAAAAAGAACAATGACTCGTTAAGAGGTTCATGAGCCTGCTCATTTTGAGGCTCGTGAGCCAGCTCAGAAACTCATGACTCGATAAGAGGCTCGTGAGCCAGCTCATTTTGAGGCTTGTGAGCCAGCTCAAAAACTTGTGGCTCGATATGAGGCTCGCGAGTCAACTCGAACTCGACGAGTTCGAGTTCGAGTTGGTGATCCAGGGCTCGACCTTTATCGAGCCCGAGTTCGAGCCTTAGGTTTCTTATCGAGTTCGAGTCCGAGTTGAGGTCAACTCGACTCGTTGAACTCGATAGACACCGGTAGCATCGATCTAACTTGTTTCAGTGAAGCCAGAAATGTTTTTATGCATATTGCGATCTTTCCTCATTCTAAAATTTCCTGCGCTGCTATGACTGAAGTGCAGTATCTGGATCTGCGACATCCTCTCAGGCGGCTAAACTCTCTGAGATAACCCATCAATCTTGGCAGGAAATTCAGGGCTAGCATTTGGGTAATTGTTTTACAAGAGATTTGAATCTTTGTCAAGGTTAGGGGTTAATGCCAGTTAAGCTACGTTGTGGTTAATTCCAGTTAAGCTTTGTTAAGGTCACAGTGTTGAGTGATTAGATGTTACACAGGTAAATGGGCAGAGACATTATCCATCTTAAGGACCATCTTCCATTGGAAGCCTCGACGCACCAGGCAGACATGGAAGCCTCGATCTGGAAGCCTCGACGCACATCGAGGCAGGGCGCGGCGGCCTCCGTGGAGAAGGAGAGGCGTGACTGCGGTAGGGAGAAGCCTCGACGCATTTGGTGGGAGAAGGAGAGGCGCGGCGGCCTCAGTGGAAGCCTCGACCTGGGAGCAGGTAGCGGCGCATCTTGAGGAGGTGGAAGTTGAGGCCTCAGAGACGCAGCTTGAGGAGGTGGCGGTGCACCTTGAGGGAGGCAGGGCTCTGGGACGAAGGAGAGCCACGGGAAGGAGCGGCTGCGGCCTCCGAGGAGGAGAGGCGTTCCTTGAGCCCCAGATCTGGAGCGGCTTCAAAGACCCTAGATCTGGGGCGGCGCAACGGGGAGGACAGGGAGCACTGCCCCCTGGAGGAAGAACCGAGTTGAAATTCCCAGATAAATCACACACAAAACACAAAACATGACGGCTAAACTGTCCCTCACGTAAAGACCCGTTTACCCGTATAAAACATCTACTCACTCAACAATTATTATTGTGAATACTTCCATCTCTTCACTGGTTGAGTAATATTATCCAGGGCAAGGATGAATTTAGAGGGGGCAAGGAGGGGCACATGTCTCTTAAATTTTCGAGATTATATTATATATAATTATCTCTATGGATTTTCCAAGGAAAAATAATCATAATATTACTTAAGTATAAACTCCTTTTGGATTTTTTGAGGATAAAATTTATATATGCAAACCCTTCGTTTATTTAGAGGGAAAATCAATAATCTTTACCAATAGATAATATATCTTTCAACATAAAATTCCTACCTAACAATAGTAGATTTTACCTTGGATCAACTTGTTCAAATAATTTCTTAAACCGATCAACTTATAATGGATCTCTACCCAAACTATCTTTTTGAATATCCATTTTTAAGACAACTCTATAGAATCGGTTTTTCATCCCATCTCATTATCACACACACGCACACACACACACACATACACACACACACACACACACACACACACATATATATATATAGGGAAAACTTGACTTAAGGTGGCACCTCACCACAATCATGGTATGACATTGCATAAAATCCGTTAGATCTTGAGCAAAGGTTATAAACAAAACCACCAAATTAAACCCAAAACCACCATTCAAATAATATCCAACTCGTTATATTTAGAAACAAAATTTAATATTCTATTTAGTTGCGTCATTATCTCGTTGCTCATTAGTTACTCGAAATCATTTTCTAAATATAGCATCCATCATAATCAAGCCTCTCAATTACTCGAAATTCCCAAAACAAAATTTGATGGGGGCATGCTTCCTCTCCAGATCTTCATCCTCCCTCGACGTAGAGGCGGCGGATGTGCATAGTATGATGGTGGTGTGTGACGATGACGATGCACGACGACGATGATGCATGGTGCAACATGAGGTGGTTGTGCACAGAGGATGATGTATGTTCTTAGTATATTTTCTTATTCTTTTATTCATATATTAATCAAGTTCCAGGTTATTTTAGATTGCTTTTCTTTTTTATTTGGATTTTGATTTTTCTTTCAGTTTTGATTTCATCTCAATCCAATCTTCAAAGTTTCTCCTTTATTTTATTTTTTAATCAGTGTTCCCGATTCACCACTGGTTATGATTGGATGTTTTTTTCGAACAGCTATTACGATTTTGTAATTTATAACACTGGATTGTAAAATACATCAATCCTTTGTAAATTGATAACAATTATTTCAAAACGCGAGGCTTTATTCAATCATATTTTCTGGAATATTCAACACACTTTTTGTTCTTTTGAGTTCAATCATATTTTCTAAAATATTCAATTATTTGTAAATTTGATTTCCCATGTACTTTTGAGTTAATCACACTTTTCATTTTTTTCTTTTGAGTTTTGTTATATATTGAATTCAGTAGATAGAGAATGAAAATATCACCTAAAAGAAAGAAATTGTTGATTCAGAATGTAAATATTTGTTTACATATTAAACAAATCTCAGGTTGCTAGTATCAGTAAATAATTTTTTATTATAGAAGATTGTGCATCTTATTATATTTTTGCCCAGAAGGTGATGTATTTGCAAAAATGAAATTAGATGAAATCTCATATATTGTGCATTAAATACGAAAGGGATGAAGTTTACATATTCAATTGGATGGAATAAATATCAAATATGATGGTATATTTTAGCTTTTGATATACTAATTTACATAATTGATTGTATATTTGATATTTTGATTCATTGATTTATAATTCTGCATGTATTTTTTACATGTTACCCTTTTTTAGAAATAAATGATAAACTACTGACTGATTTTTTATTTTGCAGATTAGCACATAATTGTTAAATAGGAGCGTGGATTTTACAAAATCTACACAAAATGTACAATGGATGACAAATTTCAATGGACCCATGATATTGGGAAATACGTTGGATGGACATATAAAATAATTTAATAATAAGTCTATTTTACAAAAATCACATGTATTTACAAAAGAGACCACAAAATTTACTAAATAATATCACATTTTACAAACGTTATTCCCACATAATGTTCTAAAAAAAGACTGCAAAATTTTCAAAACAAATCAAATGTGGTTTGCAAAAGAGACTGCAAAATTTACAAGAAAATGTTGCAATTTACAAATATTGCTTCCACGGAATGTTGGATGAAATGAGATTCAGTATGTACTATGACATGTATTTTCTAATTTGTGGATTAAAAATATACCTCTAATTTTGTAAGTAAAAAATATACCTCTAATTTACAAAAAAATATTGCAATTTACAAATATTACTTCCAAAGAATGTTGGATGAAATGAGATTCAGCATGTACTATGGCGTGCATTTTCTAATTTACGGATTAAAAATATACCTCATATGTAAATCCTTCTAAAAATAATATGCATATAACATGTATAATATTTAATGCGTTCGCAATTTACAACATTCGATATATTTGGAAATACAGTTGTAACAAAAATCCCGTCATTATAGGAATGTTTTCCACGTGTACATCAATTAATTAGGCCATTATCAAAAGCTCCCTATATTTTAGGAAACATAGCTATACGTAATACACCAATTTTGTCGAATTTGAGCTTTTTTCCCGTACATCAGTGACTATGATTTTTGTAATTTACAGCACATGATTGTAAAACATATCCATCTTTTGTAAAATTGCAAACAATTATTTCAAAATGCAAGCTTTTATTCCATCATATTTTCTGGAAACTACAATGTACACTTCCCGGATTTTACTAAATATAGAATGTTCAATGACGTGTATTTGACTAAATTGGCACTAATTTAATCCGCCCAAATTTAGGAATGTTAGTTGGCACGAAAACCACCTAGTGCTTTCAATCTTATTCGTACACTCACCATCCAACGGCTTAAGATGACACCTTTCCATAATCAAGAAAAGGCACCACCTCAATTCAAGTGCACCCTATATATATATATATATACACACACGAGATTTAATTCTTGATCTCAAAAAAATATTTTTTCTAAAAAAATGCATTTATTGTCCAGTCTCATATATTAATCATT
Organism: Ottelia alismoides; assembly: GCA_037367405.1. NCBI lineage: Eukaryota > Viridiplantae > Streptophyta > Magnoliopsida > Alismatales > Hydrocharitaceae > Ottelia > Ottelia alismoides. The sequence goes on along the minus strand of JAZKJV010007171.1, from coordinate 359,098 downwards.
AGTCCTATTTATTATCAAGTAAGTGGTCGAACGCACGGGTATTCTGATCAATGTATTTTTCTTCATTGATATATTAATATTTCTAGTTGATGGTAATAAAAAGTATAAAATTATATATTTTATATTTTTTATTTGATTGAAATTTGGAACAAGTGTGGTCTATTGTAATTAATCAAAATCCAAAGAGTAAATTGAAAAAATGAAAATATTAAAATATATCTAATTTTAAAATATATATATATACCATTCACAAAATATCTCAACAATGTGGACCATATATGATATCAATTTATGTAAAATTGAATCAAAAACATACAATTAATTAAAAAATAAGTTTAAAATAAACTATTATTTACATGAAAAATATAGATGATATAATTTATCCTTCACAACTATTGTTATATAATGAATAGAGGAAGTGGAATATCCAACTCATCTGTTTATAACTTATATGTTCATCACCTCCCAGCCACTCATTTATCTTGAAATTTTTACTTTCACGTGTTCGAATGGCAGAGCTACTTGCACTTACTCATCCCAATAATGATAAATGACTAAGGTGATGAACACATGTGACATACAAGTCAACAACATACTCCCTTTTTCCTAATGAATGTGATCACATCATAATTGATAGATATATTTTTTAAACCTTGTGCCCCCACCTAAAAAATATTCTGGCTCTATCCATGATCCAGGTCCCAACTAGTTGAATAGAAAATTGGGTTACATTTATGTTGGATCATTCTTGATGCAAAAATATGATTTAAATTCGCATTCTAAATTTATTTCCATGTTAGGTAGATTAGATATTGATGGAAACACGATCCACAGATATCGTCTCCTCTCAGATACCGCATGAACCATAGGATACGGATGCGCAATCGACCACCACTACTGAAGTACATGAAAGAAAGAACAACCAGATATAACAGTGGTCGGTCACCTCCCGCGACCATCAGAGAAGAAATGTTACTATAAATTAAAACGAGTATAACTATCTCCGTTCACGCGCTCTCCCATCTATTTCTTCTCTCTCTCTCTCTAGGGTTTGCATTGTTCTTGTGGTGGCGTAGAGGCAATGCCTCCACCCCCTCTATATATAGCCCATTTGCAATCCCATAGTCCTATTCCCAATAGGACTATAAATAAGATACAACTCAACAACTATTAGGATTAGGAGTCCAATGCCATTAGGATTTCTAATCCTAATTTGAATCTAATCCTAAAAGATATTTGACTTTGATGCCCTTGTAGAAAATTGTTGCAAAATAATCCCTAATTCATAGTTATAGATAGATATTTAAACATACATTGCAAATTTTAAATTATATTAATAAGAATTGAGATTACAAAGAAATTGTTGAGAGACGGGCAACAAGCTGCGCCGCCAATCCCTTTTAGATATTTACTCTCAAGGATGCCCAAAAGTATTGTGGTGTTAATCTCTATTCAATTATCTTCAGCGTGCCATTTATTTAACTTGTCATCAAGGTTCTCTGATTAGGGATACACCTACATGTGTATATATCCGTCATTATCTCCGTTTTGAGCCGATATGAATATTGCTTTTTATTTGATGGTTCTAATACGGATAAGGATATGATTTTTCGCCGGATATGTATATGGATGTTGTCGCTTTTCTAGGATATGAATATGTTTATATGTTTTTTTGACAGTGTTTATTATTGATAAACATATATTGATGTATGTATAAATATATCTATGTTGCATGGTTACATGTAATATATTACATTCGAGTCATTTTCAAATACAGGAAGGAAAATATGTATCACTGCATATTACATATTCGAGTCATTTTCAAATCCAGGAAGAAAAATACGTATCTTTATGCTATTTATTATTTAGTATAAAAGTTATCCAATTTTAGTGTATTACTTTATTTTCTTTTTTATTTAATTTTAATTTACGTAATGTTGATTTCAGCCTCTATTAATTTCAACTTTACAAAAAAATCCTCAAAATGCAAGTGTTATGAGACGTTTATTTTTCACAAGATAACCCGTCCATCTGTTAAATATTTGTCTCAGAATTATTATTATCCATTTTAATCCATGTACTCGTATCCAGTGATATAGTCTGCATATCGACAACATCCACGAGATATTTCGGAATTGCTAAATTATTATATGAATGATAATATGGTAACTCCTATATCTGAATCCGTCTGTTTTTCGCCTACTATGTATATCAAATAAAAAGGAGACCATTGCAGGTTGGTTTTGTAAAATGAAAAAACAAAAATAATTCTGGTAAATCATTTATACGAGAACAGAACAGCTCTCTCTTCAAAGGAAGGTGCCGGTTAAGATGGGTCCTGTGTTGGGTTCGTTGTACGTGGAACTAAAGCGTTCTCGTCCAGTCGTCCGCGTTTGTCTCGGCCCATCATATGTTCCTTTCCTTGTGGAATTTAAGCAGGTCTGCTATGAAATCATGGAGCACCCGAACCATCCTATCTTGATCGAGCGGTTCACACGAATTTCTACAGTAAGGATCCATAAAAACATCGAATTCATGAGAGCTCGAATTTGTCCAAACTGCTCAATCAAGATCGAGTGGCTCAAACGCTCCACGGTTTTACAACAGTCCTCTGCAGTACTGCGGAGGATCTGCTCGTGCCTGTGCAGCCCTCAATGACTTGCCCACGAGATTCCGACTACCTTTCAACTCGCGTTCCTATTTCACACGCAAAACGTCCTTGTTCACCACTATAATTTTGGGGAGGTGATCTCAAGAGGCAGGAACTTCCCGAGTTCTGCTTCATCACGTCTGTATTGTATAGCCATGAGTCATTGCTTCTTCTACCGATACTATTTTTCCATGAGATTACGCAGTTAAAGATCAATTAGATATTGTCAAATTAGCCACCTTCTGTTGTAATTGGAAATCAATTGGCATCGATTTAAGGTGCCATTTAATGGAATTCTTCATTTGAATCAAGGAAGAGTTAAGGGGGGCTGGAAGTTCAGTACTGCAGGTGGATTTATATGAGTTGTCTTCTTAAGCTCTTACTGTTGGGGATAATGGGGCACAATCAACCGAGGATATATCCCTCAAAACTGTCCTGCAGCAAAAATGGCACAACAAATGCAATATATGTTCCCCACGCGGGAACTCAATGGCAACAAACACAATCAAGCACACAAGCAACCACAAGAGACAAAGATTTTTACGTGAAAACCCTTACTCGATGTGAGTAAAAGAAAAACCACGGGGCAAGACTGGCAACGATTCCACTACGGTCAAATGGAGCCAAAGTTCTTCCCGATTTTGTTGCCCACAAAACCGAGGTACAAGACACACACACAACGATAGTTCTTCTACAAGGAACTAACTATCTTTGGGTATCCAAAATACCAAAGGTGTGCTCAAAACAAGATAGATGGATTGACTCCCCTTGTGGGCTCCCGGATGGAGACCCAAACTCGGTTTCGGCTCTTTGAGGTCGTCCGCAACGACCTCCAATGGCTGCTCCCACTCGAGCTCGCCCAAAACCACTGCTCTTCCCAAAACCAATGTCGCAGCCCTAGCCGTTGCTCCTCTCGATCCCGGCTGCTGCTGTCCTCGAGCACGGATGCTCGACTTCTCTCTCGCTCTCCCGCACGCATGGAGGAAGACGGAGAAGATGGGGTTCTCCAAGAACCCTTGCTGTTGGCCGCTGGAATGGGGGGAATCGGGCGTCGTCCTTCTCTATGGAATGGAATAGGGCACCAAAAAGAGAGCTGGGCGAATGGGGCGTCGATCGCTCCTCTCGAGCACACCCAAAGCCACTGTCTTCCAAGCTGAAACCGTTGCTTCCTCTAGCTCCAAGATGCAGCTCTATCTCTCTCCCGCTCGGGCTCCCAAGCACGCACGAAGGAAGACGAAGAGAGGGTCCCAAGACCCTTGCTGCTGCTGCTGGAATGGGAGAGAAGAACGCCCAAATCTAGGGCTTCGTTCTCGATTTGAGAATGGGGCGGTAGTGCTGGAACGAATGGGTTTATCTCCCCTGTCATGAATCCCTGGAATGGGAAGCAATGGGGCTCCCACTTGCTGGAAATATTGTAGTGATACCCCTGTCAAAGGGGTAAATTGTTGCTGCCCCCAAGTTAGGGCTGGACAATTGCAAGAAAACACCAACAACCTCCCCCTCCAGCCCCAACAGGGAGGTGTTGCCTTGTGATGGAGATCAACAAGAAGTGACACCGCTCAGCTCTCTAAAAAGCTGAAGCTTGCCACGAGTGACTGCCTTGGTCAACATGTCTGAGGGGTTCTCATCGGTGTGAATCTTCTCAACATGAGTTGCTTCTGTTCAATTGCATCTCTCAGCTAATGGTGTCCCACATCAATGTATTTTGTGCGAGCATGGTGCATGGTACTCTTGCTCAAGTATATAGCGCTATGGCTATGACAAAACACAACTGGCTCACTGTCATCCAATCCAAACTCACCAAGAAAGTGCTGTAGCCACAACACGTCTTTTCCAGCCTCTGCTGCTGCTATGTATTCTGCCTCTGTAGTTGAAAGGGCAACACATTTCTGTAGCTTGGATGGTCATGATATGGCTCCTCCTGTAAAAGTGAAAATGTATCCTGAGGTGGACTTTCTCTGGTCCATGTCACCTTCCATATCTACATCAATGTAGCCACACAGTTTGGGATCTGACCTCCCAAACACAAGACACATACTTGAGGTCCCTCTCAAGTATCTCAAGATCCATTTCACTGCCTCCCAATGGTCCTTGCCTGGGTTGGACATGAATCTGCTCACCATGCCCACTGCATGGGCTATGTCTGGTCTAGTGCAAACCATGGCGTACATGAGGCTCCCAACTGCTGACTGGTATGGGATCTTGGACATCTCTGTTTTCTCCTCGGAAGTAGAAGGACATGACTCTTTGGTTAGCTTGAAATGAGAGGTTAAGGGCGTACTGACTGGCTTGGCATTCTTCATGTTGAACCGCTCCAACACGTGCTCAACATAGCTTTCTTGTGACAACCACAACATGCGCTTCTTCCTGTCCCTTGTAATCTACATCCCAAGGATGTGACTTGCCTTGCCCAAATATTTCATCTCAAACTCTTTGGAGAGTTCTCTCTTGAGCTTTGCAATGAGGTTGGAATCATGACCTACAATTAACATGTCATCCACATATATCAAAAGAATGACGAACCTGTCATTGGGAAGACGACGAACATATACACATGGGTCGGTTGTTGTCCTCTTGAAGCCCTACTTTTCCATGAAGGCATCAAACTTCAAGTACCACTGTCTCGGGGCTTGCTTCAAGCCATAGAGACTCTTCCTCAACCTTTAAACCATGTGCTCTTTTCCTTTCTCTTGAAAACCCTGTGGTTGCTCCATGTAGATATCTTCTCAAATCATTGTGAAGAAATACCGTCTTCACATCCATCTGCTCCAGCTCAAGGTCCATGCTAGTAACAAGTCCTAGCATCATTCTTATTGAATTCATCTTCACCACTGGGGAGAAGATCTCATCATAGTCTACTCATTCCTTCTGGTTGAACCCTTTCACCACCAATCTGGCCTTGTACTTGACCTGCTTGCCGTTGTCATCTGATTTCAGCTTGTAGACCCACTTGTTCTTCAAGGATCTCTTGCCTTTAGGAAGCTCAACAAGGTCAAAAGTGTGGTTCTTCTTGAGAGATGACATCTCTTCATTCATTGCATTCTGCCAATGACCCTTGTCCTTGTGCGTCTGTGCCTCCTCAAATGTGTATGGCTCACCAGCATCTGTGAGCATCACATACCTAGAAGTGTGGTAACAGGATGATGGCTGGCGTGTCCTCTCAGATCTCCTGACCTGAGGCTCTGCTGCATCTGCAAGTGGATGAGGCTGCTCCCCCTGCCCTAGGTCCCCTGGACCTGCATGAACGAGGTCTGCGTCTGGCTCATGCTGCTCTAGCTGCCCATTCTCTCCACATGTACCTTGTACTGGAGAGGGCTCCGCATCCTCATCACTGTCATCATCCATGGAGATATCATCTCCATCACCACTCTCAATGGTGTCCTCAACCAATGTCTAATTCTCATAAAAGATCACATCCATGTGTCTAGTGACAGTCTTCTTCCTTGGATCCCAAAAAAGGTATCCAAACTCTTGATCTCCATAGCCAAGAAAAATACAAGGCACCGCCTTGTCATCCAATTTCTTCCGCTGCTCCTTGGGTACCAATGCATAGGCCTTGCATCCAAACACCCTCAAATGAGCATATGAGGGGTCCTTCCCTGTCCAAACACGCTCTGGAATCTGAAAGCCCAAAGGAACTGATGGAGATCGGTTTACCAAGTAACATGCGGTGCGAACCGCCTCAGCCCAAAAAGTCTTGGACAACTTCGATGTCTTCAGCATGCAGCGAACTCTCTCAACAATAGTCCTGTTCATCCTCTCAGCTAGACCATTGTGCTGGGGTGTGCCTGGCTCTGTCCTCTCATACCTGATGCCGTGCTCTGCACAATAGCCTTGAAAGCTATGGGAGGTGTACTCTCCCCCATTGTCCGTGCGTAGACACTTCAACAATTTTCCTGTCTCACGCTCAACCATGGCATGGAACTTCTTGAAGCAATCAAACACCTGATCCTTCGATCCTAGCACATACACCCACACCTTCCTAAATGCATCATCAATGAAGGTGACAAAATACATGTTGCCTCCCAAAGAGGTTGTGTCCATGGAACCACAAACATCAGAATGAACCAACTGTAAAAGGTCTCCCTTCACCTTGGATCTGGCTTTGTATGGCGCACTCCTGCTCTTCCTAACCTCACATGCATAACAAGGAGATAAAGTGATGTCATTGTGGTAAGGGATCAACTCTCTCTTGCTAAGAAGCTGCAAGCCCTTCTGGCTCATGTGGCCAAGTCGTTGGTGCCACAAATCTGAATTATCTGCCTCACTAGCATGCAAACTGCCATCCATGACCTTCACTCTAGTCATGTAAAGCGTGTGACACAACCTGCCTCTCGCCATGATGAGAGAACCCTTGCTTATCTTGCACTTGTTGTCGCCGAACTTCAGATGGTAGCCTTCACTATCTAGCTGTGAGCCAGATATAAGGCTAAGCCACACATCAGGAACATGCCTCACATTCTGGAGTGTCATTGAGCACCCAACATTCGTCTGAATCGAGATGGTGCCCATACCAATGATCTTAGAGTAACTCTCGTTACCCATCAAGACTCTCCTGTAATCACCACAGGTGTTGGTGTTGAAGAACTCCATGTGTGGAGTCACATGATAGGAGGCGGTTGTGTCAACGACCCACTCCAAATCGCTCCCTGCATGCAAGCACTGGTCCTGGATGGTGAGAATCACCTCTTCTGTACTTTTATCTGCCACAACTGCAGCTACATTGCCATCTTCCTTTTTCTGATCTTTCTTGGCTTCAGCTTGTTGTCTCTTCCAAAACCTGCAATCTCTCTTCCAGTGATCGGGCTTCTGGCAATGGTGACACTTTCATCTGCCCTTGGACTTGTCTCTAGATTTTTGCCTCTCATGTGACGCTCCTCTGCTACTGGATCTTGCTCTCCTCTCAACTGCATACACATGTGAAGAGGAGGATGCCTCTCCCGAAGAGCGACGTCTAATCTCCTCATTGAGGAGACTGCCCTTGACCATGGCCATGGTCAACTTGCTATCCTTCGCAGAGTTGCTCATAGTGACAACTAAGGTCTCCCAACTGTCTGGCAAAGAACCCAATAGGAGAAGTTCCTGCAACTCGTCATCAAGTACCAAACCCATGAAAGTCGACTGGTTGATTATGCTTTGGAAGTCATTCAAGTGCTCCGCCACCTTGGTCCCATCCTTGTATTTCAAGATCACTAGCTTTCTAATCAAGAAAGCCTTGTTGGTAGCGATCTTCTGATCATAGAGTTCAGATAATTTGTCCCATAACTCCTTTGCATTTGTCTCCTCAGCAACATGATGGACCACGGACATGTCAATCCACTTCCGAATGGTACCAATGGCCTTTCGGTTCAACTTTGTTCACTCTCCTGCGGACATGTTTTCCGACTTGGCGCTCTCTCCCTCCACCGGATCGTGGAGGACCTTGCAATACAAGATATCTTCCATCTTGGCCTTCCAAATCTGCCAATTGCTACTTGTGAGCTTGATCATTGTGCCTTCATCATCTTTGTCCATTTTGCTCAACCTGAGCTCTGATACCACTTGTTGGGGATAATGGGGCACAATCAACCCAAGATATATCCCCTAAAACTGTCCTGCAGTAAAGATGGTACAACAAATGCAATATATGTTCCCCACCCGAGAACTCAATGGCAACAAACACAATCAAGCACACAAGCAACCACAAGAGATAAAGATTTTTACGTGGAAACCCTTACTCGATGTGAGTAAGAGAAAAACCACGGGGCAAGACCGGTAACGATTCCACTACGGTCAAATGGAGCCAAAGTTCTTCCCGATTTTGTTGCCCACAAAATCGAGGTACAAGACACACACACAGTGATAGTTCTTCTACAAGGAACTAACTATCTATGGGTATCCAAAATACCAAAGGTGTGCTCAAAACAAAGATAGATGGATTGACTCCCCTTGTGGGCTCCCGGATGGAGACCCAAACTCGGCTTCGGCTCTTTGAGGTCGTCCGCAACGACCTCCAATGGCTGCTCCCACTCGAGCTCGCCCAAAACCACTGCTCTTCCCAAAACCAACGCCACAGCCCTAGCCGCTGCTCCTCTCGAACCCCGCTGCTACTGTTCTCGAGCACATATATTCGGCTTCTCTCTCACTCTCTCGCACGCGTGGAGGAAGACGGAGAAGATGGGGTTCTCCAAGAACCCTTGCTGCTGGCCGCTAGAATGGGGGGGAAATCGGGCGTCGTCCTTCTCTATGGAATGGAATAGGGCACCAAAAAGAGGGCTTGGCGAATGGGGCATCGATCGCTCCTCTCGAGCACACCCAAAGCCACTGCCCTCCAAGTTGAAACCGCTGCTTCCTCTAGCTCCAAGATGCAGCTCTATCTCTCTCCCGCTCGGGCTCCCAAACACGCACGGAGGAAGACGAAGAGGGGGTCCCAAGACCCTTGCTGCTGCTGTTGGAATGGGAGAGAAGAACGCCCAAAGCTAGGGCTTCGTTCTCGATCTGAGAATGGGGCGGTAGTGCTGGAACGAATGGGTTTATCTCCCTTGTCGTGAATCCCTGGAATGGGAAGCAATAGGGCTCCCACTTGCTGGGAATATTGCAGTGATACCCCTGTCAAAGAGGTAAATTGTTGCTGCCCCCAAGTTGGGGCCGGACAATTGCAAGAAAAACCCAACACTTACATCAAAAAGAAGCACATGCTACGCTCAAGGTCTTGGATGCATATTTCACTTTATGGTTGGGTTCCTTTGTCTAGTCCATGGATCGCTTGGACTTGCAACCCTTCTTCTTTTTTTTATTTTACAAGTTCGATGAACAACAACGACCGTTAGATTGACCCCCTATGGGGAGGTGTCATTTCTGATTTGTCCATTAGGTTGCTGCTCTTAAACGCTTTGGAATGATTACACCTGCCAGATTGAAGCAGTTGGGCTTCGTTGAGTCTTAGATGCCTCGTTGACTGTTATAGTCACTAATCATAAATCATAACACAGCAGGTTTTCTATAATAAGATTGCAGCTCCCACTCGCAGGTCTAGTAATAGGCCAAGGAAGCTGTTGCGCTAATTAGTTTGAGGCAAAAGAGAAATCCATGATTGGGAAGATAGTCTTCCTTTAATCCTTAGTCGAGGGCTAATTGATTAGAATACGTAGTGGCCAATCTTCGTCGAGATTATTGGCAAACTCACTCGTTATTTCTCTTCTTTACTAACATGATAACCTCAAATTATATTCAAATCTATGTCTTATCGCAACCTCCCCTTCCCCCAAATTTTAATTTATATAATATCAAGAAATTATATAAGAAAGCTTGTATTATCAAGTTGAGTTTCATTTCTTTATATTCTTAATCAAATCTCTTTTTGAAATTAGAAATTAATTAAGTCATTTTGAAATAAGTATTAAAAAATATTAATGAAACATTATAAAAGAAGAATTTCAGGAAAGTCAATTCAGATCTTGATACTTTGCTACATATTTATTTTTATCATGTTGGATAAATCAATCCACCCGATTAATTTGAAGTTTGGTAATGGGGATTCCAATTTAACTGCTTCGGATTCTCAATCTTAGCATTGAATATGTTTATGGGGCGATTCGGGTCCTCCCAAGATATGTATTTCTTCCCCAACGTGAATTCATTTTTCTAGATATGTTCTCTGCTCTTATGTTCTTGCCACATCAAAAACCACTTTCTCCTTTCGATTGTTGCAGTCCTCTAAGGTGCTTTCAAGAACTTTCTCATTTGCGTGCGCCGACGATGATCGTGTTGTCGTCATATTTTGGTAGTAGATCGTCAGACCTTGCACATAAGTATCATGGGGACGAAAATCCTCGTTAAGGACAAATCCTTGATATGCGCTTCAATGATCTTCACGAACTCTTCTCACCATTTGTTTTGTCGATGCAATTTGTTTATTTATTCACCTAATCTATATCTTGCCTGATGTTGTTCTGAGTTTTAATCAAACAGTTATTGCTTTATACGATGAACATTGGATTATGATTCGTAAATGGTTGATTATATGCAGAATAATATGCGACGTCATTAAATATGAAAATCATGCTGATCCTTAATATTACTTTATAATAGTATTCGTTGTTGTTATTCCTACTTTCAGCACCTGCTAGGAGGGCAGAGATATGTGGTTCACATTTAATAGACTTGTTCACTTTCATCCCTAAAATACCTCTCATATTTAGGGTTGGGCATTGGGATGGGCCGGCTCGATCTGGCCCAAAATTCGATGCATAACCCGATCCAAGCCTGAACCTGAAATTTAGTGGGCGGGTCATGGGCCTTGAAATGAACCCGTATTGATTATTGGTCCGGATTCGGAACTGAGAAGGCCCCAACCCGCAAGCCCGATAACCCGAGCTATACGATATAATTATATCCATATATTCATGTTTGCTCCAAATACCATGCTCTAACTTTCATATATTTATTTCTAGTTTAGAACAAATACTTAGACACATTAATAATCATATCAATTAGCGTGGATTAATAACATTATTACATTAGTATGCAAGATTATTACATTAATATGCATGAATGGAATCTGTGTCCTCAAGTGTTAGAGCATGTACAACTGTAAGTAACCAATCTGTATTGGGTCATAGTATCCGCATCTACAATAGAATATATAATGGTGAATTGAATGGTGGTTTAAGTTGTCATATTTTCTACCACATTTCTATTTCCAACATATAACTAATTTCAGAATCACGAAATAGTTAGCGTACTTAAAGTATTAAACATGTATACATGTATAAGAAACAATCAGATAAATGCTAGAACAACGGAATACATGATATTGGTGTACATAGGTGTTAAATTAGGCTGGGTTTGAGCTTGGAGCTGGAATTTGAAAATAAAATGAGTCTAAGCCCGACCCATTAGCCCATATACTTAAATGAGCTTGGATCGGATCAACTCAAACTCGACCTGACCCGACCTGGCCCAATATCCAACCCTACCCATATTTTATTTGTAGCTCAAATTAAAGGTCTTAAAATCATTCATGTATCTTACGGTAAAAGGATTTTATCTCAAAGATAATCTATCACAGGATAAGTTGTCACATCATGAATATATATTTATTTTCAGTATCTCTCAAACCAACTGATCAAGAATGTAGGATAAACATCCGTTAGCACTTATCCTACCTTAGTGACAACAACTCTGTGAGGAATATCTTTTCGGAGGTGCCAAGAACATGCATTAAGTGTGAATGGCTTTAACTCAATGATTTTTCACTGATTTCGAGGCTTGCATGTTTGCAAAAAGAAAAAACAGGACTTCTTCTCTATCCATAGTGCTAAGTGCTAATGTTTTCTGAGGAGATATTAGTATATATACCCAAATGAAGGCACTGCTCTTCAACCCCACCAGCGAAGAAACTCCTGTCAAATCTACACAATCATGTTTCCTTCCATCCCATCAAAAATCAATATATCAGCAGGTCTAAGTGTTGATCTTTCCTCCTGCGGATCGGTTAAAAAGTTCACAGAAGCATCTTTCTTAACGGCAATACCTGCACATCTGAGTACATCAAATAAAACATCTCTAACAAGATTGTGTCTGTATTTAAAATTCGAAAGCTCCCTGCAATGAACTGCATGATCTCCAAAAGTGTTTAAGCATGCCTTACGACTATGGATGAAAACGAATACAAATATATTTGTATTCTTTCGTATATGCATTCGTCAAATAGAGGATATGGATGCCATTTTTTTGTATCTGGCAACTGTGAATATGAATGTAAATGTTCAACATTCGTCGAATACGAATACGAATATGGATATAATATCCTCAACTTTGACGAATACGAATGTGAATACGAATGTTCAAAATTTTGAGGATACAAATACAAATATTCGTTTTTTGAAGGATACTAATATGGATACGAATACGAATATGAATACGAATGTTCAAATTCTGGATGACACCAATACTTACATGGTATATAAAGAAGTAAGTTTGGTAAGCTTTCTTTAACTATTTAGTTTTATCTTTACGTTTTCTTTTATTATTTACTTATTTTTTATGTACATATTTATTATTAAATTATTTATTATACTTTTTATACATTAGAAATTGTTATGAACCTAAAGTGTTGTAGGTTTTAAGTAAATTTGAACATGTATAACATTCGTATATTAATTCGTATTCATTTGTCAAATATCCGTATTCGAATTACCAATATTCGTGTTACATTCGTATTCGTATTTTGAGGATATGATTTTACATTTTTAAACATTCATGTGATATTCGTATTCGTATTCGTATATGGATTTAAAAAAGGATGAGGATATGGTAATAACTATATTCGTATCCGTATCCGACCGTTTTCATCCCTACTTACGACAAACTGGGCATATCTTATCAGCTGGAAATAAAGGAATCATGAGACGAAATCTGAGGATATTGTGATACTCCACCAGTGACGTGTAGACCAAGTCTGTCAATAGGAATATCAAGGAGAAAATCTCGAGCATGATCAGCTTGAAGACACCGAAAAATTACCTTCTGTCTAACAGTCATGTCAAATTTCACCTTCATGTCCTCAATTATTTTGTTAAAAAAAGGCACTCGCCAAAACATTTTGGGTCTTTGGAGGGACGGTGTCCTTTCTAAAGAAACAACTGAGGTTGAGTCAAGGAATCGTGTTATGAAGTCGATGAAGAGCATGATCAAAAATGGAGTCCATATTGGAAATCTCACTGTCTCACGAAATATGATCCAAAAGCTCCCAAGATTGCGTCCTGGAGGCCCCAAAAGTATACGATGAAGCATCAACTGCTGAAAGTATCTCCAAACCGCCAAGCCGAATGGGCAAAGAAGCCATCACCTGTTGGAGATATCCAAAAAAGGAGCCTCCACAAACAACACAGTCTTCAATAGACTCTCGTAAGCCTTTGTCAAATAATAGTGTAGCCTCCTCCATGTGCATAAGTTGGCAAGTCCTCAAGTCAAAAAGTTTTGCTATACTCATATATGAACAGAGTAAAAGAAGTTCACTATGTGGATCACCCAACTGAGGAAGAAGATGCATCAACTTCACAGCTTTAGCAGTCCTCTCCAAGGTCAAACCTTCAATAAAAATTTTATCCAAACTAACTACCCTACCAAGCAACTTCACGCCTAATACAGGTCACCCAATACCTGCTGGGAACGACCTTTTGTGAAGCTTCCTACCATCACATGTAGGCCAAAGAGGTCAGTTTTATGAATATTCAATACTAGACCCAAGTCTGGACCACACTGTCGGATGATACCCAGAACCTTGACCACCTCATATGTGTCCCCAATAACTGTACCATAATCAAGATACCAAGCATGAAGAAGTAGCTTGCAGTTGTCCCTAATGTAATAGATAAGTGGGTGTAGAACAAGGCAAAAAAAGGACAGCCCTATAGGGTCACCTTGTCGCACTCCAATAGATGACCAGATATGCATGTCTCAAAGCTATAGACTTGTTGACTGACCATATAAGAACTCCACCCACAGAAAAGAGATTGGATTGTAACCCCTAAACCCTTTATCTTTAAATTGGTAAACATATGATATTACATTGGATTAACAACGTCGTTTCAAGTGGGATGCCAAGTTGTGTTGGAGGGAAAGTTAGGAATTCTCAAATTTAAAACAAGGGGAGTTTGGGAGTTTGGGTGAGATTTTAGTACCGCATCTAGTAGTTCTAAAACTTTGTTGGACTTACATATGAGTTCATATCCCAAGCTCTTGTAACAATAGTAGAGAGGAGGAATGAAGGAGTACACACATATGTGTACTCTGCTCGGGCTCTCGGACTCGTGAGAGTCAATTTGGATCTCGAATCTAGATATCTTTACTGTTGGTTTCATTTTGTGGGTCAAATGAATTAATCCTACGGATTATGTGTAACCGATGTGGGAATTCGACTTAACCTAACGAGTTCGACTTAGTCATCGTTACGAAATCCAGAGAGATGCCCGTTCTAGAGGGGAATTTTCGGAATAAGAAAGGTAGCATGCTAGGTCTACATATACCTATCCCCGGATATCTTTACACTCAATAAAACCTCTCGCGTGTGCGCGCGATCTCTGTTCTTCCACCGCAAGGCGACCTTTTCTTCTCTTGGTTGCAGTTCTCTGAGGTACTTTCGAGGATGATCTTGTCGATGTGCACAGACGAGGATAGTGTGTCACCGTATCCTAGGAGTGGATCACAAATACCCTCCGCACCGATATTGTGGAGATGATATGCTCTCTAAAGACAGTCCTTCATGGGCACTTTAGTGATCTCTACTCTAACTTATTTACTATTTTTCTATAATTTGTTTATTGCTTTATCTTTTTGGGATCTCGTCCTAATATATTGTTTTGCGTTCAAAATCAATTCATGTTTACATTTTGTAATCCGATCATGAATTGGAAACAATTGATTAATTCTTTGCTAATTTGTGATGCTATTAAATTGATTCGATATCAGTCTAGATAATTATTATTTATTGTATACCTTAATGATCAATTAACAATAATCTTAGAGAGGAAATGTGGAAACGAGATTATAATTATGTCGGACACAAAGTTTAAATCGAGGGTGAATACGACCGGGATGCCTGAAAAATTCAGTAGTCATAATTTTAAGCATTGACAACAACACATGAAAATTCGGTTAACCACCATAGGGTTAATCTACATGCTTGAAAAGAAACTCTCTACGATGGAAAAGGAAAACCCCTCACCCGATAGTAAGAAAACATAATCTATGTGGAAGGAACGGGATCGTATATGTCATGTTTGCATCTTGTTTGCTCTATCCAACATGTTATTTAGCGTATATTATTTATACACACAGAATTCAAATGGGCTATGGAAAGAACTGGACAGAAACTATTACACTGAGGATCTTGGTATAAAGAAATACTCTGTCACAAAGTTCTTAAAGTTTCCCATGACAGAAAGGAAGTCGATTTCAGAACAAGCAAGCAAGTTTTTAATCCTACTCAAAGGATTAGAAAATGTCGAAATGAAACTTCGAGAGAAGTTTCAAGTCGTGTGCGTCATAGAAAAATTCTCTAAGTTGTGAAAAGACTTCAACATGACCTTGAAACATAGAAAGGAGAAATTTTCTATGGATGACTTGATGATGGCAGAGGAATACAAAAAGCAAAAACATGTGGTTCCTGTTGATGTTCAGTCTAAGGTCAATTTCATAACTTCGGAGGGAAAATAGAAAGGGAGAAAGGGTAGTAACAACAATAAAATTAAACCAAATGACAAGATCTAGAAAAGCAAAGACTAAATCTTGCTTGCACTATAATCAGGTTGGTCATTGAAAGAAGGATTTTCCATCCTTAAAGTCTCGATCAAAGATTGCAGATGGGGTCCTCAAGTGAATATGTCTCTGTAAAATCTGAACTACATCATATACATGATCAGTGGCTCGTGGATACAAGAGACAATGTGCATATCTTTTCTGCTTTGTTTTCTTCTTATCAGACCTGCAATGATAGGACTATAAAGATGGGGATTGATTCTACAACCAGGGTGTTGGGGGTCAGGACAAGTCAACTTGAGGCTCTCCTCTGGACGTGTTTGGACTTTGCACAGGGTGTAGCAAATCTCATATGTGAAGAATGTGTTTTGAGTTCGGAATGTTCTAATTATTTATATCATGTTGTTAATAATTTAGAATCTTGTGATCTATGGCTTGATAGATTGGGTCATGTGAACTTAAATTCAATTAAAATAATGATGAAAAGAGTTGATCTATAAACACAATGTTGATAGAACTAAAAAACGTGATATTTGTGTACAAGCTAAAATACCTAGGAAGTCTTCTCAATTTGTCTCTAAGATAGTGAGGTCTTAGATCTAGTGTATTATCTTGTGCATGTATGTTGATCACATACAATTGTTTGGATCACATATGAGGATTATTAATAAGGCGTAACGTATTCTTAAGCAGTAAGTTTGAGATGAAGAACATGGGTGTTGTTATTGTGATAATGGGACTCAAATTGGTAAGGTCTGTTGATGGGATTGTAGTTTCTCAATATCACTATGTTGAGAAGGTACTTGAGAAATTTTGATATCAAGATTTTAAAGTTGTAAGCACTCCTTTTGATTCATCCAAAATGCTTTTCAAGAATAAGAATGAAGTACTTGTATCTCAGCTAATGTATTCACAAGTGATAGAAAGCTTAATCTATTTTGCAAATTACATGAGGCCTTGTCATGCTCAGTTGCAAAGCTGAGTAGATATACTAGTTGTCATTACCATACTTACTATGAGGCTCTAGATCAAGTACTGAAGTACTTGAAGGTAAAGAAGTTCCCTTAGTTTGCATCATGGTGGGCATCCCTCTGTACTGGAAGGACATAGTGATGCAAGATGGATAGGGAAAATACAATAGTATGAGAGTTATGATATTCTTGGGTGTGTCTTTATCCTAGGAGGTGATGCAATCTCCTGAAGGTCTGTGAAATAGACCATTCTAGCTCGATCTACTTTTGAGGCTGAGTTGTGTACTTTGGCACCACTAGGATTGAGGTTGAATGGATTAGGGACTTCTTTATGAAATTCCTACGCTGGTTCAGCCATTTCCTGCGATCTCGGGATACTGTGACAACATGACCACAATTGTCAAGATCAAGAGTTTAGAGTTCAATCAAAAAATAAGGAGACACGTTCAATAAGACTTAAGACATAACGGGATTTGGTGTCTCGTATGTTGGTTGTGGATTTTGTTGGATCCAAAGACAAAATGGCAGGTCGTTGATTAAGGAACTTGATAGATCTTTAGTCCTGAAGTCCATGCTTGGGATGGAATTGAGACCCATTGGGAGTTCGTGATGGAGCACTTTCGTCAAGGTACCTAACATCTAATCTTGGAGGAGCTTGCAGTGTCCGACAAATCGGATCCAACAATCGTTCTATCAGCCCTCTCTCGGCTCTCGGTACTCAACTTAAGTGGATCGATCAGTAAGTACCCCATATTAATGATTAACCAATAGAATGAGTGAGCTAAAAAAATTTATACCCTACAAATATGTGTATAGTGGATTAGTAAGGACCAAACCATAAAAAAGCACATGAGGTAGAGCAGGAAAATGAATAGGCTACTTAAGGATTTTTTGTATTTTTAATTATAAAATATTTTTGTATGCTTTTAATTTATTTTTATGTTTTTTATTTTTATATTTTTAATTTAATTTAAATAAAGCTAATATAAGTAATAAATATACTATATAGAAAATTAATGAAAATATGTGTTTTTGGATTTTTAAAATATGGTAAATAAAGTCAAAAATTGTGAAACAAATTATTTTTGGGTTTTACATATTTCTCTCTGTTTTGATCATTTTTGGGTAATTTTTTAGAATTTTTATGAATTTTTAAAATAGAAAATACACACAATAAATAAAATAAAAAATCCAAAAAAATGAAATGGGATAAATAAATATCTATCAAATCAGATTAAGTCTAATTTCAATATACTAGATAATATAAAGAAAATTCAAAACTTAAAACATTTTTTGTTATTTTTGTATGAATTTTATAATTTCTATAAGGTTTTCTATATTTTGTGATTTTTAGGAGTTTTAATTAATATTTTGCAAAAAATATTTGAACAAATGATAAATTATAGCTAAATAGATGTATAGGAATGTTTATGAATTTTTCAAAACATTTTGTAATTTTTTATAAATTTTTAAAATGCTATACTGGAGAAAATGCAATATTTTTTATTTTTTATAAATAAGAAAATAATTTTAATTATCTTGTAAAAATATGTGGTAAAATATGATTCTAGGCACTTAAGATAATTTTCCTGTAATTTTTAGATGTAAAATGATATCTTTAATAATTAAAATAATAGTAAAAAATTAAGTCAGCAATACAAGTACCTTGTTGCAATTTTCAAGAAGTTCCAAAGCATTTAATGACACTTTAACAAAGTACATGGACATTCATGCAATTTTTTTGTCTAATAAAATATATTACACACTGATAGGGGTATAAATGCAAATAAGATAGATAACAAGACCAAGCATGCAAATTTTCCAAAATACTTTGTACTTAGATTTAAAATTTTTGGACTAAATAATAACACCAAACCCGAATGGGATCCACGCAAAATACCCCCTGCTCACGTACATAGACACATGTGGTGACGTGGCACAGGACGAAAGTGCAATATAAATGACGTATGGGGTTCAATATGCAAATATTACAAAACTTTTATAACTGCAAATGAATTTTTAAATACTAAAACTATAAATACAAAATGGCAGAGGTGTAAGCTGCAAAATACCCCTACATGCACGCTGGCAGACAATGGAGATGGATCCACTTATACACGTGGCATATCTGCAACGATGGATGATGCTTCGCTTCGAGCGGTCGAGATTAGATCTCAACGCTTGATCTAACGGTGCTGGGGCGATCAATCCAACGGTGGTTGTACCCCAGGACCTTTGTTCTTCATCCAATGGTCAGGAGAGGGTCTGGATGAACTGGGAAGGAGCCCCTCAAGAGAGAGGTTTGACCCGAGATATCTTTTGAGTCCTAGGGTCTCCCTGGATACTGGCATGCTCAAAATTATCCTTGGTCGATTCTGCAATGATCTGAGGTCTCAAAAAGGTTCGGATTTAGCGGTAGAGGTCTGGAATTTCGATGAAGCTCGAGGACCTGGAGCTCTTGTTCTGGGCTAAATCATGCCTTGTGATGGAGTCTCTTTGGCTCTTTCCTGCAAAATAACACTCCATGGTCGAGGGTGATGCTCCTCGATCCGTTAGATGCTCAAAAAGAAGGGGGGATGGATGTGGCGGAGGTGCTCTTTTGAAAGGCGGAGAACGAGCAAAGATAGATGACAAATCGAGATGACAGAGGATGAAGGGGAGATGGTGTGGAGGTGGTTAGTGGGTCGATCAATGGTCGAGTACAGGTAGAGAACAGGCTGACTTGGAGCTCCGACGAACTTCGATTTCGATTTTACACTAAAATAAAAAGATATAAAAGAAATAAAGTGTGGATCTATGTTATTGCTACTACTATGAATTGGAAGAACAAAAAGAAGAGAGCTTACATGCCTGGAATAGTCGGGAGCAGAACCACCTGGAGAAGATCTTCGGTGATGGTGAATCATTTCCTCTGATCCTCCTCCGCATCGCCAATCGGGATGCTCCACTCATTGTCGCTGAGGGCAAGCTCCGATGATGATTTTTGATCAGGTAGAAAGGATCAAATTTCAAAAATGGGCAGAGGAGGAATTATATACAAGGCTGCTCAGGACAGGGTTTTCGATTAGGGTTTTCACGTGAATCAAAGGTTGACTTGGGTCGCTCTTAGATTCGCATAAAGGTTGGTGATTCTGTGAAGATTTTTCGTTAAGGATTTGAGCAGCGATCAGGCTTGATTCAAGATCCAAAAAATAGCGAAAACTGGCAAGTGCAAGGTTTGGACCAGTCCAAGAGGGGCGAGTCAGTTGACTAAAGCCAACCTACACCGCCTCATTGGTCCACATCAGCTGCTAAAAGACAAAACAGAAAGAAAAATAGAAAGAAAAAGGAAAATAAAATACAAAATAATTGTATTAAATAAAATTTAAAATATGAAAGTTGTTTCTTATTTTATGTACTATTTTTAGGTGATTTTTATTTATTTTTATCGACTTATTTATTACATGCTGATTTTTACATGTATAATTATAGTATTTACACCTATGTATTGTATATTTTATTTTTATTTTGTATTTTAAATATTATTAGTACATGTACATATTTAATATATTTATATTATAATTAAATACATATTTTCATATTTTTATTTTATTTTTAAGACTTTGTTTATATACTTGAATAAATAGATGTATATTATAGGTATAATATACCTATATATTTCAATATATTTTTTATTTTAATGTATTTTTAATATCTTTTTTTATGTTTTTTATTTTAATATAATATAAATAATATTTACAAGCATTTAAAAATATAAAAGAGTAAAAATGTAAGAAATAAATAAAATGGGTAAAATGTATAGGTGTTTAGTACAATGGGACCTAAAAAATCAACTTTTATATCTTAGCTCTATTTTTAATGAGACCATCTTCATTAAATAGATAATTTAATTTAAAAAATAATAAAGGCGAATTTTGAGTTCATATGAAGGAGATATTGATCATTGAAGTTTTGTTTGCGACTTTTTCATATATGTCCCAGTCATATTATATATTATTTTAATATACAATTATTTTTGTATTTTTCTATGTATTTTTGTATACATGTTTTATGTTGAAAATATCTTTATCTGAAGTGTGTAAGAGTATGTTTAAATTAATGTGACTTTGGTTGTATATGTAGTATAGTGGGCACCTAGGGTTTCTAGGTGTCTGTGTTATTTTTTCTGTATTTATTTTCCCTTATCTCCCCTACTTTATTCCTTGCCGATCAAGTCAATATTGATTAGTCTCGGGGTTTATGGTCAGTCGGTATTTACAATACTTCCTTTATTTTTCTTTTCTGTATTCATTTATTTTGTAATTAAATACATATATTTATGCACTATTTACAGTCAACAGTCAGTGTGTTAATTTGTATAAGTTAAATATATTTACATCTATTTAACTAGGGATTTAAAGATAAAATAAAGGAATAAAGGTAGATGAATGAGTATTCATCAGTTCCTCTACAGTAACAGCTCAACTTATCTGAGTGGAGATCACACAAAGTAGATTCAACGTGGTAATAACAAGCTATTTAGAGAACTGGTTGGCACTCTTATTCCAATGCTTAAGCATGGGTATCTTATCCCTGAAAGCCTGAGGGCCATTTAAGCTGCAAGATTAGGAAGAGCGTAGACTTTGAATGGGTTCAAGCCTTTGGGCAGGATGTTAGCAGTGCATCCTTGGAGACTATTACCTATGTGAGTGTTATTGTGGGGCCACGGTTAAAGGAATATGGTCTTTCCTAAATACACTCATTAAATTGGATAAGGGTGCATGGCCTTTAAAAGCACTAACCCTGAAAATTGTACCAAGAAAACACTTTGTTGTTGCTATCGTATATTATAAAACTAAGGTCTCGAGTTCAAAAAATAACTCACTTCGTTCATGTTAAGGTGAAAGTAGTTAAGTCAGGTAGAAGTTCAAATCGAAAGGTACCTTTAGTGAAAGCAAAGTACAGCAGACGAAAAATGTCTTTTGACGCTCTTTGGATATCTTTTTCAAATTGATGAATTTGCAAGGGATTAATGTAATTAATGTAATTTACTTCGATTTTAAGTTGGTGAACTTATGGTATTACATTGGGTTAATAAAGTGGTTTTAAGTGGGAAGCCAAATTGTGTTGAATGAAAAGTTGGTAATTCTCAAATTTGAGACAAGGGGAGTTTGGGTGGAGTTATAGTATCACATCTACTAGTTTTAAAACTTTGGTGGCTCAAGCTCTCGTAGCAATAGTAGAAAGGAAAAATGGAGGACCACAGACGCACGAGCACTCTGCTCTAGTCAGGCATGGGAGAGTCAATTTAGATCTCAGATCTCGATTATTTTGGTAGTGGTTTCATTTTACGAGTCAAATAAATTAATCCTACAGATTAATTGTGATTAGACCGAAGTGGGAATTCGACTTGACCCAACGATGCGAACTTAGCCGTCGTTTCAAAATCCGAAGAGACGCCTGCTATGGAGTGTTTTCAGAATACGAAAGGTCGCATGCTAGGTCTGCATATACATATCCTTAGACGTCTTTACACTCAAGAAAACCTCCATCTCTCTCGCAACCTATGTTCTTCCACCATAAGGTGACCCCTTCTCTCGGTTGCAGTTCTATGAGGTACTTTCAAGGGAGATCTCATCGATTTACATCGAACTCCTATACCCTCCATCCAGAACAGGTAATTTTAACAGTCTTAGATTTGTTATAATCGATCTGTTCTGGATGGAAGGCATAGGAGTCTTTATTTCTGACGAAATTGGTATGACATGTTAGAGGGATATAGTGATGAAAATACACAGTGATATTTTCCCCCAAAAAAATAAAAAAACGGTGCGAAAATGAACAAGCAGTAGGTAAACTACCTACTGCATGCAGTAGGCTCCCTTTCCTCTACTTATATTACCCAATTTCTAGTTGTAATACATTCTTAGCATCTCCAAGATTTTACGAGATAAACTATCGGATATAGCATGCAAGCATCTAACAATCTAAAACAGCAAATGGAGTATGCAGAACGCATAACTAATCCCCGCACGCTACGCACCATTCTTGAGAAGGGAAAGATCGGAAAATATAACTTGGAACAGTCAGGAATCTGGATGCAGATGAGATTTAGATGACTGGAAATAAAACTAACAGACACAGCAGGAGAATGCAAAATGGACTTTCAGTTCTCTGTGAATACAAACATGAAAAAGATTGCAACAAAAACTCTAACTGCAGTCATGTATATGAACTGGAGAAGAACGTTCTGACACACTACATTTGTATTTAACAAACTAGCTACTGAGGTTTGTGCATGAACAGAGAGATATTAAAGCGCTAGTCACATAATATGCATGATCATGACGTTTTTGGTATGAGCTGGAATGAAATAGCAGCATGGAGAATAAGTCTGATTGTCAAACAGCATCTCACTGCATGGACATAACTGGAAAATAAATTAGCATTAAGCATCGATGTAAATTGCATGTGATAATGGCATGTGCAATCCCATTACATGTATTTTTTACACAAGTTCCAAACCCCTTACAGGCAATGCATTCATTTGTGCAGTCCTGTGACTTTCAACAGCAGCAAAACCGACCATAGGAAGTGATGTACCTGCAACAGACTCGATCTCAATGAAGGATAAATCAATCGCTCCACTCCTCTTCAAGCTCAATATAAAAATAAGAATGAGCCACCAAAGCATTGTGATGGTCCAATAATTGTTCATTCCGTGTATCAGACCCCATGCAATGGAATATCCAACAACAATTCCCGACAAGTGACCAATAAAACTTGCTTGTGGGACAATTATTGATGTGAAGATCAGCGACTCAAACGGTGCAAAGCTGATTGGAAGAGAGAGAAATCCGAAAAGATTCAACTTGGAAGATGGCTGCTTCACTGCAAGTATAGTCATCCATCCGAAAACAACGCAGGAGTATCCAACAGCTGTGACCCTCTTAAAATACTCAACTTGAATTTCTGAATGAGGACATGGTAAATACCCAGAACCAACAAGCCAGATATCACAACCAACAAAAGAGTATAATGGATATAGAACTCTATTCCAAACCCTATGTTGCCTAGTTGTTCCACCACCCCTAGGCTCCATAAGGCACTCATATTAAAAACTAAATGAATCGCACTTATATGAGAGAAAGCCGAAGTGATGAGTCTCCAATGATGTCCTTGAACAGCTGTCTCATAACTCAGACCCACATTAGCATAAGTGATGCTTTTCTTCTGTATGAAGTACCAAATCGTGGAGCAAATTCCTATAACACAAGTTGTTGCAGGCTTTTGAACAATCTCAAAATCAGAGGCTTCCCCATGTCTAACTCAGGAGCAGGAAAACGAGATGACCACATTAATCTCTAAATTTCACTAGTGGCCAGTTTTAGGTGCTGTCACTTCAAAGTATCACTTGTGTTTTGAAGCAAATTGCCGCAACCTTGGTATAGTCAAGGACCAAGGTACAGGGATCAGATACAAACTACTCTAATTCAATCTTCTGGTCACTTTATTTTTGCACAACAGAAACCAAGATGATATCTTTTGCCTCGTCCACAACTTGGGGAGCCCCCCTCTCGGATTCTCTGATTCGCAGCAAAAGCCACAGCTTACACCAACCCTGAATCCAAATGAACAGGATTTTTTTACTGAACTGATAAGATGGAAATTAATAATAAAATGAGCTCAGATATATTTTCAATGATAGAGAAATTTATAGCATGATAAAGATGATAACGAAGAGCCTACAAGAACGTAAACTGAACAGGAATTTTCACTGCTTCAAAAACTGAAAAGAAATTGTAAGATGATCAAAGACCAAAATTTTCCTTTCCAAACAAAAAAAAACAAAGAACAAAATATGCAATATTTCATGAGTATGGTCCAACATTAGGATACTACATGACGAAATTATCCAGAAAAAAACCATTACATTTAACAGATATGAACCTTTCAGGTTGCATACTAGAATTCTACTTACAAGAGACTGAATTGCTGTAAAATGTCATATGTGGTTGTGCAAGTAGCTTTCAATTCGGTTATCTTGCATCTTATGAGAATTAACCCACCCAAGAGGACGTCAGCCGATGCAAGTTAATTAAATGAACATGTCAGATGTGATTATTATATTACACGATCAATATATTTCATCCATCTCTCTACTGAAAAATGTATAGCAAACTTATCCCCGTCTTCACCGCAGTGTAATATAACAAAAAAGATTTTTGCTCTGGACTCCCTCATTTTCATTCCCCGCCAGTGGAAGCTGATATACATATATCCTCTCACCCATGCGGGAATCCTTCATCACCTCCTACACAGCATGCAAATCTCAAGGTTACAAAAAAAAGGTTTTTTTACAGTTATGCCCATCTTAGATTTTGCAATGTCAGCTATACCCCTCCCCTTTTACCAATATCAGGTGTGTCCCTACCTTCTTGCACTGTTATCACTATACTCCTCAGGTTAGTTGTGGCCTACTTCCCTCTAAAACAGACGTTAACTTAATGGCAGGAGCGTAATTGAAACAAAAAAAGCGGGGTACATGTGTAAATTTTTCTTCAACTTCTTTTATCTTCTTCTCCTTCGTAACCTGGGTACCAATCCCATTCACCCTGGCCAACCCATCTTATGGGGTCCCCCTCCCCCGCCAACGCCTTTTGGCATATCGTCATGCAATAGGGGCGAGAGCTGACATTGCCAAGCGCTCGAAACATCATGTGGACGTTCTCCTTATCTTTCCAAGTACACCTCTATTGCCAGCAACTTCTTCATTATCTGTTTCATCTTCTTTTATTCTTCTTCTCGAGTTTCATCTGTTCTTTCCTCCTCTGTTTCCCTAATCACATAACATGTTTCTCCTTCAGTTTTAAACAATTCAAGTTCTATTTGCCTCCTGAATCACACTATCGGTTCTCCGCTATCTCCAATTATGGGCATCGATCGAGTTGAACGTGTCGAGTCAGCCCCCGGCTCGGACTCACACTCAATAACTGATGCGAGAAAAGAAAAGTAATATATTAGACGTACCCGAGTACTCTTATATAGGAGAATAGCCTTGGGTAAATTACATGATAAGTACACTGAGAAAGAAGAAATTAGACTAACCCATACATAATACACTATTTTATTTAACACTCCCCCTCAAGCTGGAGCATATATATTTATCATGCTCAGCTTGGACCAACACTTCTGAAAAGGACTTCGTGCTAGAGCCTTGGTGAAGATATCAGTTGTCTGATCTCCTGTAGACACGTGAGCTGTAGATATGAGCCCCTTCTGGATCAGATCTCGAGTATAATGACAATCCACCTCAATATGCTTCGTTCGTTCATGGAAAGCAAGATTATTTGCAATGAATAATGAGGCTTGATTATCACATAATAACTGCATAGGAAGAGGAACATCTATAGAAAGATCAGTCAACACCGATCTCACCAACATCATCTATGTACTCCCTTGAGCCATGGCTCTGTATTCTGATTCTACACTTGATCTGGCAACAACAGTCTGCTTCTTGCTTTTCCATAAGACAAGAGAGTGACCAACAAAAACAGCAAATCCTGAAGTAGACTTTCTGTCCATGGGGCATCCTGCATAGTCAGCGTCTGCACATGTTGTTACCTCCAATGAATTGCCCCTACTGAATAGGAGTCCTGAACCAGGAGAGTTCTTCAGATATCCTAAGATCATATAGATAGCGTCCATATGAGTCTTTCTGGGACGCTCCATAAATTGGCTAACCTTGCTTACAGCAAACATAATATCCGGTCTGGTGATAGTCACGTATAGGAGTTTCCCCACTAGTTCCATGTATCTCCTGCTATCGACTTCCTCAGTGGCATCATTATACAGTTTCATATTTGGATCCATAGGCGTCATAGCTGGCTTGCACCCAGTCATACATGTCTCGGTCAGGAGATCCATGACAAACTTCCTCTGGGTCATTACTAGCCCCCGATGATTCCTGGCAAATTCTAACCCCAGGAAGTAACGAAGGGTGCCAAGATCCTTGGTCACAAATTCTTTTCCTAGGAACTTCTTGGCTGCCTGAATGCCTTGAGCATCATCACATGTTACAATAATATCATCTACATAGACAAGAATAGCAATTGTACCTCGCTGTGTCTTCTGAACAAATAGAGAGTGGTCCGCAGTGGACCTCTTGAATCCTTGTTGCTCAATCAATTCTGACAGCTTTTGATACCAGGCCCTAGGACTTTGCTTGAGTCCATATATGGCCTTATGTAGCCGGCATACCTTATGTGACTCCCCCTCAGCAGTGAACCTAGGTGGCTGCTGCATAAACTTCCTCGTGAAGATCCCCGTATAGGAAAGCATTCTTCACATCAAGCTGGAATAACTGCCAATCGCGTGAAACAACAACTGCTAGTAAAATCCGGAGTGTAGAGTGTCTCGCCACTGGAGAGAATGTGTCCTGATAATCAACCCCATATGTCTGGGTGAAGCCCCAGGCCACCAATCTTGCCTTATAGCGATTCACGCTCCCATCCGCATTATGTTTAATAGAAAATATCCATTTGCAGCTTACTATGGACGCACCCTGCGGGGGAGGGACAATAGACCATGTCCCACGAGCTGTTAAGGTTGTCATTTCCTCTTCCATCGCCTGACGCCACTTGCTATCCTGTAATGCCTCCATATATATTCTGGGTATAGTAACCACGGAAAGGCCAACAATAAACTTCTTGTACTCATCTGAGAGATGATCCAACGAGACATGCGCTGCAATTGGATATTTGGCACATTGACGACGTGGCTTCCTCAGCGCAATAGGAATATCCAGATCGTCCTCCACATTGTCCTCTACCGTAGAGTCATCCTGTAAAACTCCAGTGCCATTAGTAGAAACAGTGTTATCATAACAAACCTCAAGCTTGCTGGAAGATGTGGACGGCTGATGAGCAGAAGTGCTAGTAGAAGACCTGCGCGTGTAAGCAATGGGCAAAAATTTCGACTGAGGTGGTGGTGGTGGTGGGGGGGGTGGGGGGTAGTAGGTCGGCCGATGTGGTAGATGGAGGTGGAGGAACTACAATATCGTTTGCATTGTCATTTGATAACCCGTCACCTGTAAGAGAAAAATACATGGTAGACTCAAAGAACGTGACGTCTACACTCACATAGTATCTCTTATTCGTCGGATCATAGCAGCGATACCCTTTTTGAGTACGAGAGTACCCAACAAATACACATTTGATAGCCCTTGGAGAGAGCTTATCACGACCAGGAGTACAATTATGCACAAACGCGACAGACCCAAAGAGACGAGGTGTGAGGGAGAAAAGATCCTTCTCGAGAAACGCAATCAAGAAGGGGACCTTTTCTCCTAGGACCGTAGATGGCATGCGATTCACCAAGTAGCATGCGGTGAAAACCGCATCTCCCCAAAAAGAGTGAGGGGCATGACTATGGATCAACAGTGTCCGGGTGACGTCTAGAAGGTGACGATGTTTGCGTTCCAGCACCCCATTCTGTTGTGACGTGTAACTACAGGAGGTTTGATGAATGATTCCCTTTGAGCTGAGGAAATCGGATAAATGCAGTGTTGAAAACTCCAATGCGTCATCTGTTCGGATGACTTTGATATTGGTAGAAAAAAGGTTATTAACCTCCAGAATGGATTTTCGAATAATAGCACCTGCTTCAGATTTTTGTTTTAACAAGAATACCCAAGATAATCTAGAATAATCATCAACTGCAACCATATAATACCGATGTCCCTGAATATCAGGTACACGACTCGGGCCCCAAATATCAAAGTGAAATAGTTCAAAAGACTGACTACTGTGACGACTTGGACGATCAGGTTACGAAGACCTATGGAGCTTCCCAAGCTGAGAGGCTTCACAATCCAATGCAGTACGAGTAGACATCCGTGGCAAGACATGACACATTTTCTGCAGAGGCAGATGGCCAAAGCGTAGATGCCAAAGGAAGAGAGAAGTGGATCCTGAGAGGGTAGTAGCGGCGCCAGCACATGGTGATATTGCAAGCTTGTACAAGCCTTTCTGCTCATGGCCACCAACAATCTTCCTGTCGGTCAGTATGTCCTGAAACACAAAAGTAGACGAGTCAAAGATGGCACGACATTGTAAATCTTTTGTAAGTTGGCTAATTGATAACAAGTTCATCTGAAAATCTGGTGCATGTAAGACATTTTGAAGGGTTAAATAAAATGTCAGGGTGATCTCCCCCTGACCAATAATGGGTAATCGGACCCCATTGGCAATGACCACAGATCGTACTGGGGCGAGTGCTCTGTAGGTAGTAAACTGTCGTCTGTCGCCGCACATATGATGAGAGGCTCCGGAATCCATAATCCAGTCTGTCAGATCCGAGTAAGTAGTACTGGTAGGGGTACCTGATGAGTTAGAAGACGCTCTGGCCGACGCTGCAGCATCCGTTGAACCTGGACGAAGACAAGGGTGTAACAATCATATCTCGAAGGCGTGAGACAAGATCATCAAAGCGAGCAGCTGGAAGAGGTGCAGCTGTAGTCTCAGTCTGCTCAGCCACCCGTGCAGTAGCGAGATACCCATGCTTGTGAAATCACGTCGGCTCAGAGTGGCATGGTCAACGGTAGTGAGTACAGGGGCCACGGTGTCTTCCTCCCCCTCTGCCACGAGGTCCATGACCTCGAAAATGTGACGCTCCTTGATGCAAACGGCTTCCGGCGTCGACAATAAATTAAATTAATTTGGCGGTGGAATATCGGTGGAGAAGAGAGAGGTTGAGAAGAAGAAGAACTCGTCGGTAACGAGGGGTTTTGGAGAAGAAGAAGCGCGGGAGATCGCGTGGGGAAGGAGGAACGAGAGAGAGATAGAGAGAATAAATCTCAATTTTAATTCATACTTGACTGAATAAAAACATGGGACTACCCTCTCTTTATATAGGAGAGATGGGTTTACAAAAATAGTAAACTAATTTAAATTGACAACCGACTTGCCTAAATTGACTCTAACTAATTAATTGACCCAATTTCAAATTAAAATCTACGAAATAAACGTTGAGATCACAAGCGATCTCAATTATTTAATTAGACAATTTCGACAACCTAAAAACGTAAATAAAATTGACGATTAACTAATTAAATAAATACGGCCCTATAATTTGGGGTCACGCTGCATCAACTCTCCACCGCTTTAAAAATTCGGCTCCTGACGAATTGTGTGATGTAGGTGGATCGTTGGAGAAATCATCCTTGAATTGGGGCTTCAATTTCCCCCAATGCGATCATTTTCCGCGTTACGTTTGTAATTTTTTCCAATTGGGGGGCATCTCTGCAATTTTCGTACCCCTTCAAATTTCCTCATATTCCTATGGCCTTGGACCTTCCTGCAAATATGGATGTTGAGAACTTTTACTCTGCAATTTGTCCAATTGGTTTCCCAATCCCTTAATCTCAGGGATTCGGGTCTTGAAAACCCCGATAGGGCTGCTCTCTTCCGCAACCAAAGGCGGCGGGGAGGACGCGGTAGAGGAGCGGGGAAGGCGCGGGGTCGGCGATCACGCGACCACAGGGGCGGCGCGACTGCTGTGGACCGGCCTGGGCGGAGGGAGTGCCGCGCTCGTGGGCGCGCACGGGGATGCGGGTGGCGTGCGGGGCGGTCGATGTGCGACGGCGCGCTGCTGGGTTGCGCGACGGGATGGGTGCTGGGTTGCGCGGCAGGATGGGCAGGTGCGCGGGGCATGGGTGGCGGTGCGCGCGTGGGGAGGAGGAGGGGCGCTGCGGGTGGGGGCGGCAGCAGCAGGGGTGGGGGCGGCGGGGTTGCGGTGGGAAAGGAAGGGAGAGGAGGTTGGTGGTGCGTAGGGGTTTTGCGGGCTGGCGAGTAGCGGGGCGAGTGGGAAGAGGGGAGGGTGAGGGCTGCGGCGTCGTGTGAGGAGGGGGGGGATTTTGGGCGGCGTGGAGAGGGGAAGTTCAAGAGGCAAATCGGGAGGGGGGGTCGGCACTGTGAAGGAGGAGGGAAGGTGGCGGCGATGGGAGTAGAAGGCGGAGGCGCGGGTTTGGCGCAGGGGTGATGCTAGTTCGCTGGATGAGGAGGGGGGCCGTGGGGTGGGGTGGTTTGCTAACGGGTGGGGAGTTGGGAGTTGCGGGAGAGGCTGACGGAGGTGGGGGGTTTGGAGATGGGGCTAGGGAGAGGGGGGTTGCGGGGAGGTTACCTGGGACGGTCGGGGTGGTGCCGGGATGGCTAGAGGGGGCGGAGAGATCGATTCCGATGGCGGAATCAGATCTGGAATCTCCTGGACAGCGAGCATTTCTTCCTCCAAGGAGCGGGTTTCTTCGTCAAACTTCGCGGTAGCGGCTTCAACGGTTGTAGACTTTGATTAGGCGTCGCGGTAGGCCTCAAAGTAGGCCATTAGGTCCCGAGACATGGATTGGAGGTTGTTCTGCAAATCACGTATCATGTCCCCCGCCTCCTTGAAGGAGGCGTCGATGGTGGAGATGGCTCGTCGTGTTTGCTCGGATGAACGATGATGCCGGTGCGAGCGCCTGGATGGATCGTTAGGTCGTGAGGACGACCTAAATGACATGCTCTGATACCAATTGATGCAAACGGCTTCCGGCGTCGACAATAAATTAAATTAATTTGGCGGTGGAATATCGGTGGAGAAGAGAGAGGTTGAGAAGAAGAAGAACTCGTCGGTAACGAGGGGTTTTGGAGAAGAAGAAGCGCGGGAGATCGCGTGGGGAAGGAGGAACGAGAGAGATAGAGAGAATAAATCTCAATTTTAATTCATACTTGACTGAATAAAAACATGGGACTACCCTCTCTTTATATAGGAGAGATGGGTTTACAAAAATAGTAAACTAATTTAAATTGACAACCGACTTGCCTAAATTGACTCTAACTAATTAATTGACCCAATTTCAAATTAAAATCTACGAAATAAACGTTGAGATCACAAGCGATCTCAATTATTTAATTAGACAATTTCGACAACCTAAAAACGTAAATAAAATTGACGATTAACTAATTAAATAAATACGGCCCTATAATTTGGGGTCACGCTGCATCACTCCTCCTCTGCCACGAGTGGCAGCCATAGCTGTAGGAGTAGTCTGTGTTGTAGACGCCGATATAGTAGGAATCCTGCTCAATAGCTTATAAACCTCCTCCATTGGTGGGATAGACTCACCAGTCAGAAGTTGAGTACGTGCAGCATCGTACTCTGAATCAAGGGAAGATAGAAAGACGTCAGTCATTGTAGCATTTCTGTAAGCCTGTTGTTGCTCCGTACTTGTAGTGATCGGCATGAAGCTATGCAATCTCTCGAACATGCCCCGCAAATGAGAGAAATGTGCATGGAGTGGTTTTCCGTTCTGTTTGGTGGAAAAGATGTCAAATTGCAACTGAAGGATTTTGCTCTCATTCTTCGACTGTCCATGTGTGGCTGCCAATATGTCCCACATAGCCTTGGTTGTGGGTTGATTCACAATGTCATTAGCAATCTCTGTAGTCAGCGTCCCAGAAAGCCATATACGAGCATATGCATCGTCTTGTTCCACGTCGCATTCGCTCCCGTCTTGTCTTCCGGCTCGGGTTCTGTCAGGATGTGCTCCTTATTGTGGCACTGCATCAGGGTTCGA
This sequence comes from Ottelia alismoides, assembly GCA_037367405.1. Lineage (NCBI taxonomy): Eukaryota > Viridiplantae > Streptophyta > Magnoliopsida > Alismatales > Hydrocharitaceae > Ottelia > Ottelia alismoides. The sequence goes on along the minus strand of JAZKJV010007171.1, from coordinate 326,646 downwards.
AATTGCATGGACCATAGTTCATACTTGGTCTCGTCCATCTTAACTATAGGGGCCAGGCCTTTGAAGGCACCCGAAGATGTAAAGACGTCACCCTTGTTCTCTGACATGATTGAATAAGAGCCGCAAACCGACGAAGGTAAACAACTGTTTAGTCTACAGTATCATATGAGGAACGGGTTGTATGTCTAGACTCATACAACCATCCCTAATCTCCGTTGAGGTCCGCACGCTATCAATCAATCGTCACCGCTGAATCCCTGCCGTTTGAATCCGCTGGATACTCTTGGCAGCCGCACGCACGCGTGATGGTGCTGCAACAGCCGCCGGAGATGCCCGCTAAGCCGCTGCAAGGGTTGTGATGAGACAACAGGGGAGGCAGCCGGTTGCACAGGGGGTACAGGCGGGCTCGTGCGGAAAGGCGATAGGCGCACGCTGGCGGGTTAGGGCTTCAGGGAAAGATGCTGGCGGCACCTGCGTCACAGGAGATGACGCGCAGCAGCGTCGGCTACGCCTGGAGGCGGCGCAGGCCAGGAGGTCTGGAGGCGGCGCTTGGGGTGCGCAGGCCTGGAGGCGGCGCTTGGGAGGCACCGGCGGAGCGCTAGACCTCTTGGGGTGCAGGTGCGACGCGCTTGGAGAGGTGCCTGGAGAGGCTTCGACTCACCCGGAGCGGCGATGCGCCTGGAGGGGCGACGCGCCTGCAGGGGCGACGCGCCAGGAGGGCGACGTGCCTGGGAGGAGAACGACGAGACCTCTGGCGCCTGGAAGAGGCCCGGTGCTTGAGACCTCTGGCAGAACGACGAGAGAGGAGGGAGCGGCGGGTGTTTAGGTTAGGGTTAGGGTTAGGGTGGGATACCGAGACCCCGGTCTAGGACCGTTGCTCAGATACCATGATGCGAGAAAAGAAAAGTAATATATTAGACGTACCCGAGGACTCTCTTATATAGGAGAATAGCCCTGGGTAAATTACATGATAAGTACACTGAGAAAGAAAAATTAGACTAAGCCATACATAATACGCTATTTAATTTAACAATAACAAAACTTGAACTCGAGCTCACACTCGATATGATTTGAGCCTAGGACTGCGGGCTCAACGAGTTCGAGTTCACGAACCTTTCTGTAGACGGTCAATTGACAGTTGGTGAAGTTAATTCAAAATATTTTTTTTTGAAGTCAAGTTAATTCAAAATATGATCATCAAGATTTCAAGAGTGATCGCCTAGTCGCTAAATAGTAGATTAAAGTGATCAATCATATCATATCAAGGTTGATCGACTAATGTGGTATGGATCGGGAATAAGATAACTTTAGAGGAAAGTCATAATATGCACATAAGTTATACATGCCCTTATATAATGAGGCTTTTTACATATGCTTATTACAAACTTATCCTTCTTTGCTCTTTGTAATGTCCATAGCTTTTAACTTGTTCTTTAGATTTACCATCATCACTCTCGTTAAATCATGTGCAGCAATAGCTTAATATCTTCGTTTTTGTACTTCATTCTCTATAAATCGGCTCTTTTATGCTTCATTCTTAGAGCGAAGTTGTCATGAAATCTGAGTTTGTAGTGAAGTTTATTATCATCAAACCATGCACCATGCTTCTAAGATTGATGCGGCACAAAAGCCGCTCTTTATAGTCCTCAAGCCTCTTTTGTTTCTAGTACTTTAATTCCACTATTTAGAAAGTCTAATTTTGTAAAGGTCCCAATATAAAAAGGCCTTATCCAACTTTATCCCTTGTTATTTTTATCCACAATTTGTTGTTTGTCTTTTGCTAGAATTTAGTCTATATAAAGGCCTCATTTCCATATGGAATTGGCAGTTGAGTTAAGTTGAATACAATTGGAGTTATCTCCAACCCTCCTCTCCTCCCCTCTGCGCATCTCGACACCTTCTCCTCCAACAAATCCCGCACAGCTGGCACGCCCCTCTCCTCCTTCCCCACCTCCCCTATCTTCTCCTCTAAGAACCACGAATCATCACCTCACCTCTACCATCGGAAATCCACATCCTCGTACTACAGCAACTCATCCCACCATCACCTGCAGCCCGACCAAGCACCAATAACCTCTTCGCATATCGCCCGCCACCATCAACCAATGTCGCAGCAACTCCAGTCATCGAGTGCCCTTCCACTCCTTCCCTGAATTCCTCATGTTGTAGGTTTGAGTTACTCTAGTTATTCTGATCGTCGAGGGTCTGTTCTTATTTTGGGTCATTTTATTGGAGTCTTTACCAAGTATGCTACTATCCACGAGTGAATCCCTTATTTTCCAGAAATCGTTTATTTATCCTAATTAAGGATGGTTCTATCCCCGTGGTCTAACTTGATTGACTCTTCCTTTGGCATGATCTGTGAGAGCAACCGTTTGCTGCTATAAGAGCCCTGTATTTTATCTAACTTCTCCCACAGCAAGTCAAAATTTTAATTATTTAACTTTGTCTGAATCCATAGCGTTAAATAGTCTTTTAGTTGTTCCAACCTTTTCATTATTACATCTGCCCAAGCCATCTAGAGTGTATTTTAGTTTGTCCACTTCCACAGTTGTCCTACTCCCTCAAGACTTTATTTAAATATTTTCATCCTTGTTCCCAGGGCAGCAGAGCCTAAGAACTTTTATTTATTTAATTGTGTCAATACTATAAGACAACCGATCTCCAGAACATTTAATATCTAGGGATTTTTACCTGGCAAACCCTATAATCTTTGTCAATTACCTCTACGACCTTTGAAACTATCTAATTCCTCTGTTACCCCTGTAAACTTGTTAACCTTTACTCTACGGGCCATATGGTTAACCCTCATCCATTCAACCATTAAAGCTAACCGGATTTTGTTATCTTGTTTTCCATTATACCTATTTTATTTATCAAATTTACTATAATTGTCACTTCCTCCCCAGTTCGAAGCCCCCCCCCCACCCCGGGCGCCGCCTCCCCTGCTCAAGCCCCCCGCCGCCAACCGCTCGAAGCCCCCTCCGGCCCGCCTCGTCCCCTGCTCGGCACCCGACCTCCCCTGCTCGAAGCCCCCCCCACCCCCCGCGCCTCCCCAGGTCGACCGCCGCTCGAAGACCCCCCCTCCCGGCCACCGCATCCCCCTGGTCGAAGCCCCCTCCCCCAGCCCTGCCGCCTCCCCTGCTCGAGCCCGCCGCCGCCAATCGAAGCCCCCCCCCACGGCCGCTTGAAGCCTCCCCGGTCCTGCCGCCTTCCCTGCTCGAGTCCCCCACCGCCAGTCGAAGCCCCCCCCCCCCCCGAGCGGGTCCCCTGCTCGAAGCCCCTCCCCTGCTTGAAGCTCCCTACCCCCGCGGGTCCCCTACTCGAAGCCCCTCCCTCCGGCAAGCCTCCCCCGGCCCTGCCGCCTCCCCTGCTTGAGCCCCCCGCCCATTTTTTTTCTCTTGGTTAATTCTAGTCGTTCGATCATGGTTGGTTAGATTAACTCATTTTTAACCTAAGGAAGTTAACTCTAGATGTGTCAATTTAACGGTAGGGTTCGTGCAGTAAGACGAAGCAAGTTTACGGGGGCGAGGGAGGAATTATGTAGTTTCAAAGGTCGTAGAGGCGATTGACAAAGATTATAGGGTCTGCCGGATAAAATCCCTAATATCTATATCCACCAAGGTCTTGAGCCGCATAACTCTCTTACTAGTTATTTAATTTATCTTGGTTCAGAACCTAAGCTTGTCTTTATTTAGATAGTAAATCTATTTTGGTCCATGCTGTAATTATTTAATTCATCTCGATTCGAGGCAGCAGAATCCTATCATATTGCGATTTATTTAGTCCTTTCCCATGTCCTCTTCCATATTAAATTCAACCTTAACATCAGAGTTGAATAGTCCAGAACTGGCCGCGTGTTTATGTCTAACATTAGCACTCATCAGTTCGAAACCTCCTATACCCTTTCTCGTTCTTTTTTGTGATGTCATTCTATTCAACTTGTTCAACCGCCCCCATACGTGAAACCCTCCAACCCGAAACCTCGGATTGCATCAAACATCATCAAAAGAATAATAAGCATGCATCGTGCTTCTAACATGAGTAACTTTACTAATTGTTTATTTTAGTTTTTTTGGTTTTTGAGGTGCTACTTCATGAGAACAATCTTATTGTCTTCTCCTTTGTTTGAATCCTTCTTTGATTCAGTGCTTCCTTTGAAGGTCATTGGCTTCTTCTTTGGTTCTTCCTCTTCCTTTTTTCAGTTTGAGAGCTTGGACATATATGCAAGAAGCTTATCTAGGAGATCATCGAGTGTAGTCACCCTGAGGGTAGGAGATTCCTCAATGATCATCGCCGTGTGTTCCATTTGAGTGAGAGTAAGTCTAATATGTTCTCGTCAAGCTCTTTTGGGTGGAATGTTTTTCCAAGGTTTCAAGTTGATTTAACAATGACGATGAATTAGACAATTATCTCCTTCATATTTTATTCCATGTTCATTTGAACAATTGGTGTCACAATCAAGTCGCCATCGCTTCATCATTTCCATTTACGCATTCTCCATAAATGTTGGTATCCAGACCCTCCTTTTATAGCCAAGTTGCATCCATCGCCATCAACCACCAATGATATCGGGCTCCATGATCATCAACCTGCATTAATGTATAACATTTCCATCGCCAGCATCACATTCGAGTCTACCCGATCCATACAAGCACAACCTTTCAATCGCACTATCAGGCTTGCCATCGGAGGTAACATCACCTTTCAGCATTGCCATGGCATTACTGAATGGAATTTGAAAAACATCTTGCAACCTATTGAACTGCAACGGCTTTTCCAAGACCTTCTAAGCTCCCCTATTAGATTGTCTCATATGTTGATCCAGATTCGATACAAATCTCCCATATTGCTCCTTTAGGACCTGACTTTCTCACTTGATCGCAATACATCTAATTAAGATCCTAACATGATCCAAGTGCTCTGCCAGATCTACAAATGACCATCACATTTGGCCCAACAACCCATTACCAATATGTTTTGACATTGATCTCTTGTGTTAAGCACTTCACCTTGGTGACCACTCTTGCCAATGCCATCACGATCAATATGAAGCTCGATTCACGGACTGAATATTGTATTTGGTGTATCCAACAATAATGGAAACTGTACAGCTATCCTCCGAGGATTATCAACATCCTATGTAACTTCTTCGTGATTGTCCTTCACAAACTCCTAATCTAACCTATACCAAGTCTTGCTAGTGATATAAATATTATAGTCCCCTTCTTGTTCCAAATGGATTATTGACTCATGTGCCTCCAGCCACTTTAGGGGTGAAGATGGATCATTTATAATTCGCATTCCTCCACTACAGCGACCTTAGGCAAACTTACCAATATATCGATTTCAAATGTTGTTATTTAGAAGTATCACAATTGCATTTTACATCCTCTTTCCAAAGTATTGTCCTTAGCTCATCTCAGTGTTAGTTACACATAAGGTTTGTTAAGAGTTTATCTATTAAACAAATACCAACTTCACATGCTCAAGCCCTCTTTTAGCTTCTTTGGAAGGGAGTTAAAAAGGAGATGGTTGCTTTAATATCCAAAAGTACACGAACCTTGGCAGAGCCACCCAGAAGCTGCAGGATGGTTGGTTCAAAATTAGTGTTCAGTATGAAGCATAACCCACATGGAATGATCTTGAAACACAAGGCATGAATCATCTTCAGAGGATTCACCACACATGTCAGTTATACCTTTGATATCTCTTGTGGCTTGACTTTCTACTCTTTGGATCCTTCTTGGTGTCGAGGTACACCATCATTAATCTTATCTCAGATAGATGTGAAGAATGTCTTTCCCATGAGGATCTTATGAAGGTCATCTATGTAGTAATCAATCACCGCAATTCGGGCTTCAAGGGGAGTGTCAGGTCTGCCTACTGAAGAAGGCTATTAGATGCATGGTTTCAAAAGCTCTTAGATGCAAGGTACTAAAACAAGAGCGAACTGACCGCTCGAACCGGTCCAACAGTAGACCGGCCAATTTCCGGTCGGTCCAGCAGATTTTGGTATTTCATTAAAAATAAATTTGAACCATTGTTAAACCGGTTTGAACCGGATCCACCAAATCGGTCCAACCATAATAGCTAGTAAAAAACCACCCATTTTTTTTGTAACCATGTTTAATGTTAAAAAATTTTCATTTCTTCATTGTAATTGGAAATTAAAATACAGATTTCAGAATTGGGAGATGACTTTTCCTTTCTCCGTAATCACATTATCCCATTATGGCATTAAGCATTTGTTACCCAATAACATTGACCACGAGTCATGGCACTTCATAGATCGTGCAATTGTATTCACGGATTTAGCCTCGACTCCCAATCCCCCCAAGTCCAACGACCCAAACATCCAAGGTTCCAAGGGACAAAGCCCCAACTACTATGGCATCCACTCGACACGTCCAAGATATCCGGCCAAGTCGACGACGACGTTGTGAGAAACGTAATGAGTATATTGCATCAATCCCAAACGGTTATTCATATTTTTATTAGAAAATAAAATTGATTATGTCGTTATGAGATTCCATAAATGAGTTTTGTTGCCAGATGATCATCGTGTCTGTTAATATCGTTAATTTGGGTACTTAACTTAAAAATGGATCGTTGATTCTATGATTTATCTTTTAGCTTGGGAATCGAATATGGACTCATTTGAAAGTTTTTTTGTATTTTATTCCGATTTAGCCTAAAAACTAGAATAAGAGATGTATAATGTAAAATAAAAAATTATGAGCAAATGATCTTATATTGAAAAATATAGTGCACAAAACTCATTTGCAAGTTTTTAGGCTACCCTAAAGTTTGGCAGGATTTAATCATGAACTTTTTAAACAAAAGCACATTTGACTATATGTATATCTTATAATTAAAATAATAGACTCGATTTTGCCCGATTCATTGAATCGGTCCAACCGATCCGACCTTTATAAAATGAGAATTCTGAATTTTTCCGAATTTGTATGAATGGTTATGCCATGCTTATGTCATCACCAATTCGACCGGTTCGAACCACTGGTCCAACCGATCAAACCAAAATCAACATGAGACCGGTTCAACACCCGGACTGGTTTTTTTAAACCTTGCTTAGATGCACTTGAGAGAAAGGACTTTGCTAAATAGTCCTCGGACCATTTCTTTTCCCCACGATAGGAAAAGATACCATTGTCATGTTGGTATATGTTGACGATATATAATAATGACATGTGAAGTAGATGCTAGCCAGGAGAACAACTTCCATTGCAAAGGAAATATTTTATTGACCTTTTATAGGAGACTAACATGGTAGGTGTATGGATCCTAAAACTCATTTATATGAGGACTATAAACTGCTAAATTAGGGTGGTAATGTCAGTTGGCGAGAAAACTCATTTATCTCACTATCATATAACCTTACATCTCTATTGATGTTCTCTATATCTAGACATTTTATTTTGTTGATTTTTGCTCTTTCTATTTCTATTAATTCTGCTAAGGAGTAAGGACTATTTTTCTTTCCTTTTTTTGTGTAATGGAGTTTTGGGATTTCACTCTATGTAAAAAAATCATCCCATTCCATCTCATTATTTCTTTCATGTGATATCAAAGCAACGGTCCCAAACCAGAGCTCTAGACCTCTTTTGACTGAAACCCTTGCCGCCATTGTCAATCCCAACAGGGACCACATTCCTTCTCTACGCATGATACATGTGCGTGCCATATCTGCAATCTCCTAGTTCTAGTTCTGTGGTCTGCATCATATCTCCAGCAGGTATCATTGGGTATGCATCGTTAGGTCCTTAGGAGTTATACCAACACTGCAGTATCGCAGCATGCTACAGTAGTGTGAGACTCCAAAAGAATGCTCTGAGTTTCTACATCCCTGAGATATTGTTGGGTTCAAGGTCTGCATCTGGAGTTTTGCGGTCTGCATCATATCTCCAGAATTGATGTCTGCAGTCTGCATCAATTCACAGGAGTTCAATACCATCATGAATGGTATTGATAATTCAAGATCCCCCGTTCAAGAACTTCAAAAAATAATCTCCAGAATCAATTCACAGGAGTCCAGAAAATAATCTCCAGAATCAATTCACAGTTCACTTTCAAGAAATAATCTCTAGATCTACGCCAAGATCTCCAGTTCTCCAGAACTGATTATTCAAGATCTGCCAACTTATGATTATTCAAGATCTGCACCAAGTTCTACAATTCTGAAAATGATCTCCATAGTCCTGATTATTCAAGATGTGCAACAAGGTCTGAGTTGTGCAGTGAGGTCTGAGTTCTGCACACATCTGATGAGCGCCTCTGCAGCGAGGGCCACCACCATGTTCTGCTGCGCGTCTTGTTCTTGAGTGATGGTTCTGGACAAAACTTGCTAAGGCGTGAGTTCTGAGCATGAAATATGGAGAAGGTGCATCTGAGATTTCGCTTAGTTGGGTTGTTATGGGTATCCTTTAGTAGTCCATACAGCTATGCACCAACTCTGATTAAGATTACTGTGTTTCTGCATCGATGACGTGAGTGGCATAGCAACTTGCATCTACTAAATACATGCACACTAATGGCCATCATCTCCAGCATAGAATTGGCTAAGAAAACTATCTCCCTTTGTCCTTCGTCTCCCTTATCTACCGGAGATTCCCGTAGTTTCATGCAACTTTTCAAAAATGACTATGGCTCAGACTCGGCATACCATATATGCATCTTCTGCTATGGCTATTTCTATATATGCTGGACTCATTACCCTTATGGCTTATAGTGTTGCTGATCCTATTCGTGTTATTGATTCAGGAACTGCAAATCATTTGATTGACGATGATGGCTCTATTGCTTCTCCTCAGCATCTAGTTATGTGAAATCGATTAAATTAGCACGGGTAAAATAGATTTTCCTCCGGAAAAACTTTCTAGTGAATGTTGTGCTTCAGATTTTCCTCCAAGTTTACCACACAACAACAATAACAAAGCCTTTTTTCCACATTAAGTAGGATCGGCTATACGGATTCTTTGCCTGATTCAAATCTATCTTGGGTCATTATTGGGCTTAAATTTAAAACTAAGATCCCTTCGGATAGTCTTATTCCAACACTTCTTGGGCCTTTCTCGCCCTCTCTTAGCCGACTCAGCTGACCTCCTTTGCAAATTGCCAAACCAACCTTAAACGTTTTACTTATATTATCATCGATCGGAGCTACACGAACTTTCCTTCCGAATTCCGAATCCAATCTTTACATGGTTGCATCATTCCTCTAAGTTTACTACATGTGTATAAATTATGTGCGGAGCTAAACTATCTGATTATTTGTCATCAACAACGCAACTACTTTTAGGATATCCATATTTTACAACTTAGTTGTGATGGTTATAAGTAAAATGAACTATATTATCCTGGCGTCTTTAATAGCTCTCAATTTATTGGTGTTGCATCCATTTTTGTTGATCCTTATATATGGCATTATATCCTTCTGTTAATGCTCTCTCTCATATTCCAATCTTGTGAGTAAGATCTAAGGAGTAGTGATGGCAACGAACAATGCGGGAGGTTGGAGCAAGGTGGAGGGGCGCAATAAGCATGCTAGGCCTTCATCGGTGACTGTTGCGAGGCAAAAGCAGGAGAGTGGCTCGGAATGCTTCCAGGGGAGATGACTTCGGTGTGGGGACTAGGGTCACCGTACGGCAGACTACCGCAACCCAGTTAAGTGTTTCGCATGTGGGAAGAGCGGACATCGGTGTTTTCATTGTACGTGCAACCATGCTCTGGACCTTCAGAAGACTACAGATGTCGCGAGTGGGGCGGTGTTTGGTCGGTTCCTTGTCAGAGTGTGTAGGAGAGAAGGGTGTTATTTGGCGGATGCGATGGAGGACATTTGCGGTTGGTAGCAGTTTCGAGGGGATGTTGTCGAGCTCGAAGGTTCCGTAGTTTGCGTGTGGGATCTCACTGAGGAGGAAGCATGGAAGCTCCTCAAGTTCTTGCAGTGGACAGCTGGTAGGGTTCACTGGAGAACCTCCTGGTACGGGATGGGGTGTTTAATACTCAACAAGAGGAGAGGAAGATGTCGATCGAACGGAAGCTGGAGGTGGTCCGCTCGTTGCTTGCTCCAATGCTTCGTGGCACGAGCATCCTCAACAATGGGCTTCGGCAAGGCCAGCCACCTTGGGTGGTGGTGTTGGAGATGGAAATCAGACATCCCTTGCCATTGTTTCTGGATGCACGGTTCGTGGGCTGCTCCTTTCGCTTGGAGGTTCGGGATGATGTGTCGACCGTTGAAGCTATGGGGAGGAGGTCAGAGACGTTCGGTGCCACGTCAGAGAAGACACAAACAGAAATGGAAAGAATGCCTTTTAGAAATTTTGAATCCACATAGCCTTTTTTGGAAAGGGGAGATGAAGCTTCGAGAGCAAGGAATGGTACAAATCTCGAGCCAAAGTTGAAAAGTTTCGATGTTCGATCATCATACGCAGAGATGCTTGCCAAGGTGGTGGGTTCGATCGCGTGCATCGAATGTCCGGATCTGCAACTAGATCTAAATGGAAATCCGAGGGTATCTGGTGGGCTTACCCGAGGATCCCCAAGTGGACCCGACGTTCATCCTCGTCTTAGCAGACCCTCAAGCGAACCCGAGGATCGTTCTCGAGCCGAACATGTCATTAGTCGAGACCTGATTGTGGAATTGGGCAAGTGCTCTTGGAGCGGTATTCAAAAAGGGCATCTGAGCATCCGGTGGGGACTTTCAAAGTCGCTCCTTCGACGCAGTGGGGTTTAGTCAAACTCACAGACGTAGCCTCTCTGATGGCTCTCCCTTTTTACGTGGGTGCAAAGCGGAAGCCGAAAGGGGTTTGGTCGGACGATTTGGGTTACTTAGAGGGCCCCTCAAAGGTTTCATCTTCAGTGGTTTCCCAGTGAAGTGATCCGCCGACGAAGGGAAGGTTTGGATTGCGGTACTCCCATCGCGGGTTGAGGGAGCGAAGGAGGCAGAGGCGCATAGAGATCTACCGAATGCTGGAATTGGACGGAGGGGACTGGAATCTTGGTATTTTGTAGAAGAACCCTTCTCCCGAGGAGGGGGGCCCCAGATGTAGCAGGGTAGAGGGAGGCGCACATGTTGTGGAGCACGTGGCGTCGATGGAGAAGCGTAAGAAGGGGCGTATACCGAAGTAGCAAGGGTTGGTGGCAAAGGGGAAGTGGCCCAAGAGGTGTTGGTGGAAGGGGCGGACATGGAAGAAGGGGAGATGCCAAGGATAGGTCTTGAGGAGGAGATGTTGACGTGCCTTGGTTTGGTGCCACCAACAGGGGTCTCCAGTATGTTTAAATGAATCTTATCGCTTGGAATGTAAGAGGCCTGGGACGGGCTGAAAAAAGGGTGAGGTGCGCCAATTATCAATGGAGCATAGGGCGGACATGGTCATACTACAAGAAACCAAAATATCGCAAGGTTTTGATGGAGTGTGGAAAGAAATTGTGGGCAACAAGATGATGGAATTCAAAGCGATTGGTCCAAAAAGGGCTTCTGGAGGCCTAATGACGAGTTGGGATGGTGATATATTTACTTTGGTGAAGGATGAAATACGAGGCAGGTATTAGCTAAAAAACAACGTTGATGCGCCGAAAGGCGAATGGGTTCATGGTCCTGGTTACGAACGTGTATGGGCCATGTAACGGTGCCAATATTGCTCACCTGGTGGAGGACATGTTCCTAGCCAGGGCATCTTTCCCCAACGGTGCATGGGTCATCGCTGGTGATTTCAACGTAACTTTGTGTCTGGATGATCGTCCTCGTGGCCGTGGTGGGAGAGATTGCGGTTTTGCAGACTTGGCGGGGTTAGTGGATGAGCTTGTTCTTCATGTGATCAACGTCGTGGGGTGCTTAAACACTTGGCAGAACTCGAGATCCAGGTCCCACATGGATAGATTTATGATGTCTTCAGAAGCATCGGTTTCTTTCCCTTTGGTTGGGGCTCGAGCCCTGCCTTGGATGGGCTCAAATCACACATCATCGCCTTGGTATTCTAGGAAGGATGCTTGCCCTCGAATGTTTCATTACGAGAGGGCTTGGCTTCTGGAGGAAGGTTTTCGCGAGTTCGTTGCGGCATTCTGGGAGCAGTGTCGACCTTGTGGGTCGACGATGTGTAGGCTCGTGAGCAAGCTGGCATCGCTCAGGAGGCATTTGATAGAGTTCAATAGAGTCAACCAAGTATAACGTCGAGCAAGAAGGCTGAGGGCCCAAGAAGAGGTTTACAGGCTAGACAAACTAGAAGATGAGAGACTTCTAACGACAAAGGAGTTGGTGGAGCGAGGCAATCACCTGGACGTGATTCTTTGGAAGACAAAAAAGGAGGAGATAACATGGAGGTAGAGATCCATGCAGCGGTGGCTGAGGAAGGGGCGCGCAAATACGAGATTCTTTCATGCCATGGCCAGTGGGAGAAGGCGCAAAAATTTGATACATGTGGTCTCTATTGGTGGGGTTGTGGTTAAGGGAGATCAGGTTGTGGGAGCGACGCTATGATCTCATTTTCAGACATGTATTTCCTATGGTTTTTATGGGGAATTCTAAGAGGAGGTCAAACGAGACGTGATGAATGTATTGGAGGAACTTCGTGAAGGGAATCAAGGATTCGAGAGATTGAATAAGGCTCTTATTTTTCTGCCTCCAAAAAAGGGCACTCCAACTAGGGTGGAAGAATACATACCTATTGCATTGTCTAATGCTGTATATCTCATTGTTTTGAAAATTCTTGCAAATCGCCTCAAGGATGTTCTATATCGGATCATTTCGCCCGCACCAATGTTCATGAAGGTGCTATGCGGTATTCAGTCAGAGGGTTATGGCATAGAGAGTATGCGGTATGTGGGAGAGTATGGGGGAGTATGCGGTTTGGTTTTTTTTATTATTAAAAATATAAGTAAATATTTATTATTATGTTAATATCCCCAGTAGAGAGAGTATGGGTTATTTGGGTTTTATTAGGGAAGCGGCCGAGTAAGCAGCTTCATAGGGTATTCGGCCGAGTATGCCGGTCAACCCGCATACATGACCGTTTCATCATACTCGGAGCGACAAAGCTTCCTAGTACGAGTATGCGACCGAGTATGCGGTTTACTCGGCTGCTTTCCTGAACACTGGCCCGAGCAAACGACATTTATACCATGGAGAGCCGTGGCAGATGAGCTTGTGATGGCATCAGAAGTGGTGACGGACTGGAAGAGAAGCAAGGCCAAAGGAGTACTTTGGGAGGTTGATTTTTCCAAAGCATATGATTGTGTAGATTGAAGGTTCTTGTGGAGGACTCCCTGAAACATGGATATCTTGGATCAAGTGGTGTGTTACGACTATGTCCCATGTTGTGCTGGTCAATGGCATACCATAGGGAGGGTTCTTTCAACCTCAGATGGGAGTCAGACAAGGCAGCACATTGGCTCTGCCACTGTTGTAAAAGTCGACCGACTAGGTCAACTAGTCGGTCTGACTAGTCGAGTCTGGGGGTAGCTAACTCAACTAGGCCTAGTCGGACATTAGTCGGTCAACCCAACTAATCAGGCCGACTACTCGATCGACTTTTACATAGAGATTATTTATTTTTTAAATTTTTGCTTTCTTTTAAAAGCAACCCTACTTTACTATGCTCAATGTTATATTTAAAGTCAATTACCTCTTTTATTTCATTATATTATATGAAATGAACAAATCTATGCAAATATATAAGAATATATGTATAAAAATGATTTATATATTTAAAATAATTAAAAAAATTCAAAACTGACCAATGACCGACTAAATCCGATTAGTCGTCCGACTGTCAATTAATCCTTAGTCAGTGACCTCATTCACCGAGTATCGACTACCGATTTATGCAACCTTGGGCTCTGCTTCTCTTCATGATTGTAGCAGATGCTTTAGCGGTGATGATGAGGTTGTTGACGAGCAGGGAATGGTGTTCTGGGTACAAGGAGGAAATATCCATCCCAATTTTATAAATGGTGATGACAATGTCCTATTATCGAGGCAGAATAGATATGTCGGATGCTGTTTATCATGGATATTTTTTGGGGGACGTGTCCGGGATCCAGATCAATAGGGAGAAGTCGATGGTGGTCCCTTTTGGCCTCTCGAAGCAGGAATTGCAAAATGCGACAACGGTGTTGGGGTGCACTATTGTTGCCTTGTCGATTACGTACTTGAGGCTCCCCTTGGCGGCGGGACGAGCGAAGTCTAATGATTGGAGGACATTACTAGAGAGATTGGAAGGGAGGCTGGGGGTTTAGAAGGTGATGATGCTCTCTAGGGGAGGGAAGTTGATTCTTCTGAAGCATGTACTTTCTGCCATCCCAATTTTCTTCTACTCCACAAAGCTTTTTCCTGCTGGGGTGCATGCTAAGATTGAGGTTTTGATGAGAAGGTTCTTCCGATCTGATGGGCGATAGGCGAAGAGGGCCTTCCACCTAGTGGATTGGGGCAACGTAGCATCTTCAAGAAAGAATGGTGGATTGGGAGTGTTGCGGGTGGAGAAGATGAACAAGGCCTTTATGGCGAAGTAGGTTGTACACCTTTGGGGGAAATCAGAGGATCTGACATGTCGTTTACTGAGGAAGATCTATGGGATACCCATGTCGATGGAGGCCGTTTCGGGGCACATGTCATCCTTTTTGTGGCATGGGATCACCAAAATTATTCCGAAAAAAAGGCGGTCAAGTTAAGACCAATACGTGGGAGTGGAGCAGACTTTCGCTTTTGTCTTGATGATTGGACAGGGGATGGGGTGATGGGGGAACATTACCCACACCTCTTGCAGCTAGCTTGTAGTAGAAAGGAGCGGGTTCAATAGTTTTGGGAGCGTGGATCGTAATATATGGTAGTCTCTTTGCATTTGTAAGATTAGAGGGTGGAGGAACTCCTTGCACTACAGACCAAGCTGATATAGTTCGATGGTCCGTCTTCTGGCAGAGACCATTTTGTGTGGTGAAATGGGAGGTTTTCGGTTAAAAAAGCATACCGTTTTTTTGTTGAGGATGAGATTGAGATGCAAAACAAGGTAGGAATTGACACAGGGATGATATAGAGAAGTAAAGTGATGAACCAAGTAAAGGTTTTTCTTTGGTTGTTCAGGCTTGGTAGGATTCTCACCAAGGACCATCAACGGCAGTTGCTGAGCATGGACGATGCTACATGTGATATATCCAGGTCGATGATGGAAGATTTGGATTATTTGTTTTTCTCTTGTCCTTTTTCGTCTCAAGTATGGAGCAGAGTCAACATCACGTAGCTTGTCAAGGATAATTGTACCACCTTCTGGAGAGATATTAGATCGATCGGCAGATATGGGCATGAGGACAGCTCTTACCCATTCGCGCTAGTTTGGGCGATTTAGTACGCTACGAACAAGGTCATTTTTTGGGGGGGGCAAATGTTTTACACAGAAAATGCAATTGAACATTGTAAGGCACTTTGCGTATCATGGAGAATGTAACTCAATGTAATTTTTCTCTCTTTAAGGTATAATATAATTTGAGGAGGTCCCATCTTGGGATGTCACCCTATATTTTCTCAAAAAAAAACTCTCACATGTTCCCTGAAATTAACCCTTTGAAGCCATTTAAATGTGAGGCTTACAAGTTTGACCAACATTACAAGACATCCTCTTCTCGAAGAATTGAGCCAAGAAGATCATTTTGTTGTCTATGTTTCATCTTGTTAATTATGATGTTTAGGTCCTTGCGCAATACGTGCAACTGTAAGATACAAATACTTTATTGCTTTCATTGATGACTATAGTTCATGGGTCTACCTTATAAAGGAAAGACCATAGATCAAGCACGTGTTAAATCCTTCTTTGCAGAGATTAAGACTTTTTTATGCTTGCATTAAAATACTTCAATTTGATAATTCTTGAATAATGTTTTGTCCATTTCTTTAGTTCTCAAAAGAAGTACACATCGACCATCATGTCCCCACACCTCAAAGCATAATGTTATTGCAAAAAGAAAACTTCATCATTTTCTTGACATCGCATGTACTCTACTTGTTCATATGAAGGTCCCAAAAATGTTTTAAGGTGATATTATTCTCATTGCAACTTATTTGATTAATCAAATCCATTTATACATACTCGAAGTTGCTACTCCATTCGCATTGCTTGATCCCGTTGATAAGGCATTTCCGCTACCTCTATGTTTTTTTGGTTGCACTTGTTTTGTCCAAACTTTACACACCAATTACAAGCTTCTCCTCGTGCAATCAAGTGCATCATTTTGGGGTATCTAGAAATCAAAAGGATACAAATTGGCATCAAGATGCCACACCTTAAAACAAAATGGTATTGCAGAAAGGAAACTTCATTATTTTCTTAACATTGCTCGTACTCTACTTAGATAAAGGTCCCCAGAATATTTTGGGTGATGTTATTCTCATTGCAGATTATTTGATTAATCGTGTCCCCTTATCCATAGTGGGAGTTGCTAATCCATCCACACTACTTAGTCTCGACAATAAATCATTTCCGTTGCCTCTGTGTTTTTGGGTTGCACTTGCTTTTTCACATTATTAGTGCCAAATATAAGATTTCTCCTCATGCAATCAAATGCATCATTTTAAGGGATTCTAGAACTCAAAAGGGATACAAAAGCTATGATTCGCTTGACCATATTTATTTTATCTATGCATTTATTACAATCTATGAGAAGACATGTTTCTTTACTAAGAGTATTCGAGGAGATCATGTTGGAGTTCCCTCGTCCATTCCAGATTTACCATAGAAGGGAAAAACAAGTACTGAGATGGTCCTTTTACCTAGTTCACGTGATCTTTAAGCCCATAACCATGCAACTAATAATCATTCACTTAATGCTACTACAGATGCTATGAATATAGATGGTTCATCTTCCTCTACTACTATTGCTCTAAGGAAGTGAAGAAGGCAATATAATATGCACCTTATTTCACATTTTACTTCTACTTATGGATTATCTAGTTGTAATTTGTAACAGGACGGTTAAAACTGACGTGATGCTTAGAAGTTAGTGTGTATGCCTAAATATAGAGCGACAAAGCATTTGTTGTTAGGAAGGGCTTTTCTTTTTCTAGAATGGTTTGTTGAATATAGTTTGTGGTAGGGCATCATAACCGCAATGAAAGCTAGGTGATGGTCGCAACTTCAAGTTTGAATTGGAAGACTAGGCGAGAAAGGAGGGTCTTTGTAGGACTCTATCTGGGTTGTTTGTGCTTGTGATAGACATGGAGGCGTTTGTTTCCCATTCATGGGATGGAATGTGGATACCACATCTTGCTTAGCATTTATCGGACCAAAGGGCACATGAATTTACTTTGTTGACAATATTGTTGCGGATAATGACAGAGTCATGTGAGGGGTAGATGTTTGGATATGGAGTGTGGATAAATTGATGTTCTGGTAGCCTGTGTCTTACTTAAAGGACATCATGTAGCCTGGAGCTTGAGTTTTACTTAAGGGATATCCTGTAGCTCTGGAGCTTGAGTTCACTGTGGATTCCATTGATTTGGGAGATGAAGGCCTTCATTGCAAAAGAGGAGGTTGTAGGCTTAATTTGATCTTAAGAACAATAGCTCAAATTAAAGTGAATTAAAATGATAAAGTGAGTTCATGCTAAAATGGACTCAAGAGGAGTGCAGTGACTGCAGCAGCATCACCAAGTAGCAAGTAGCCTGCTACCCTACTACCAATTAGGAATGAGTATGGGCCGTGCCTAGGCCCGCCAACTTTTTTTGGACCATCCCAAGCCCAAGCCCGGCCCATCTTTTATGGGTCGGGCTTGGGCCGACCGGCCCATATAAACAAGTGGGTCGGGCTTGGGCCGACCGGCCCATATAAACAACGGGCATTATAAACAATGCAGATATATCAATATTCTATTACCTTGTCTATTTACCTACGTGGTTGTGGTACAGTTATAATAATAGGACCTTACCTACAGAAGGGATTTAGACACAGTCGTATGGGTTGTAGTCCTACACAGTCATATGGCCGTATTGATTCGACCCAATGTTGATTCCACCACCCAATAGTAATTTGGGCTAATATTTTAGGACCAAGCCCGGCCCAATGTTGAATCGTTGATTCGACTTCGGGCCCAACCCAATGCTCATCCCTACTACCAATATCTTATATATGGACAAGAAAAATCAAAACTACAGGTTACTTAGTGTGGCACACAATGCTGTGCGGAAGGCCAAGTTGAATATATCCCACAGATCTTCTCTTGTAAAAATACACAAGAACCAACCTGAACAATCTCGCACAGCCCAAAGGAATGTACTAAATGGACATCAAAAGAAGCATATACACGTAGCTTGCAAATACTCAGGAAATGGTTCAGGATCAAGATTCAAGAATGTGGCATGCATATACCTTCGAACATGTCACTGGATAGTTAATAAGCAGTATGTGAAGGGCATATGCAATTCTTGGTGGTTTTCTAATTCAAAAAAATAAATATTTACAAAAAGACATTGAACCACAAATGGTGGCATAGATGCCATTAATTTTCTAGATACTCAACCACAAAGAATACATTTAGCCAATGAAAGACCTAAAAGTATCATAATCATATTTTCACAACAGAGTAGAAAAAAAGCTAGGACAGTGCAATAAAAAATCAAAGTCAATCACTAACTAAATTTTTTTTAAGAATTGATTTGGTTACATCTTTAATTTTTTGAAAATACATCTTTTCAATCCAGAATCCAAACAACATTTCATTCAATGTTGCAAACCATACCAAACCAATTAAACTACAATAACGAAATACTTGAACTAATACGATATGAATAATTTCGGTGAAAAAGCAACATTAGTAATCACAATGTAATTGAACTAAAAGTAAAAAAATGGGGAAAATACTGTTGTATCTGTTATTAAAAAAACTTAAAATGAGTATCGAAGGTCTTCTGCAACATACCTATCAAGTAGAACAGGGCCGGAGGCAAAGGGGAACGGCAATGGCCGGCAATAGCAAGCAAGAGGGGAGGCGGAGACGGAGGCGAGCAGATACTAGAGAGGTAGAGTCGGAATTGAGCAGCAGTCAACAAGGAGGAGGAGGAGACGAGCAACACCAAACGGCAAGATCGGAGAGAGAGCAAGGGGAAGTCGATGGCGAGGGTTAGGGATACAGAACGGCGAGAGGGAGGAAAGAAGCATTATCGGGGATTGTGAGGTTAATGGGTTTGGGAAATCGGATCCACCGGATCCGATTATTCTTTGCTTGGGCTCACGAGAGTACATGTACACAGCTCGCATATTGCAAAGGGATCGGAGGAAACCAGTTCGGTCTCATGACCATATACTCATGTCATTGTATATTTGGTCTGTGTCACTTTCTTAACACTAATCAGGATAAAAAATTATATATGATATTTTTTTATCGGACAGTCCAGAATGATTGAGTCTACATATGCAGAGTATAGTTCACTAATATTCTATATAAAAAACCAAGTGATGAATTATATACGTTTTTACCGTTGGTGACATTCTTGTCACATGATGTAATTTTGGGGAGCATTCGTTATGATTGAAATCAAAATAAATAACCAAAGTATAGTCGCTTAAACAAAAACAAAATAAACACAATGTCGATAGAAAATCATATTGTAAAAGGACGAAAGAGGATGAGGAGAGGGAGATGGAAGTAACAACATGATCAAGTAAGAGAGCAGCAATAAGATATCACTTCAAGTACCAAAACGAAGGGAACTGGGATTCATCAAAACCTGAAATCAACAAAGATAACAGAATTATTGGAGACCGAGGGAGAGTGAGAGATACCAACTCATCTCGTTAGATGGAACAATCATATGTTCTCTGCCACCCATCGAATGTCACTATTCTCTTGGTGTCCAAACCCTAGTATCGCGAGTGACCTTTCCTTCCATGTTGCCACCAAAGATCGTAAAAGAAGGTAGAACGATGATGAACATCACCAGATCTGGACCTAGAAACACTATTTTTCTCGTATATTGTCCAAAAGATAAGTCTAAAAATGTGAATTCATATATTGCCCAAATTGTTTGCTTGAAGTTGAATGGATTGATTGCTTGTATCTAATTTAATATTATTTTTTATAATATGGAATAAGGGTATGTTTGAGATGAGGGACATTTTAGTTTTTTAAGGAGTACACTTGTATATCAAGCAATTTACATTTTGGTTTATAATGCAAAATATGCCTCTCGCTCATGCAAATGACCAAATTTATTTATCGATTATTTATATACATCTTTGGAGGCATATATTTTTCTTTAAATTTTTCAAAGAATGAAATATATTACTGAGCTGCAAGAAATTGTGTGTTCATTATCTTACATTCGTCCATGATTCTACCTCAGAATGAGTGAATACAAGTGGTTGTACTTTGAAACATGCGCAAGTTCAAATTCCAAGGCAAATGAGTGACTAGGAAGTGATGAATAGGGAAGTTATATGCAGCTTAGCTGCATCATCCCCGACCTCTTTTTCAAATGTTTAAATTATTTCAAAAAACATTGTTTCAAAAACACAACCTTATGAATGGAATTCATTATATTTAAAATATAAGTAATTTAAAAGTGAAAAATTATCACTTGTAAAAATAATTACATAAAAATCAAATTGTATATTTTGGATATATCACATATTATGAAGAGCCGACATATGTAAGGCTTAAGTGGAGCCTTGTGAGCGTTGGTCTGAACCAAGAGGTATGGGAAAAGGATGGGCGTTCGGTTGGGTGGCCTCGACATAACCCATGAGGACTGTCTAGATCAGATCCCTATTTATATTGGGTCATGTTTGCTATCTGAACTTTGTCGATGATATATAAGTTTCAAGTTCCATGGTTGACATCTGAACACGCACCAATGAAAGTGCATGTCGCGTTCCCCATATATATAGGACAAATTACTCTTTATGGAGGATAAAGATGGCGGTTTTATAATAATATGAATACTTTACCACATGGAATGTGGTTTGGAACCCACTCACCTACATTAATGAGAAGGAGAATATCCACATTGATACATAAGGAGAATATCCACATTGATACATAAATGAAGCACATGGCTCTCAACTTTGAGGCAACCAACATCTGATATTTTTCTTTTACGAAGAAGAGCTCGATCGAGTATCACATCACAAAATGACCCATGTGATATGGAATTGCCTAAAAACTGTGCATGAGGATGCATCACTTGAAAGAGTCTTGATTACACATGAATGCATGTGAATACTAGTTGTTCAAATGAAAATGGAATAAAATATGAAGGAGGTGATTGTGTAATTCATTGTCGTTGTGAAATCAACTCGAAACTTTGGGGAAAAAATCCATCCAAAAGAGCTTGACTAGAATACATTAGACTCACTCTCACTCAAATGGAACACACAACGATGATCATTGAGGAATCTCCCATCCTTGGGATGACTACACTCGATGATCTCCTAGGCAATCTTCTTGCATATATGACCAAGCTCTCAAACTGAAAAAAGGAAGAGGAAGAACCAAATAAGAAGTCAATGGCCTTCAAAGGAAGCAAGGAATCAAAGGAGGTTGAAACAAAGAAGAAGATAATAAGGTTCTCACGAAGTAGAGCCTCAAGTGTCATCCCAACAACAAAAAAATTAAAATAAACTATAAGAAAAGTTACTCATGTTAGAAGCACGATGTATGATGATTATATTAACCTTTTGATGATGTTAGAAGCATGATGCATATTAAGTCTATTATTCTTTTAATGATAGAAAACTTTGTGGGTACAAATAGTACTCAGATTTCATGACAACTTCGCTCCAAGAATGAAGCATAAAAGAGTTGATTTATAGAGAATGAAGGATAAAAACAAAGATACTAAGCTGTTGTTGCACATGATTTAACGATGTGATGATGGTAAATCCAAAGAACAAGCTGAAAGCTATGGACATTACAAAGAACAAAGAAGGATGAGTTTGTAATAGGCATATATAAAAAATCCATATACATATATATATATAGGGAAAAGGGAGTCTGCACCCATGTGTAGGTAACTTTCCTACACCCACCCATTTTCTGCTTTACTTTTTACTTTTTTGAATTGAATCCTTTGAGGATTTAGATCACTATATACCACCATGATGCCATTCAAATTTCAACTTATTTTGATACTTCTAACTTATCCATGAAGACAGTCAAAATTTAATGGTCTCTGATTTGCTGAAATCGACCCCTTCCAATGGACATGTTAGGAATATTTGTTTTAACCGAAATTTGAAACACACATTCCACTTAATATTCTAAGTAAATCCTCCAGGGATCCATTTCAAAAAAATCAAAAAAAAGATTGAGGGGAAAAGGAGTGGGTGTAGGAAAGTTACCTACACATGGCTGTAGCTCCCCAATCCCATATATATAGCATGTATAACATATATGCATATTATGACCTTCCTCTGAAGTTATCTTATTCCAGATCCAGACTACATTAGTCGATCAATCTTATTGATATATTTGATCACAGTCACTAATCAATCACTTTTAACAATTAATTTGATCGGTAAACTTCTATTTGTGGATAATTTATAACCGATCACTCCATTTTTCATGATCGATCACTTTAAGCTACTATTTAGTGAAATCGATCGCTCTTGAAATCTTGATCAATCATATTTCGAATTAACTTCACCGACTGTAAAATGACTAGTAGATCAAGTCCACTTCATTGATCGATCATCTAGCCAATTTGATCGATCACACCGACTTAGTTGATCAATTAACCAATGACCAACTTATTTAGTCATAATTTTATAATACATTGGTTACAAGGTAGATATTTACGTAAGAGTCAATAAACTAGTTGATTTATTTTTTTAAAAAAATAAGATGTCATTGCATTTTCTAGTCATAGTAATTTCCTTAAGAGCCACCCACCCTGTTGAACTATAGAGCATATTTATAGATACATATTCGAGGTAATCGTTCTCACACTCTCTACTCAACGTATCAATATTCAGAGCTATTTTCTACATGCTCAGTTTGTAATTCATATATTCAATTATGGCATGAATTTATTTGTTGCATTATTCATTGCGTATTTCATTTGAGGATTTATATATTGTCCTAGTCTTTATCTACATTGTTGTTGTGATGTAACACTTGGTGTGCGATCCAAGGTATACAAGGAACTTGATGTGTGATCCAAGTTGTTAAAAGATTTTAGTGTGTGATCCAAAGCACTTATGAGCAGTTGAGTTATCCGTTGAGAAATGACTTGGATAGTGGATTAGTTGATTTATTCAATCAATTAGGAATCCTAAGTCATGGGACTTGGTTCATGGTTTTTACCTAGTGGGGTTTCCACATTGAAATCACTGTCTATTGTGGTTGTTTTTTTTTATTTTTATGGATTGATTCTGTTGATGATGATGATCAATATACGCAAATCTATATATTGATTATGACATTTTTTCATCGATCTGGGAAATTATTTACATCTAGTATCAAACATAACAAAGGTACTCAAAATCACCCCCTCCTCCCTCTTATTGGACAGTTTTCCAAATAGATTAAGGGATGACCTTGTCTACACTACATTTAACTAGTAGCATGTGATTTGATCTGGAAGGTTGATCATTTATTGGATTTCCTCCTTTCATGGGAATCTTCCATCTACGGAGACACTTTTTCATATTCATGGAGAGATCCCCAATCTTGGAAGCAAGGGTGTGGCAACTCTTATGGGAGGAGAGTCACAATCACCTTCTCTTCTTTGGGTATTCCATTATGAAGTTGTGTGGTGTAGCCAAAGCTTCTTATTGTTATTGAGTTGTGGATGGTTGATGAATCTAGGTATCTACCTAATATATGAAAATTGAGCTATTTACATATACAAACACACAAATGCATGCACTAATATTGCATTCTTGTAAATACGTGCATGTAAATAATAAACATGAATTAACATTTAACAATATATAAAAAATATGCAAAGAAGAAAACCACAAATATAAATAAAGAAAGGTCAATTAAATAAGGAGCAGGAAAAAATAAACCTAAAAAAGAAACTTTATTGTACGTAAAATAATAGAACACACATCAACGCTAACATATACAAAATTCAAACAATAGCATCTATATTTTACACAGCTCGGAATGGCCTAATTTCTTTTTCATAATTCAATAAAAATGTGTCACAAATAAAAAAAATTAACAAACATCACCTTGCGCATATGATAATTGAAAATGAATGACATTTTCCAATATGCATGCATTTTAAACTTTATATATATGGAGCATATGAACTCCAATTCTACCATAATCACTTTTAAATTTCATCATTTAAAATACTCTAAATATTTTGAAGTTGATTGAAGCTCATATGTGAGACGTCCAATTTAGAATTGATTGTACAACTATGTTAAGAAATTGTATATTTTAAACCCAGTGAATTTTACATTATTTTTTCTTAATTTTAATTTTATTATTGTTCTCTTCTATTCCCCATAAAAATATAAACTCAAATAAAAATTATAAACCAAAAAGATAAAAAACTGGGAACTCATTCCATAGGCTTTTTTGACTTGATAAAAATCTTCTAGATTTTCTTTAGATCATCTATTGCATTGTAAAAATCAATAAAATACACATGCATATCTAATAAGTATATATTAGAACTATAAGATATATAGTAGGTATCTTATTGACAAGAAAACAAACACACAAATTGAGACGTCTAAAACACTGGTATATCTTATAACTTATTTTGGCAACTTTTTTCAAGCTATTTTGAGAAAATTCCCTTCTTGAAAGTTGTAAAGCTCAAAATATTAAGCAAGTTTCAAATTTGACTTGTTTGATTTAATCCCTCTTTTTATTTATATATAAAGAGAGATAGAGGTAGCTTTCTCTCATTTGGAAATTCGTCACCCATACCAGAAAAGGCCTTCCCATTATGAGAGGAAGCTTGGAACATGAGGAAAAGATGCCCAACCCGTGGGCGCATTGTATGGAAGGCTCTTCTTCCAAGGTGAAGATATATAAACCCCTTGTTATTCCTCTTGAACCATCAACTAAGATGTAAGTAATATAATATATTTTTTTATGAATAGCCATTCATCTATCTTTATTCTTCTATTTTGTATTTAAATCCCTATCCAAACACCTATAAATAATGCTAACTTGTACAAATAACACAGAAATATATGTGTTTAAATCTAAAATAAAAGAATTAAGAAAAGAAAAGAAAAATAAATTAAGTATCAAAGATAATAAATGACCTTAAACCCTGAGATCAAGTCAATATTGACTTGATCGGACAAGGAATAAAGTAGGGGGAGATAAGGGGCCAAATGTTGTGTATAAACCCTAATTATCCATACTATAAATAATCATTTTTGCTCTATTTTATTCACATATACACATCTCAAATAACAAATGATCAACATGAAACATGTACATAAAATACATAGAAAATTACAAAAGTAATAGACCTTAAAATTAATGCACAGGGCATGAAAAAATCGCAAACCGAACTTCACAGATCAATATCTTCTTCATCCGAACTTAAATTGAACCAAACTCACCTCCATTGTATTCCAAATTAAATTATCTATCCAATGGAGATGATTTCATTAAAAATGAAATTGAGATACAAAAGCCGGCTTTCTGGGTATCATTGTACTATGTATTTGTAAATAATATTCATATATTTTATTATTTATATTTTCACTGTCCTTATATTTCTAAGTAAGTATACATATTATTTCAAACATATTAAAATGTAAACACAAAATAAAACCATGAAAATACACTTAAAATAAATAACACACTAAAACATATAGGTGTATACCTATAAATAAAATCAGAAAAATAAAACAAATAACGCGCTAAACCTACAATGTATATACATGTATTTATTTATGTAAATAAGATCAGAAAAATAAAACAAAATGTAAATATTTATTTAATTATATTATAAATATATAAAAATGTAAATATGATAATAAGTCTTAAAAATACTAAATAAAAATAAAAATACTTAGAATATAGGTATTTATACCTATAAATATACATGTAAAAATTAATGTCTAATAAACTAAGTTGTAAAAATAAATAAAAATCACGATATTTTTTTTGAAAAAATAAGAAACATTTTTATCTTTAAGTTTTATTTATTCTGTTTTGTCCATATGATCCTATGTGGACCAATGGGCACCCTCCTTTTGTTGATTGTCTGTCAACTGTTCTTCCTCCTTTATGATGTTTGTCAGAACACTTACCCCACACTCTTCTCCATTTCCTCGTGCATCTCCCTAAACCCCATCTCCCTCGAGCTCCTCACCTCTGTGCAACCCCAATGTTCCTTCTCCACGCCCACACCTTAGACCTCAGCAACCCCCAACCCATCACACACCACCCCAATCACAAGACCGTCACTCTCCACTTGTATAAAAATCCACCTCCACCTCTTTTTGATATTTTAATCCTTTCTCTGCACCATAACCCCTCTAAACCCTTAGTAGGTGAGGAAACCTCATGACAGGAGGCATTCCCTTGTGGTTTTGAGGTGTGGATGTGGTGTTTTGAGGGCGATCCACCATCGTCGGACCTTCTCAAGGCGACCTCTACTCCTTAGCCTTCCAGGTCAGGTTTGAGCTGCTTTTATTCACTTTCTAGTGCAGTTTTCCTTACAGCATTTTAATTTCACATCTTATTTTATGCTTTAGTTGTAGTTTAGCCCTTTGATTCTGTTAGCATGCGCTAGAGCTCTAGATCTCCGATCATTATTTTCGCATGTGTTGACCATCATTTCGATCCCCAGACCACTCAACATCGATCCCTATCGCTTCTCCATCCTCCATATTGCCCTATTCAAACTTGATCTTGAACAGAACAAGGAATTCAATCTCCACCTCCTCCACATCGCTGGAGATCTGTCGCCCCCCTCATTTTCTATGCCAGGGAGCTTCAAAATGAGTCGAGAGTGTAGCTCTCAAGCCCTTAAAATTTTTATGTAAGATCTAGGACCTTGGATCACACTTAGAGCTCGAATCAAGGGAAGAACACATATCATAGGTCCTTGAGAAGTAAAGAGACTCCATGCCACCTTCGATAATGTCCGTAACGAATTGAACCACCCTACAAGTGCAGCGACCTTCCAGGAGCAGATTGAGGCTGTCGGCTTGAACGAAGAAGGCAAGAGATGTCAGGAATCATCGATCGAAGGTGGACAGGAAAGAAGTTCTTCCATGTTCTTCCACTTGTCATCAAAGCCGTCGGATGAAGACCACGATCTGGATCTAATATGGGTTGTCCAATTAAAGGCGAAGCGGTACGTAACTCCAGCTGTCAGATCTTAAGTGACACCCACATGGCACCAGCTCAACCACCCGATCGCGTAGCACGTACTCCGCATGCGGAGCCAAGGGTATATTGCATAACTACCCCCGCACCTTTTGTATTCTAATATTAGTCATGCATCTATTAAATGTATTGTAAAATAAATAGGAAAGATTGCAGTCAAGGACCCTAAACTTTCTGAGTATTGCATATAGGTCCTTCCACCTCACATGTGGAAATACAGGAGGCACTGTAAATATTGCACGTATGCCCTTATGCTTCTTGGACCCATTATCAAATGGAGTATACGTCTATTAAAATTGCACTTTGGTATCTGTAACCATGGTATTTTTATTTCTTGTATATTTATCATATTAAATATTTTTTATTGCTAAGAAAATTACAGGAAAATTTGTATAAGTGTCTGATATCATGCGTTATCTTGTATAATTTTTATTTGGCATTTTAGCTCATTTTTCTATTTATTAAAAATCCAAAAAGATGCATTTTCTTCCTGTCTTAATTTAAAACCTACAAAAATATAAAACTCCATCAAAAAATATAAAAAAGTTATATTTCCTATTCTATATTTTAATCTACCACATAATAAAAAATCACAAAAAATACAAAACATAAAACCTAAAAATCATAAACCTTTAAAAACCCTATAAAAATTTAACAAAAATTAAAGGAAAACACAACAATATATATTTTTATATCTGAATTCTCTTTATTATATATAATATGTATTAAAAATAGTTTTGATTAAATTTTGGACATATTTATATTTATTAATCTCAAAACAAGCTTTGATATTTAATATGTGTACTGTTTTGTACATTTTATAACTTTAAAAAATCCATAAAAATTTACAAGAATTCTATAAAAATAATCAAAAATAGAGAAAACTACAAAACAATAAAAATATTTTATTTTCTAAAATTTAAATATATTTTGATCGATTTATAAATATAAATAGTTATATCATCTATTATATGCATATTACTTATATAATATTTATAATATCTATATTATATATATAATTATAAATTTTATTTTAAAAATAAAAAAAAGAAGTTAAAATTTCACAATATTAAAATGAAATATAAAATTTAAAATTAACAATACAAAAATATATAAGATAATTTAAAATCATAAAATTTAAATATAATTAAAATACCACATAAAAATAAGAAAAAACAAGAAAAATAAAAAAATAATTCTGATTAATCAGGTATAATTATTAATTTATCTATACACGTTTGCTCTTTGTGTCCGACCTCTACACTACTTACACCTATACATATCTATTGTAGAGTTATAATAAATCTTAACTCACACTTCACTTTATTGATCGCTTATCTATTCGTGGGTTAATTATTGATCTATTTTGGATTTGGTTGGCACACTGATTGTTGTCCCAGCCTTGTTAGGGATGACGGATCAGATTCTTGTCATCAATTTGTTTCCAATTGATGGTGGTGCTCAGATCTCCAAAATTCTAATATAGATCGTGTTTCCATAATTGTAGATGCTTATTCAATGTCGAAAGATTATATCTACTCATGATTTCGATAAATCCATTGTCAGAGCAATCAATCCAAAGATTTCTTATGATTCAGAGGTGAAGAAAATAGATTAGGTTGTAATCGATTTGGATCAAGGATCTTGTATGGATTAGAGTAGATCAGATCATATCAGATCTAATTCGATGATATCCTTCAAGATCTAGATTTATTTCGATGAGTGTGTTCTTTTTTATACTACTTAGATTAACCCACTATAGTATTCATCAAATTTGAGAAGGATCATGTTCAATATGGGTAGACTGGGACTATCAAGAACAATAGTAGAACCCTTGGTATTCGAAAATTTATTTCGAGAGTTCCAACCTCTGGATCAATGAGCTTTCCTTTCTAGTTGTTTGAATACGTCATGCAAATTAAGGATACCAAGTTTTCATCATGATCAGATGATCAATCGGGGTCCAAAAACTCATTTGATCTTTAGAACGAAGATCTAGAATTTCATGTTCATGTTGAAAATAATAGAAGCCAAAACCGATCCCATGGGAACCTGCCAAACAGGGGTGGGTTATATGGGATTTAGTAGGCCACTATACATCTATAAGTATGTAGCTCAAGTGGCGCAAGTGTCTCCTTATGTACCAAGAGGCGTGCTTTCATTTCTCAACTTACAAAAATCACCTTTTTGAGGTGAGTATTAGTGGGGACTTTAAAAACTTATTTGCGAAGTATAAGATAGTGAAAGTAGAATAAAAAATAAGGACAAAACATAAATATTTACGTGGAACGTTTCTTCCAAGGAGTGGGATGAAACCATGGGTTAAAGCCACTAAAGGCTAACCATGGGTTAAAGGCACTAAAGGCTAGCATATTCCTTAAAGATTATAATGGGTGTGGGATCTCTATATAATACTACCAGCAAGACAATGTCCCATCAATAGTTAGCATGAGACTAAATATGATAGCAATGTAATTGGAATCTTGAGAGATTCGATTACCTGTTTAAGACATTTTTAACACCTTTCCCTCAAGCTACAACATGCAAGGCTCATCTTGGACAAACATAAAAATACTCACTCACATTCTAAATACATAATAAGACATATAACATTGACTCAATGCATGTACTGGTTGTTGTTGCTGATGACGATGCTTCTCAGGTCAAGCTAGTAAGAAGGAACCGAAGGGCCGGAGTATAAATCATATAATCCATTGAGAAAATTTGATAGACTATTGGCTTATCTTATCTGTATTCGTATCCATCAGTCATCCGTATAGCAATGAGTCTCCCTCGTGAAGTACTATGTTCATAATGTATCTCCTTGAGGGGCTCCTTAGTTCAGACATGATTGGGAGATTATTACTGCATGAACATGTATTTTTTATGATAACAAAACATGCGTATAAAGCTTGTAACCAGATCAAGAGAAGGAAATCTACTAAACCAAGAACAAGCTTCAGTTGAGGAGCTCAAGCTTAAGAGAAGAAGCTAAGAAGCTCAAATGAGTTCAAAGCTAAGGAACTTCATCTCAGCTCAAGGAAGGATCTCAAGCTCAAAAAGAAGACAAAATATTTTCTTTTATTAAGTTCAGCATATTGTAATTTTCTTAGAATTTAAAAGACCTCAAGCACCATGCATTTTCAGTATCCTTGACTTAGATTTTCAGGTCAAAGAGTCAAGATGTTTGATTAACCACTCTTCATTGATCGATCAACTTGTTTCCTTTTTGATCAATATTTGAATTATGACAACTATATTCTGATTGATCAATTTTGATCTATGATAAATCATCTTTTGATTCTGATCGATCATCTAAATCCACATGATCGATCATTTGATTCTGATCGATCTCACTTTGTATATTAATTGATCATATTCATTTCAGGAAAATTTTTGAAGGTGATTATTTCATGATTCACCTTAAACAACTATGAGACCCTAAGACCTATAAATAAGTCCTCATACCTCATTATACAACACACAACAAAAAGAAACAAATTATCTTCTCTCTATTTTCCACTCTATACTTTGAGAGAAAGATCGAAGAACTATTTTCTGCTCCATTCTTCATGTCTACAGCTCTAGTGTTCTACGATTAATTTTTACGAGCACTCTCCTTGCCCTGTAAGATCATTTTAGTTTTTTTCTCATATTCTTTATTACATATTTTTTGATATTGAGGTTGTTAGGTTTATTTACCTGCATATGGTTAAGTCAACTGTGTGTGTATATATATATTATGGTTGGGTTTCCTGCAACTTAGGTTAGTGGAAGACCCATATGGGTCAGGTTAAAAGCCCGACTAGGGAGACTCTAGTCGTGGTATTTACTCAAGAGGGCTTCCATGTTAAATTTTATGTGCACTTATGGATTGATTGCTTGTCTTATGATTAAAAGTGCTTTGTAACACTGTGGTTGTTTGAATTTATTATTTGCAATGATCCAGATCATATTATCCGATCCACCTGCACCTATCAGCTAGTATTCGGTTAACCAGCAACTCCATCTTTCCCAGTGGCCAAATAAAGAATTTTATGGGGATATCCATATGCAAATCTCGTAGAAAATGTCACTCATAAAGATCTCAAAATTGTTTCTCTTTCGTAGGAACCTCAAAAGGTTCTCATATCGTAGTTCACAATCAATGGCATGTGGAGTCTTTAATGGATCTCTTTGGAGATCTTTGATTAACCAAGAGCACAATATAGTTGTATCTTGGAGAGATCCAATTATCCATCTATATATTATCTAATATTATTGAATCTAGCACATTATGATTAAAAAATTCTTGGATTTTGATGTATTGAGCTTTCAATATAATCCTAGACATATTTAGTTAATTTAGGTCAAGATGAAATTAATTGAATTGCTTCAGTTCCCTAAATCCTTGAGTTTAATAGTTGACATTATCTTATAATTAATCTTATGCGATTCAAGTCTTCATCTTGTATATTTTTTTGTTTGATGGGATTGGGTGTGTGATGTCCAATAACTTAAAATTTTATTTTATGCAACTATTTTTCCCATTTCATGACTGATGAAGACAAAAATCGAGAGGTCTAAAATGAGATTCACAAGGCGAGAACTCAATCGTTGTGATGATTTCACAAAGATTGCGTTCAATCAACTCACACAATGAATAAATCAAGCAAGCTAATGTGAAACAAAATTTATTATATCCTACTAAAGATGTACAGTGACAAGTAAGCAGGGATCGAACACATGAAATAAAGGTGTAGAGCAAGGAAAGATATAACAATCAATCTTAAGAATTTGTCTTTTAAAGCACTTAGCCAAATTATGGGTTTTATGGGTTTTTTACATTTTATATTTTTATATTTTTGTTTTATATTTTTTATGTCTTCAATTTTCTGATTTTCATTTTCTTTTTATATTTTTCGAATTTTTAATTTCTTTTTCTTTAAAAATACAATATAAGATATATAAAACTATATACAATATAGGCTAAGGTAATTATAAATACTAAAAGAATACTCAAACTACATGAAATATTTTTTTGTTTTCAAATATTTTTTTACTATTTTTTGTAATTTTTAGAAAATTTTGCTACTTTTATGGATTTTTAAAGTAAAAAAATACCCCAAATAAGGGATTTAATAATATGTCAAAATTGAAATGAAGATTAAAATAGCAAGATAAGTCCAAAATTCTTCAAATAATTTTGATAGATAGATAATAATATAAAGAAAATTAGAAAATAGAAAATGATATTTTTGGATTTTTTACGGATTTTTTAGATTTTTATAAAGGATTTTGGGTCTTTTTAATTTTTAGGAGTTTTCTTTTTCTATTTTTAATGATTTTTGGTCTGAGGGCTCATAATACTTAAATAAACAACATATATATTTTAGGAATTTTTCAAAAGATCTTATAATTTTTCTGGGTTTTTAAGCTAAACAAGGAATATTTGTACTAGTTTTATTTTTATAAAATAGGGAAAAGCCCAAAAAGCAAAAATAAAAATGTGGTGTGATTCTACATACTAACAGGAACTCAAACCTATTTTTGGGGATTTTTTGGAGTATTGATGATATATTTAATAAATAGATCAAATCAACAAAAATGCATGTACTTACAGGGGAATATATTAAATAATTTAGGGAACATGGGCGAACATGATTTTTTTTCAAAATATTATAACTGAATTAAAAAGTTCTTAGACTCATCTAAAATACGAAAAGTGGTAGAGGCATGTCTGCAAAATAGCCAAGCTTATGTGTGAGGACACGCGAGCCTCGCTGATAAGGTCCAAATTGCAATTACAATAAACTAAAGAGGTTCAGATTGCAAATGTTAAAAATAAATAAATGATAAATAAAAGTTTTTATACTAAATATTCAATACAAAAAGCAAACTGGGTGAAGTGGCAAAATACCCAGTAGAAGGCGCGATCGGACAGTTTGGAATCTGTCACTTGCCACGCATCTACGCGAGAGCAGCCCATGAGCTTCAGTGATTAAGGGCCCCTATTAGATCGCCCGGAGAGATATGACAATCGCGGTTGGACTGAATTCAATGGATGGTGTGTGTACTGGAGCGAGGCCTCAATCGGACGGTTGAGAGACCCTCACGAAGAACGGACTAAGAACAACAATGAGCTGGACTTTGATCTGATCTTCCAAGCGAGTCCGACATTCTTCTTGGAAACTGAGTGGCTCTAACGGCTCCTGGAATCAATCCGCGGCTACAGGGCTCCTCAAAATGGCCAACGGATCGCTGGAGGGTGTCCGACAAAGCATGGGAACCTAGAGCTTCTTGGCTGGCTCGATGGGGCTTAAAGAGGCTCCCGTTCTTTGTTCTTTCCTATAAAGGTTAGTCTCGGCAAAAAGGAGAAGCTGGGAACAACTTTAGAGGGTGGAATGGGGCAAAGATGAGGTGGGTGGCGTCCCTCCGGTGAACGGTGGAGTAGGAAGAACTGTTCGCTCAATCTAAGCAAGATCGAGGGGAGCGGGAGTGTGTGGGGTGTACAACAGATGACGGGGAAGAGGATGAAGATGAACGGCGAGGTGGGGGTGATCGGGTCGGTCGGAAATAAGTGGTGGAGCTGGAGCTCCGCCGATCGAAAAACTTGGATTTAAATCAAAACAAAATAAAATCAACAGGAGGAAAATGCAGGACTACTCTATTGCTAAGGTGCGTAATCAAAAGAACAAGAAAAGGGAGCGGCTACCTGACCTGGTCCGGAGCTGAGTGAACTCGCGATGGAGCTGGCGGCGGTGACTCGGATCTACCTCGATTCGACACCAATCGACACGTTGAGGGTACCCCACTGCTCACCATCATTTAGCTATTGCAGTTCTTTTCCTGATAGCGGGTCATATGTATAGGACCAACTGGGGTATTGGGCATGGCCTGAAAGACATTTTAGAGGCTCATAAGGGTCCGTTTACAGGTCAGGGTCATAAGGGCCTTTATGAAATCCTAACAACGTCATGGCATGCTCAATTATCTCTTAACCTGGCTATGTTAGGTTCTTTAACCATTGTGGTAGCTCACCATATGTATTCCATGCCCCCTTATCCATACTTAGCTATTAATTATGGTACACAACTTTCCTTGTTCACGCATCACATGTGGATAGGTGGATTTCTCATAGTTGGTGCTGCTGCACACGCATCATCGGGACGAAGGTTTGTGCCTTAGGTTTAGGGTTCGAAGGTGGAAGAGGGATCAAAGATGGATGGAGACTCGAGGCGATAATACATAAGAGGTGACTTTTGGTCGAGAAGATCTCTCGAATCCTTGGACCGAAGCCCAAGGAATCAAGTGCGCATGAAAGTCCATGGAACGAGGAATGAAAGTCTGGCGGACGTCGAGCTCAATGGATGCAAGGGTTTCGTGCGAAAAAAGTCGAGAACAACAAGGTCAACCGAGGTGTATCAGAGTTTCAGGACGAAGGACAAGCAATTGACCTCAACTGGTGCCTCAACCTGGTTGGTCCACATGGACCAACCAAGAAAAATCATCCTTAAAGTCTTGAGAAATTCAATATTAAACAATAAATGATTGTATTAAAATAAATTTATGAAATAAAGGTTGTTTCTTATTTTTGATAGTATTTTATTATTATTTTATTTTATTTTGAGGTGTTTTATTACAAGTTACTTCTTAGGGTTTTATTTATAGGTATATTTACCTATGTTTCATATCTTTTATTTTTATTTTATATTTTGATTTTATTATTTAATTCTCTTATTTTTTATAATTATCGCTTATTTTATATGCACAAATATATTTTATTATATTTTTTGATGTAATATATTCACTTAATTAAATAGGTATATAGAATATATAGGTATATGTATTGTATTTATCGCTTATTTAATTCTCTTATTTTATTTATGGTTTTATTTTAGTTTTAATATGTACATATGTTATAAATAATATTTACAAAATTATACAAATATAAAATTATAAAAATAATAAAGAATAAATAAAATGGATATTTTATATATGTATATAATATAATAAGGGTCCAAAACCTAGTTTTCACATATTAATTACAAATTAAATGAAACCACCTTCATTAAATAACTTGTTAAAAGTTATATACTACTAAAGGTATTTTGATACATTTTGAGTTTTTATTTAGGAGATATGAGTCTGTGAAGTTGGGATTTTGGAATCTCATTTAGAGTATAAAAAATACACTATGTATTATTTTTGTATGAAATCAATTTTATCTTTTTCTATATATTATTATCTACAACTTTCATGTACAAAGTTTCTTTATTTGAGGTATAAAAAGTGAAAAATAAAATAGGTCTCAAAATTTTATTATTGATGAATAAATACATAGGATTTATGGATGAATTTTAGCTCTTATCTCTCCCTACTTTATTCCTTATCGACCCAGTCATCAAGATGCCTAGGTCTCGTGTTTTAGGGTCATAAAATACCTTTTGCATTTTATTCTTTTTCTTTTCTTTTTTATTCTATAATTTTGGCATTAAAATCAGTATTTCATACAGTGTTTATATAACAAAGAATGAATGTTAGTTTGTCCAAATTAATGCCATTTACATGCATTAGCTAGGGGTTTTAAGGTCAAAATGATAAAGCAAAGGTGATGAAATGGATATTCATCAATGACAAAGAAGGGTATAATTTAATTTTGGATTCCAAATGATACGTAAATATGAGTAAATTTGATTTTTTTTTGCAACAGGAATTCAAAAGAGTGAGGTGAGGAAGCCTTGAAATTGATGAAGTGTGAGGTTTTGCACCTTACGAGCATTTAATGGAAATTTTCACTATACTAAATACCTTTATGTGATCTTGATTGGAAATGTCTTTTGATATTATGGAGAAATTATGTAGACGATTTTGGGTAAAAAGGGTTGCGTGTTTTAAATATCAACTTGATAAAAACCAAGTAATAACTTGTGAGAAGACCCAGATTCAATTAGTAGATCATTTTCATATCAGTATCGGTGTACATCGAGGATTAAATTCTGGGTTTTTACTTGTTCATATTGGTTATAGATTAAGTAACAACCCACATATGAGGTACCTTGATGCATGTTGCTTGTAGATAACATTATTTCAAATATGAGACAAGAAATGAAGTCAATAAGAAGCTTGAGCTTTAGAGTATGCTCTAGAGCACAAGGGCTTCCAATAGAGTAGGAACCTATATATAGTATATGAAACGCAAGTCCAACGATAAGAAAGAGATGTAGATTCCATTGCGAAGAAGGATGCTTCTAACTATTTAGGGTTGATCTTACAAAGGGAATAAATGAATTGAATGAACTGCAACTCATAAATTTAATCCAAGATGATTGAAATGAAAAAAACAACTTCAAGTATTAGCACATGTAATGCTTCACGGCTAAGTGTTGGGCGGTTAACTATAAACATGTGCAAAGAAAAAGAGAAGAAAAAGCTTCAACATATGTAAGGAAACAAAAAGAATGATTGGATACGCAATGAAAATATAAAAGAAAAGGTAATAATGGTACATGTAGAAACACAAGAACCTCCCTAAATTGGTTTAGACACATGAAAGGGTCGTCTAGTGATCAAACTCGAATGCGCGAGAAGTAAGAATAAGAGCATTGATGGATCACCAACTCACATTAGCAACATAAGCATAGGAACAAAATCCAATGTTTGATGATTTACAATTAAGCGCACACAATGCTTAATGCACAATCCTATGTCCAAGATAAATAGAACAATAATAGAAGAAATACAATAACATATCCCTACCTCGAACTGCCTCCTAATCACAATTCCCTTCTCAAGAGTCCTAAAATTATATTTAAAAAAAGCAGCGAAGAATAGGAGGGAAATAATACTATGAAAGAGAATATGATAGAGGATAGAGATGGACAAAGAAGTATAAAATAAAACTCACATGCATACATATATTGCATGCACGCATGGGTGTGAGCTTGTGCGTGCACATGTATTTGGGCAAGTTTGTGTGTGCCCACGTGCGCATGGGCAGTACATGGGCATATGTGTGCATCTATGTGTACATACATATAAGCTATATGTATGTATACATGCATGTACACGTACACACATGTACATTATTTGTATGTATGTGTCTGGGTGTGCGTGTGGATGATTGTATCCAACTGAACAAAGTAAAAGAAAAGAAATTTGAAAAAAAAAATAATTTCTAGACCAACATATCCAACAAGAATTCAGCAAACCCAAAGCACCCTCATAGTCATAGGCCCAAGTCAAGCCCTCGATGTCCGGCATTTTGTTCCTGCCGGAACGCCAAAACGACAAGCCCAATAAACCATTCTCACGTCTAATTAATAGCTAATATGCTCTATTGCTTATATGTTTCAAGCTCATATACCATCAAACAGCTATTGTGGTGTTATTTCATCATCAAACGAAGAGCAACAAACCACCTCATTTCCATGTTCAATTTAACAT
This sequence comes from Ottelia alismoides, assembly GCA_037367405.1. Taxonomy (NCBI): domain Eukaryota; kingdom Viridiplantae; phylum Streptophyta; class Magnoliopsida; order Alismatales; family Hydrocharitaceae; genus Ottelia; species Ottelia alismoides. The sequence continues at coordinate 288,903 of JAZKJV010007171.1, read as the reverse complement.
TTAAATTCAGAGTCCTTTGCATGAAATTTTGTACCATTTGAAACGTAGCTACGTGGATCCTTGAACCATTCTCTGAAATAGTCCATTTTTTCTTAGTTAGAACCATGAATTACTTGTTTCAGTAAAACGAAACTACAAAAGCACCCACTTATTCGACTGCCAAATCCATTGAATAAGATGTTTAGCACATAGGACACAAACAAACCGATATAAATACAAATATATATATATATATATATATATCACCATATTTCTATCATTTATAATCGATACAGACACGGAAATAGATATTTTAGAGATATTGAAAATCACATATCATATTCTTAAATACATATACAAATATTGAAATGGATAATCTGTGGATACAAACATTCAACAGATGATTACTATCCTGCAGATAATTAATACCCCGTAATACAAAAATCCAGAACAAAAATTTTGTAGAGTTGAAATTAATAAATGATTAAAGAAATTAATAATACAAAAAATAAAAAAAGAAAATAAAGGAATATAGTAAACTAAATAATTTGTATAACAAATAAGCAAATAACATAAAAAAATAGTTTTCACTGTCTATGATAATAACTCCAAAATGCAATACACTAGGTGTAACCGTATACTGATATATGTCAACACAATATATACCGATTCAGTAATACAGACCGTATCTGCAAAATAGAAACCATATATGTATCCATACGAGACAAGAAAAGAAAATGATATCCGCGTCTGCAAAACAAAAATAAAACTCATATCCTCGTCCACATCTACCAAAACAAAAATTCTATATTCATATTTGCTTGAAAAAGGAAGCAGTGGCAGACAGAAAATGACAGATCCATATATAACCAATCTAGTTCATCCCCTCCGGCACTAACCACGAAATTTTCAATAGTTGTTATATATGTCGCTGAGATTCTTTGATCATTACTGTCTTACCGTGTCACAGTCACACTGTCAAAACCTAACTATGCCCCTGAACCAATCAGAGAATGAACCTTTACTACCTCTTTTAATGAAATGGACAGTGTGCTCCCTCAGTTACTTTTTTTCTTTCCGCCAATTTGGCGCTGGTTGATGCGGCAAATTTGAACACCCCTCCACTTTGGGCTTGGATCTGCAATGATCTTAACCTACAGAAGATATGGAATATTGGAACAATTATATACTTATTCAGTTCCCTGATGTTATGATGAATCAACTGAGTGAGACTTGGTTTCACGCATACCAGTGCAAAATGATGAGCTCTGTATCTTGCATCAGAAAATATAAGATTTTCTTAAGCCTGCAAATAACAGTAGTGTACAAGGGCAAGATTCTGCTTTCCAACTTTATACAGTTGAGGGTCTTCTGTAGTTCAAATTTTTACGCCACCTAAATATTAAGGAGAAACATGGAGAACTTCAGCGAAGGATTCTGTCACTGCAAAACAAAGTTAGAGATCCCAGCTGATGTAAACCTTCTAAACTGTTGTACTAGACATAAATGGGCATGCAGCACAACTACTGACTTGTCTATAGCTCGCACGTCGCCACCAGTTACCATCTGGCCATTTTTAATTTTCGCTGACCCCAAGATTCCCAATTATAGAGTGCCATTACAAATTTGTTTCCCATACACGGAATATTTTAGCCTCGGATGGAAGGGACAGTTACTGTACCAACAAAAGGGAAGATAAAATTTCCCCCATAGTTCTCTCAGGCACATCACGCCCCTCATTAGTCGGTCCACAAGACTCGAGCACAGCAGCATCCAGCACAAGCTTCCGCTTTGCAATCTCGTATATGTTTTCGTCCACGGTATTCTTAGTTACAAGTCTGCATGAAGCAACAATAACAAGATATAACAGTATTAAACACGCCGGCCATATGTCTATACAATACAAGTACTCCATAATGAAGTATTCTCCAAAGTCCCAACAACTGAGCGGGTTCATGAACATAAATGGGTAAAGGATTGCATTCTAGTCTCTTTATTTGCATGCAGAGTAAGCTTATGGCAAAAGCCAGTATCTTCCACCGAACCACTAAATTTTACTGACAACAGTGATAACTAAAATTAGCTAGCAATGATAATAAGAAAAGGATACAACAACAACAACAAAGCCTTTTCCCACAATTAAGTAGGGTCGGCTACATGGATTCTTCGCCTCCATTCAGATCTATCTTGGGTCAATCTCGGACTTAAATCCAAAAAACTAAGATCCCTTCGTATAGTCTCTTTCCAACACTTCTTGGGTCGTCCTCGCCCTCTCTTAGCCGGCTCAACATCCCAATACTCGCATCTCCTAACCGGTGCATCAGTTGACCTTCTTTGCAAATGACCAAACCATCTTAAGCGGTTTTCTCGCATCTTATCCTCGATCGGAGCTACACCAACTTTCTTTCTGATTGCATCATTTCGAATCCGATCTTTACGTGTATGTCCACACATCCACTTTACCATTTTCATTTCTGCTACAGCCATTCTCTGCACATGTCTATGGTTCACAGGCCAACATTCAGAACCATAAAGCATAGCAGGCCTCACGGCTGCTTTGTAAAACTTTCCTTTAATTTTTAAGGAATTTTCTTATCACAGAGAACAGCGGAGGCTCCTCTCCACTTTAGCCAGCCTGCATTTATTCTATTAGTAACATCTCCATCAATTTCCCCGTCATGTTGCAAAATAGATCCAAGATATCTAAAAGAATCTCGCTTCTGAATGTTATCGTCACCAATCTTCACTTCGATTCCTTCACCATTGCCTCCATCAAAGGTGCATTCCATATATTCCGTCTTAGCCCTACTTATACGAAAACCTTTAGTCTCCAATGCATGTCTCCAAACCTCAAGCTTTTCATTTACTCCATCTCTAGTCTCGTCAATCAACACAATATCATCAGCAAATAACATACACCAAGGTAACTCATCCTGAATGTGACTTGTCAACTCGTCCATAATCAAAGTAAAAAGAAATGGACTCAAAGCTGAACCTTGATGTAAACCAATGTTGATATCAAAATAGTCAGTCTTCCCCGTCGGGGTCCTTACACAAGATAAAACCCTATCATACATATCCTTTATGAGATTAATGTATAGGACGGGTACTTGTCTCTTCTCCAAAACTCTCCACAGTATCTCTCGTGGGACGGAATCATAAGCCTTCTCCAAATCAATAAAGATCATATGGAGATTCTTCCTTTTAGCTTTATAAATCTCCATTGTTTTACTCAGCAAATGGATGGCTTCAATAGTTGAGCGACCTGGCATGAATCCGAATTGGTTTTCTTTTACTTGGGAAACTTGCCTCAACCTTCTTTCGATCACACGTTCCCAAATTTTCATAGTGTGACTCATCAGCTTGATACCTCTTTGTCTCCTTTGTTCTTATAAAGAGGCACTATGATACTCCTCCTCCAATACTCAGGCATTTTCTTGCTTCGCCAAATAACATTGAATAGATTCGTAAGCCAAGTCAAACCACGCTCACCTAAAACTTTCCATACTTCTACAGGGATGTCATCCGGTCCTACACATTTCCCAGGTCTCATAACCTTCAAAGCCCCCTCTACTTTCTTTCTTTGTATTCGTCTATAGCATGCACGATTCAAGTAACTTTCACTACTAAGTAGATCACCCAAAGTGATCTCTCTATTTCCTTCCCCAATGAAAAGTTTATGGAAGTACTGCTCCCATCTAGTCTCTATATCCTTCTGAGTAACAAGCACGTGACCTTCCTCGTCCTTAATGCATCTCACTTGAGAAAGGTCTTTAGTCTTTCTTTCTCTTGCTTTGGCCAACCTGAATATATCCTTCTGGCCCTCCTTGGAGTCGAGAAAAGGATATCACTAAAAAAACTATCAGCAATTTTCCTCTTCTTGCAACCCATATTTTACAATGTGAGTTTTCCATGTGGGATTTTTATTTAATAGGTGCACAAGTACTACATAATGATTACTCCAACTACTTCCTGAAACAATGATTACTCCAACTACAAGATACCCTAGAATCACTATGCTTTGCCAATAGTTAACAAGCAACAAATATTCAGCGAGCCTATCTAAACTTAATGGGGGGGCTCCTTCCCCCATAATAAATGGGTAACAAGAGCTCATGTTCAACAATGTTTATGTTAGAAAATCGGAAGCGGAAGCGTAAACATGGAATAAACTAAAGAACAGAAAAGAACAGCGGGATTTTACGTGGAACCCTACTCCGTGAGGAGCGGGATGAAACCACGGGAGAAGCCCTCAACTAGGGCGTGTTTGTCTATTGACTTTCTCAATGAGTACAGGAGGTCTGGGGCTCTTTATATAGCCTCTCCAGAGCCTCCAAGTCCCACCGTTGGACGATGTGGGACTAAACACTGGATGGGGTAAATGGATCTCCTCCAGGATCCATTTACCCTGCTACAACTCAATAGGCGCATACACTAATACTCCAACACTCCCCCTCAAGCTGGAGCATGCAATGCTCAGCTTGGACAAACAGACATAAACTCAACTCAACGCTACAGGACACTACGGACAATATCAACCCAGCGCGCACATTGCTGCAGTCGAGGACGTTGCTTCTCATGCCGTGCAGGTGAGGAGGACGAACGGGCTGGAGTGTGAGTCAACTGAAGACTCGTAACCTGACCATCGAGTCTGAACTGCGCCTGAAGTCTCCTCGTCGGAGAACTGGGTCTCTCCCATCTGGCTCAGAGAATGGTGCACTGCTCTGGTGTACCTATGATACCACATGAAAACCCTTGCCCTCAAGGGAATGGTCCTCTGCTCTGGAGTCCCTATAGCTCACATGAAAACTCTAGCCTGACAACAAGAAGATTGATGGGGACCTCTGACAATGATGGCAATATATGCACATCTGACAATGACCGCACACTTGTGCGTGTCTGAAACTGGACTCGGAAGACAATCGTCGAGTCTGAAACCGAATTGTAGAGTCTGATCATCTAGCTGGTCTGGAGACATCTGAAATCTGAATCTGGAATACAAGACCTGTGACTCTACATATACTCCCCCTTTCTCCCATACTTGTCGGAAAACATGGATATCGACCAAGTTGGGAGAAGACAATGACGAGGGGGAAAACAAAACATTCAAAGAATTTCTTGCGGCTTTCATCACCTTTTTTTTAAAACAAAGCCACCAACATTTTTTTTAAGCCGTCTCAACCATTTTTTTTACGGCTGTTTTTTTTTGCTTCGCACTTTTTTTTTAAAAAAAAATGCGTACGGCTTTTTCATGTACGCGCCTTTTTTTTATGCGTACGGTTTTTTTTTGTACGCGACCCTTCTTTTTTTTCTCTCTTTTTTTTTTAAATCAGCCCACATGGGCCCAAACATTCTTCTCCCCCTTTTTTTTATAGTCAGCCTTCGGCCCATTTGGGCTTAAAAAGAAACCGACCCCTTCTCTCCCTTTTTTTTTATTATGCCTCAAGTGGGCCTCATAATAGGCGCACACTTTACATAAAACGGTGGCCTCTTGGATTTCATGATAAGAAACCCTCTCTCAAATCGGTGCCAACCTCCCCCCCTCCCTTTTTTTTACTGGATTTTTTTTTTAAAAAAACGAGCAGCTTGTTACCCTTAGGGTTCCCAACGTGAGGACCCACTCTCTGTTGCCGCCGCCTCCCCTTGGAGGGAATGGGTTTCCAGATCTGCCGCCGCCATATACCGCGGGAGGTGCTCGTGATGCTGCTGGGGCGCGGGGGGGGGGGGGGGGACCTGATCGGGCGAAGGAACCGCAGGAAGATCGCGCTGCTCAAGACTCAACGCCGCCTGCGCGAGATGTGCGGCTCGTCGCCGCCTTCGATCTGGAGTTAGGGCTCCGCCTGGGTTCGCGCATGTCTGCGCGAGATGGAGGTTGCACTGTTGGAACGGCCTGCGCCACCATCTGGAGAATCATGCCGTCATTGCCTACGTAGGGGCTCGCGAGCATAGGGGCTCGCACGTGCGTCGGGTTCGCGCGAGGGAGATCTGAATCGTGCTAGCGAGATCTGGTCGCTATTCTGATGCCGCCTGGAGCCCCTGAGCGGCAGGAGATTTGCCGCCAGCGTGATGGGAGAGCTCCCAAAACTGGAACCGAAACTGGAACTCGCCCCCAAAACTGAAACTGGAACGGTGCCGTCAAGATGATAAATCAAGAACTAGGGTTCAAAAACCCTGGAGCATCTCCGAACATGGAAAAAAAAACTCCACTGATAATCGAATCTTGACCAAAATATGAACAGAAAAATATCTCAAACTCGATTCTCAAACTGATTACAAAATATAATCGACGAACATGATGAACTCCTCGAGAATCGACCCGCTCTGATACCATGTTAGAAAATCGGAAGCGGAAGCGTAAACATGGAATAAACTAAAGAACAGAAAAGAACAGCGGGATTTTACGTGGAACCCTGCTCCGTGAGGAGCGGGATGAAACCACGGGAGAAGCCCTCAACTAGGGCGTGTTTGTCTATTGACTTTCTCAATGAGTACAGGAGGTCTGGGGCTCTTTATATAGCCTCTCCAGAGCCTCCAAGTCCCACCGTTGGACGATGTGGGACTAAACACTGGATGGGGTAAATGGATCTCCTCCAGGATCCATTTACCCTGCTACAACTCAATACGCGCATACACTAATACTCCAACAGTTTAAACCATTGATCAAAACTTCAACTGTTGAATCCTCATCTTCGTTGCCAGTCAACAAATCCTACCAAATTTATGTTGCAAGTCTCAGTTAAAATTCCAACTTGAGTAAGATCACTAGACAGCATCATGAAGAATTCTTGCTGATGGCAAGAAGAGCAAGGTTATTATAAGACACATGCTGGAGTCATGAATATCATCACCAATATGAATATGTCATACATAAAATATGGTGTTATTCTCTTCATTCAACGGGAAAAAAAGGGTTCAATGTGCATGACTCTCGGTTGCTGTCCACACTTCTAACATCACGAAACAAAAATCTTGCAAGTTGCAGTTGAACTTAAATAGGTGCTACCTTTCTGTATTCACTTTGTGCACCACATAATCAAAAGCAAGAGGAAACAAGTTCTGCATCATAAAGAGCTTTTGACACCAACAAAATTTGTTACGTTTTCTTAACAGCATTACACCGGCAAAACAAGTGACAGTGGTGGAACAGGTTCCTCCAATCTGGCAGGTTTTTTATGATGTCTTTCCTTTTCGAAACTCTTTTTTTCGTATTTTATGCATCTCCAGGTGGTGTAAAAAAATCTTTAGAAATGTCTAAGATATACGGATCCTTCAGATTATGCTCACCTTTTCTCTTGTGGGAAAGGGACTCAGCTGCAATATTGGATGGCACTTTTGGGGTAGATAATTTTGGCGGGGCTTAAGGTTATCCCTGACATGATCCATCACCATCACAATTATACATACTTGAGTCGAGGTCTTATATAAGGATTTTCTGATGCTTTGGCAAAAAATGGGTGGTCTAGGCATCTCGATTCTAATCATTGAGACATGCAAGTCTTTGAAAGAAAATGTTCTGAAATTTGGCCCGACATTTATTTAGGGACCAGGATGAGAAAGTCCTGACAAAATTAAAGGTCCAGTTGTGTTCTTCATATGGTCACAGTGCAAAGAGATCCTTACCAAAACTATGAAATTGAACTTGAACCCGATGTGTTATTATAGTCTAGATAATATGGAAGATACGAGTACCATTTTCTTTCATTATCCCTCAGCGAGAAAGACAAGGCAAATATATGGACATCATTTAGACCTACCACTCCTTCGAGAAGCATAATGACTAGCAGGCAAGAACTCAAGTGGTGCTTTTATTTGGGTCCAACTAAGGGCGATGCGTTGAGATTTTATGTAGATTCAGTTACAAGGAAACCGATTTGATCAAAGCTCATTTGCCTTCATTGATTAAGATTGGTTGCGATTAGGGGTGCAAACAGACCCGGACATATCTAAAACCTGATTTACTACTGTATCTATTTAATGTGGATTTTAAAATAAATACATATACGGATATCACTTTGATATCCGCACCTATCCATATCAATATCCATATATATGTTTTAAGATATATTTGTATTTGTACATTTATTTGTTACAAAACTTTGTGCCTTCTTTCACCATATTTGAAATAATTGCTCCGAAATAGGTACACTTAGTATATTGATTTCATGTGTAAAGCATCCAATATAAATGTATATTTAAGCTAATATAGACACAAATATTTATGCTATCATCCATACCCAATTCTAAATCCCTGTCCATTTTCAAGGATATGGCAACACCTTTTTCATATTGGGTAATATATGTATTCACATCCATATTCATTATTTGAAACATATAAGGATGTTGTAACCACCTTATCCGTATCTATATCCTAACATTTACATCCCTAGTTGAGGTCCTGTTTGAAGTGGATCTTATGGGATTGTATGTACGCCTATAAATAAAGGTGTGCATCTCATTATAGTTGGTTACTTCTTTAGATAGAGATGTGGTCGAGAGGCTCTTCATGTGGTAGAAAGTAGATGCTCTCCCATAAGTGATGATGTAACACCCTCTACTAGAGTGAATCTTTTTCCAACGGGCCGTGAGAGTTGACCAATCTATCCCCCATGTCTGGTGGTAGTGCAGCGTGCCTACCACCCAAAAGACCAAAGTTCAAATCCCCCTTTGTAGGGGTTGCGTTAGGTAGTCGACAAACAACATAAAAATAGTCTAATCTTTCAACATGGATTTGAGCAAGAATCCATGTAGCCGACCCTACTTATAGTGGGGGAAGGCTTCGCCATATGAAGAAGTTTCCACATTAAATATTGTGTTCTCGCTTGCGAGCATGTTGCTCAGTGTAAGACTCGCCAACTTCTGATGTGGTTTGACACTAATGTATTTGAGCAACAATGTGTATCATAGCCAAACTCAAATCATATACGAAGCCTACGCAATGGGCATGGAAAACACAACGGTGAAGAGCAACGATGTTGACGTCAGGTAGAGGCAACATGATGATTGCGCATGAGGAGGCACCATGTAAGGTGTCTGCAAGACGGTAGTGACGTTGTGCAATGTTGGAGGTGCAACATGCAATGACTTAAGGAGAACATAATCAACAATATAATCTCATGACAAAAAGGACAGTTTAACCTCCTCCCTCGTAGATCTCTCCAAACATGCCCCCTTAAACATGATCTCAACTCTCTTAACCACTCCACTCCACCCCAAATTCCGTATCATTTCCGCACCCTATAGAGAGTGTGTGCACACGCTGGTGTGTGAGAGAGAAAAGGAATAAAAGTGGTATCATAATAAAAAATACAATAGCCATGTGAGGATGTTTCACTTCCATAAATTGATGTGTAAAAGCAATCACAATGTTTGATAGTAAGTAAAAAAAACCCAGAATATCAACCAATGAAATATATGCCATGGACTTACTTTAATACAGCTGGACACCTCTCAAAGAGTAATCCACAAACCCATTTGATCATGTAATTCATTTATACAAGAAAATTAGCTTTAAAGAAGAAATAACGTGTCAAAGGGTGAACAAGATTCAATCAGATAGGTAGCAAAACATGAACCCTATCAATTATGTCATCTTTAATCCCATGACTTCATATTCACATACTTTACACATATCTCATGTATGCAGATACGATCCTCTTTTTGCATCAAACACGTTAATAGATCATGCATTCACGTTTTTAGGCTAAAGTTCTACTGTTAAAGCATTTAAGGTACCTGTATATTGTGACAGGTTTGACTTGCCCTATACGATGACACCTGTCCTCAGCTTGCCTATCCATCTGGGGATTGAAATCCATGTCATGTATGATCACAGTGTCAGCTCCAATCAAGTTTAGCCCTTGGCCGCCAGCTCTTGTGGAGAGCAAGCATGCAAAGATAGATGGATCATTATTGAAAGAATCTACTATAGCTTGCCTTTCTAAAACCTGCGTACTGCAACCAATCACAAAACTATGAGGCGTGCATTAATGCATAACATTACTGACAATAATGCACTTGTTAAAAACTGGATCCTACCTGCCATCAAGGCGCCTGTATGTGAGCCCTATTACATCTAACATCCACTCAAGAATGTCAAGCATCGATGTCCACTGGCTGAATATCAAAACCCGGTGTCCGTTCGTTTTCAAAGAGGGCAGAAGCCTGGCTAGAGCCTGAAAAGGACATATTTCAAGGAGAAACAATTACACGTTTTTTCAATCAATGCTTCCTCTTTTTAATAATATTTTTTCACAGAAAAAGATGTAGTTGTGTAGACAATGAGAACCCTGCATTTTGCTGAACCAAGGACTTCTTTATCTTTAAGTGCTCCCTGACCACCATAGTGTGAACGTAGAAGCTGCAAGAAGACCAGAAAGACGGTCAAACAAGTTAGCTAATTTAAATGCTTTGGAAAGAGTAGATAAAAAAACTGAGTAATTTTCAATTGCCAAATAGGGTCCCTATCTTTAAAACATGGCATAGGATCCTAATCTATGAAAAAGAGTTCAAATAAGATCCCATCACATTTATCAATTATCATCAAGCTTAGTTGTTAACTTGTTTAAGATACGTAATTTTGCGATGGGTCGAAGAAACACTTCCGCAACATATTTGTCTAGGATTTGTATATTTAAAGTAGGGATATCTTCATGCACGTCCCACTATTCTTTCTATATCACATGTTTACCCCACATTTCTGGAAAAAAGGCTCAAGGCCCATCAAACCCCGCTTTTTAACACCTATACCCTCTCCCTCCCTCTCCGTTAACTTGGGATCAGTAACAACATAAAGCTTAATGTTTTTTTTAAACTTGTAAAGATTATGTTAACTTCCAAAACTTTGTCATCTTCGTAAATTTTCTTCCTCAACTATCCCCTTTCCTCTGCCAACAAGCGGTTGCTCCTTTCCGAACAACTGCAACTTCCCTCATAAACATCGGGTCATCACACCTCTTCGTGGCACACCGCAACACAATGCCTCCTCCCCACTGTGATACTCACATTGTTGCATTGTCACTTGTCATGCCTCGATGACATCCCACCTCATGTTGTTGCTAGAAGCGTGACCGACATTGTGCACATAATGAAGCCATGTAATGAAACCGTCACGTATTGCGGTGACAATAAAACTGAGTGGTTAATGAAGGTCCACGCTTGGGCTCCTCAAAAAAGGGGGATATACATATCAAAGGGAGCACTAAACAAAGCTCATCATCCAGCCAAGATGGTGCCAAAGGGGGAAGCCTTATTATCCTCCATGAGATTAAGGGATCCACATCGATCATTGTGGTAGGGGCAAATAAGAGAGAACCTGTAATATTAGTGTTGGTGACACGCATGCATGCATAATTTTACAGATGGCAATGTTGTTCTTGTATTGGATTGTATTTTAGTTAGCAAAAAATGTAATGATAAAAGATGAATTGATGAAGTCCAAGCTAAATCCAGTATTACTTGAGATCAGGCTGATGGAGCTAGAAGAGCTACTTCAACATGAAAAAGAAATCTACAGTTTAAGATAATACCCGAAGAAGCCATGATTTCAAACTTCTCAACAAAGCCTTGATTGTATTGTTGCCCAAAGGTGACCCCCGTGTCTATTGGCGATTTTAGGCCGATTGCTATATCCAATAGGGTTCATCTGACTGTGACGAGACTACAGGGTAATAGGCTAAAATGGGTCTTCTCATCTATCATCAGCCCGATTCAAACTGCTTTCATGCCTGGTAAGACCATGACAGGCTCCTTGGTTTTAGCAACGGAGTTTCTAACAGATAGGAAAAGAAAGGATGCATAGAAGTTTTAAGGTGGACTTTGCAAAAGCATACAATAGTGTGGATTAACTTCCTATGGTAGGCTTTGCAGAAGAAGGGATTTTTGGATGTGTGGATTGGGTGGATGAAAAGATGCATCAACACCTCCTCTTTCTCAGTGGCAGTCAATGGTAGGGTCCTTCGTTTTTTTCTTCAACCTCAATGTGGCATCAGGCAGGGTTGCCCCCTTGCACCCTTACTTTCATTATTGCAGCGGACAACCCTGAGTATCATTATGAACATTGCGGTAGAAAGAGGTTACTTTTAAGGTTTCACGAGGGGGGACAATTTCCATACCTCTTCTGCAATATGCGGAAGACACTGTTCTTCATCGAAGGTGGCCCTAGTGAAGCGAAAGCGGTGGCAGCGCTTCCGAACATATTTGGTGGTTTCTCCGAGTTGGTTCTAAATGCAACAAAATCGTCCTTTCTCCCTTTCGATCTCGGTGCATCCGATGTAAGACCTTGCTCGGATTTTCTTGGTACATCGCAAAGGGCTCTTCCTATATGGTACATCAGCTTGCCTCTCACTCTTGGAAGAGTCAGGGTTGATCAATGGATTCAAGTTATCAAGAAGATGGAGGGCATATCCTTTGGTTGAAGGCCAGATGTCTGTCACGAGGCGGGAGGCTAGAACATTCTCACAACACTTCCTCTCTTTTTCCTGTCCATTTTCAAATGGTCACAGAAAGTTTTCTATCGTATGGAGAGCATTAAGAGGTACTTTTTTGGGTTGCATTCAATCAAAAGAAATGGGGTGTGGCCCTGGTGGCTTGGGATTCGGTAGCCACACCGATCAAGGTAGGTGGATAGGAGATTCTACCACTAAATGATATTGTGCTTCTCTCCAGGCGGATTTTTCGCATATGGGGGCCAGCAGATGACCCGGTATGTTCTATACTCAGAAGCATTTATTGCATGGTGCAAAGGAAGGAGCGGGGAATGCACTGACCAAACCATCATTGTTTTAATGAATGATCTACTCTATTAAGAGTGAGCTAGACCCATTCCTCATACCTAAATCGGGATTAGGGAAACATTTTCTATTTTTAAAGGATAGATGGTCAAAGATGCTGACGCGGGGTCCTTTGTGATAGGTTTCCTCGAATGGATACACTGGCGTCAGACAAGTATGTACAGGTGGCTGAGGTTAGGCCTCCCTCAGATGGCAGTGGCATGGGTTCCTCAGTTTCAATCTTCTCTCTTTGACACTCGGATTACGAAACTTGGGTGTTTGTTAAAACATTTAAAGGAGGTCGAGGGTCCTCGGAGCAAGAGGGACCACTGGAGTTTGAACGATGAGTTCTCTGTTAGGACTATCTATTTCCAATTCCTAGAGGAAGCTGCTGCATTTGATTAGGAGTTGGTGATGGATGGTAAAGGGATTGGAAGCTCAAGGTGCCCTTGAAGATAAAAGTGTTCACATGGTTGCATCACCATGGGAGGTTAATGACCAAAATGCTATGTGCAAGCATCATCCCTGGCATGGATGCGATCATACAAGCTTTCCTGTTTGCGACAATTTTGATGACATTGGTCATTTTTTCAATGCAAAACTATCATGGATGTGTGGCAAGATGATGCGATCAGATGGCTTGATACATCATCTTGGGACAGATTTTGGAGAGCTGGGGGTGCCACTTTACCATCCAAAAGCTGACAGTATCAAGGCTTTGGAAATGGTGTGGGCCATTTGGATAGCCAGAAACGAGCTGATATTCAAAGACACACAACATTATTCAAAGGAACATTATTATGAGTTCATAGTTCATACTACTTGTATAATCATTTGAAAACACATTTGTATATTTGTTCTTTAAAATAAATACAAGTTTATAATGGGAGGCCACAATCAACCTAGATGCCTCCCACCTTTTACTTTTCAAAAATGAGACGAGAAAAATCTAGAAACGAAGATATCCTGAAAGTTCTTATAATCAATATTATGATAAAGTTGCAACGTAGACATCATACATATGCATAGCATAAAACTCCTGGCTCAATTCAAGTTCTAAGATCAAATTGGCCGATTGTATAATTTTCCAGTCGACTGATTTCTCTTTCATTGATTGACACTTTGATCAGACGACTAATATATTCATCAACGTTCAACACAATGACCACTTGACTATCAACTATGTTTGAGCTGACGACTAACCGATTGATCCAACTAATAAGTTGACTAATTGCAAGTTCAACTGACTAATTAGTGTCTCCATATTTGTTAATGTCCTACAATCTAAATTCCAATCGGTTGCCTTTAATTCAGCTGCCTGATTTTGAATGGCTGACTAATCCAGGTGAAAATTGATAGCCATCTTTGTGAAGAGATGCGGCATATATCTTTTAATGAAAAAACTTAGTGTAATTTAATCCTTATAAAAGGAGACCTAAGGGTTGATTTTCCATTCACTCTTCAACACACAATCCATACTCATTCTCTACACTCTAAGCGATCAAGAGAAGAGTCTCCCACTCTGAATTCCATACTTCGTGAGATCAAAAAAGTGTTTTGTGCTCTCCATCTCCAAGGGTCTACATTCTCTAGCTCTTCCTTACCCTTGATAAAAAAGGCCTAATGGTTTTGATAATTTGCCAGAACTCTTGCGGGACAGGTGAACTGCCCGGCCTTTTCTATCTTTTTTCCACAAGGTTTGTTATGTGGTTCCCACATATTCATCTCTTTCTGATCAGAGGGGGAACTTCTTTCCAACAGAGCCACTATCGTCAATGCTTCCTTTAATTTCTCACTCTGTGCACTAGCGACTGACAAACTTCTCTCTCTTGTTCTTAGCCCGTGCCTTAGGCAAAGGTCAAACTCTGTAGGCTCTGGAAGTTGGAGCCAAATCTTACACAAGTTGATCTATAACATCTTTCTCTACTTTAATCTATATTATACTGCATATAATTTGGCATGGAGGAGACTAAATTGATGTATAATTATTATATAGGATACTCAGAGTGCGAGAGCAGTTCTTCCGATTTAGAAGAGAAGTTTGACACTAGTGATTTTAGTGTTATAAAGGTGTATTGAGATGTCTTTGTTAAAAGCAGCTTAATTGTGGAAAGGACCAAATGATGTGATCAATTGAAATCTAGAGTTTGGAAGACTCTATTTGAACCCAATTTGGACTTATAAAAATACATGTGCCCATTGTGATTGCATGATTTTTTGGTTATTAGACTATATTATGCCTGGCGTTGTTGGTTGTGACCCAGCGACTAAAAGGGGCCTTAGTTGATCGATCGTGTTTGTTGATATAAACTTCCGCAATGAATTCACATTTCGAAGTAGAACATTGACTGCACCAATGTTGTAATAGACTCAAGTGTTATGGCCTACAACAACGAGCCAAGAAGTGAAGGGAATTCTACAACCCGGCTACTATACTTCAATGATACTATTACTAACTATTCTCAGTGGAAGACAAAGATAATAGCCTTTTTTCCATCAGATATTTCATAGTGTGATACAAGATGAATAAGCCAATCAAATTTATTGAGAGGACGAAAAAATGGCACATTCACAAGCACAAGCTGCCACATGTCTCCCATATAAACATTACAAAGAAAACACGAAAACAGTTCAATAGCAACATCTTCCTTTAGGTAAGGCACCATAACATCAAAACATACAACTAACTTTGGCTTCTTGACATATATCTGATACTAATTTTATAAGTTAGACCGCGACGCAGATAAGCAAAGTGGAGTCTAACATGTTCAAGGGTTTTGTAAGTCCCGGAATGCGACATATACTCTATCTGAGCTTAGTTGTAAAAGAGGGAATGGCAACTTCAAAGTGCACTGTATTTTTTAACATAGAAAGCAGACTACATTTGTGAGACAAGTATATTAACAACAAACAAAAAAATAATAGGCAACAAATACCTGGTGAATCTGAAAGTCGTTGTAGCCTTTAATCTCCTGAATTACCCTTTCTAAATTGCATTCAAAACCAAAGACACCCTTTGGATACAAAAGCTTGGCAAAATGAGCTGCATCTTCATCGGTGTAAATGTACCTCACCAACAGTGGATGATTTGCAATCTGAAAAACCGTTAACAATAGGAGGATGGACCTACGGTAAGTCAAAGTAATAGAACAGGAAAAAGAGCTGGATCAAGCACAGAAGTCATTGTAAAATGTCAGATAAGAGGATCAAAATCACACCTTACGAAACTGCATGAAGTAGTTTGATATTTGGCTCTTAGGAAGGACATATTTATTTGAATCGGCTCCTGCAAGCTTTTGTGAGCCTGTTCTAGACGCCACACGATATTCATTTATGGCTTCTTCATAAGTTTCAGCCTGCTTTGCTTCCATTGAAACATACTCAACCTGAACATATTTAAAATTAAGATATAAAAATTGTTATTCAAAAGGGAAGTGTCCATTCCTACATGATTATGCGGATAAGGTATTTTTGAAATCAACACATATTCATGCCTTTTACTCCACTTACGCGGTGTGTCTTCGGAACAAGTTGCTGCATGACATCAGATTTTAAACGCCTTAGGATAAATGGACCCAATATAGATTTGATTCGAGCAATGAGGTCTTTATCGTCAGAATTTAATAGCTTTTTCAAGTCATCTCCGGTAGCGAAAATATCAGGCATCATAAATTCCAAGAGTGACCATAGCTCCTGGAATAGGCTAACAAGTCAATACATAAGCTAATATAAATGCATTAAACATATCAATTAGGTATGGTGAATGAAAATGTAGGAATAGCCAAAGATCAGATTACCAGATTGAGTAATTTAATAATAGCATTCCAAGATATGATGTCGTTATACCAAGGGATCCTAACTTATTTACGTTCTCACAGGAGCTGGCTGCTTTTAACAATCTCTCATCTGTTTGTTATTCTCCTTCTTTCCCTTTGAATGTGAGCCCTTGATGGATTAAGACAAAGACAGGACCAACCAATGAGGGCTTAAATGCAGAAGTCCGGATGAAGCCTCGAAACCATGCAGGACTTGATGGCACAATATACCAATGCTGAGGAAGGATGGGGCAAGAGAAGAGATAGAGCAGCAGGTGTGGTTCCCAAAAAGACAGTGCAAAGAACAACAGGGAAGCATAAAAAAAGATGAAGAGATCACGGGGTTACTCATGTGAAAGGAAGACGACGAGGTTATTAGGAACAAGGCCTTAAATGTCGGTTTCGGTCACCATTTCGGTATCGACCAAAACAGAATTTCGATGGAATTTCGGTGGAATTTCGGCCGAAATTTCGGTCATTTCGGTCATTTTCTGTACTAGGACCCCCATATTTCGATCATTTCGGTCATTTCGGTCGAATTTCGATTTCGACTGGATATCGATATTCGACCGAAATTCGACCGAATTTCGCTGAAATTTGAGGCCATGATTAGGAAGCAGTGCACCCAACATAGAATCAACGAAGGAGAAAAGGAAAAAGATGGCTTGTAGGAGGAAAGTGCCAAGGAGGAGGAGCATAAGATGATGTAGGAGGAAAGTGCCAATGAGGAGGAGTAGAAGATGATGACGACAATGAAGATGATGGTGAGGGGCAAATATAAAAAATGGAGATAAAAAGAGCAGACTCAAAAAGAGGTGGTTAGGGGGTGTTGTGTGGACCTTGGGAAGAATAAGAATTGGGGAGGACTGAAGCTTGAAGGAGAGGGGAGCAAACAACCATATACAAGGAAGAAGTGCAAGGACTTGAGGGAAGGATGGAACTGGGGGGACTGGGGGCAGTGCAAGAAACAAGGAAGTGTCACAAGGTGGCTATGCACAAAAAAAGAATGAAAGTGGTGGTGAGCAAGTCTGTAGATGATGATGGAAAGGAGTCGTACGTGGACAAGAAGGGGGAAGACCGGAATAGACAAGCCATAACTACAATTGGTAGTTATTGTAGGAGTAAAAAGAACAAAATAAAAAATAAAAAAGTAAACTACAAAATGTGTCCTCGTATGTGGGGTCAATATCAACGAGGATTCCAAAGAACCAAATGTATCATCATGGTACCCCATTTTTGTAAGCGTTATTATTTTTTTTTGACACTCAAAAAAGGGGGAGACACTCATAGGTGTTTGCCCCATTGTAAGCGTTATTATTGTCAAATTTCTCTTTTCCTTCCATTAATATTATTGATGCCTTGTTGTCAAGTGACTCATTCAAAAGCAAGGCCTTAAATGTCGGTTTCGGTCACCATTTCGGTATCGACCAAAACAGAATTTCGATGGAATTTCGGTGGAATTTCGACCGAAATTTCGGTCATTTTGGTCATTTTTTGTACTAGGACCCCCATATTTCGGTCATTTCGATCGAATTTCGATTTCGACTGGATATCGATATTCGACAGAAACTCGACCGAATTTCGCTGAATTTGATGCCATGTTCAAAAGACCCTTTGCTTTTATCTTCGCCAATTCCAGACACAACCCCTCTCCTTAAACATGAAAATTTTAAGGTTTAAGCAGAGGCATCGTAGTGAGCGAGGAGGGAGGGAGCGAAACATGACACCACAACCATTGCAAACGAAGGGGTGGCATTGGTTGTGGCGCCGACAATAGAGAGGGAGATTGGTGGTTCTACCACTCCACATCAAAGGCAGGAAGGGGGCCAGCTGTGCCCCGATGCCTTCGAGTAAAGGATTGGCGGCTCCGTTGTTGCCACACTAAAGAGAGAATATTTCATCGCAATTGGTTTAGAAGCATAGGGTACTAAATCCAAATGCATCTGTTCCCTGTTTGAAACCTCCACCATAGCATGGTTGTAGCAGGTATCAACCACCACCATCGCATGGTTGTAAGAGGTAGAAACCACAACCATAGCAAGGGAGTGAGGAGGAGGTAGGTCGTGACACTAACTACCACCACGAGTCAGAGGTGTTGTCAATTATATACTACCACCAAAAATGAGGGACGAGATGCTTGTTGTACTAATACAACCAATAAGGCCAAGAGGAAGATTGTTGTGTTGCTGCTACAAAAAAGAAAGAAAGGGTTTGGTCATGATGCTGCCTCCAACGAGGGATGAAGGGGCGTACTATACCATTACAATTAAGGAGGAGTGGAGAGGGCTTGCTATGTCACCACCACAGGCAATGAGCTTTCCATGTTGTCATGATCAACGATGAGAGGAAGGTTAAGACACAAATACATCATGAGACAGTTGGGGGGTTGTGAAGTCGTTACCAGTGCAACACATAGGATAGGGTTTCTCGATTGTTCTTATCGGCGATCATCACGTCGTGTCACCCAATAACAAAGGAAGGCAGAGGATGAGTTGAATGATGAGGATGTACCACTGAACTCCTAATTGTGGGCGCAACAAATTGTGGTAGTGTTGAATCGGTCTTCCATTCGATGTCGTGTTGGTGGTGTATCATATGAAGGCGAAGAGATTTTAGATTATAGGTTACGTTGGGATCTTGGGTATTGCTTTACTTTAAAATTTTCCACACAGTGTATTTTGCCTGATTGCTGAAAAACTTAACGGCATCGGCGAGGACCATCCCTATGGAAACATGGGTACCAATATATTACATTTGGTTTCTTGAGACCCTCTTTTATATTGACCCCAAATATGAGGATCTATTTTGTAATTCACTCGAATTGAAAAGGAAATTAAAGGCAGAAACATCTAAATAATTTGATTGCACATGTCAAATTTAATATTCGAGGGCATTTTTATGGATATAGTCAGTTATTAAAATGATAATAAACTTTTGAGGATCCTATTATCCTGACCCTTTCATACCGTTTTTTATTAGAAAATCAAGAATGACGTGATAGTACACTATTAAATTCTTAATCATGGATTCATGGTACCCAAAACAATGATGGTTAAAATATGTATTTAGATGGGTCATGGTTACACAACTCTCATGTTCATCACATTGCTTAGTGGTAGGACTTGAGTGTGTTAATGGGGTTATATAAAGAGCTCCACACCTCGCGTATTCTTTGAGAAGTCCATTATGAAATCCGATCAATGGGGTCCCTGCTCATAGAGTAGGATGGCCGTGACCATTTCAAACCATGTAAATTATCATTTTTTCTTATTGTTCTTTGATGTTGCACATTTACTTTATACATATACATGGTATTAACACAAGCTGTTCTTGAGAGTTAATTATCAAGGTTCATTTTTATTTCACCTTTTTTTAAATTTTTAAGAGAAAAAGGATACACATTTTGATACATGTTTGAAAAGATTTCACAGGGGCGAGAGTGTCAGCTCCCATGGTCTTCACGAACCCTAAGGGTGTGTTTGGTTCGTGGGTTATCCAGGGGTGGATAACCCGATTTTGTGTTTGTGTGTTTGGTTGGTGGGTTAAGGGTTGGGAGGGTTTGTGTGATGTGATTGTATTGGAATTTGAAAAAGTTGGTAGTTATTATGGTATGATTGTATTGAAATTTGAAAAAGTGGGTGGTTGTTGTGATGTGATTGTATTGAAGTTTGGAATAATGAGTAGAAGTTGAGTATTTTATGATTTTTAGATTATATGATGGTATAATATATATATTTTTGGTTGTAAAGAGAGTGGGCCCCACTAGTGGGTTGGGAATATGGGTTTTGGGGGGTAACCCATCCAAAGTGGGGGATAACCCCCCCAACCAAACGCACCCTAAGAGCAATGAGATCATATGCCCTAAGTGAAGCAAATAAAGCACAATACTCTCAGGGCCCCACTAAAATCCCAACACTATAACAAAGTCCCATTAACTCTATGGTGATTTGAGCGCCAATATCAGACCTCTTCACCAACGTACTCATGAGTACCAATAAAAGTGCATGACGATGTGGAGGCGGTTGAGCCCTAATGTGGAGAAAAGAAGACAACCAAATGATGATTTCCAAGCATCATAAGAGCTACTCTACAAGGTGGCAACCTCAGTGCTCCAAGAGAGGAGACGACGAGTTGTGATGACAATTGCCGTGCAGTGGCAGCGCTCACAGTGATGTGAGGATGAAACCAATGGTGGCCTTTTTAAAGAAATCCGGTTGCAACATTGGGTTCCCAGGAAAGAACCCTACTTTCAATTAAGAGGAAGAGGTGGCAGTATGTAAATGATGAGGAGCGAAGGATTATGAGAGCAAAGGCTTTGAGTCGAATGACGGGAAGGGTGTGGATAATATAAGGCGATGATTGGGGGGATAGGTCATAGGAGTAGAATATGTTACATGCAAAGGAGGTGTTGAACAAAGAAGAAAGATGGAAGGCATGAGGGTACAAAAAGAGAAAAAGATGATGAGGCAATAGGAAATAGTGAATTAAACATAGAATCAAAGAAGAAGAGACGGAAGAAGATAGCCACAAAAAATGAGGGGAAGGGCTAATGAACATGAGAAGAAAAGGGGAAGGACAAATTGAAAGAATACATATGATGGGGGGAGGGGGGGGGGGGTTAAACTCGAAAGAGATATGGTCGAAGGTGATGAATGGATCTTATGAAAAATGAGAAAAGAAAGAGGGATGAAAAATGAAGGAGAGGGGAGAGGATGGCCCGGAAAAAATGCGCAGGACTCTTTTATCGAATGAGCAGGTAAAAAGTGCATTCATCTTCCCCCCTAGCACGATCCCCTGGTCGATTGAGCCAAAACTTCCCCTTCCTCCATCTAGGTAACGAGTAAGCAAGGATGAGAGACAAGGACCCAAGGGAGACATTTTTCTGATGGAGTGCCTCACATGTTTTCTGTCACTCGTCTTATATCTAATCTAGAGCTTTCCTAGGGTATATATAAGCAAGCTTGAGAAGGCGACCGCCTTGAGAAGAGCCTGTAAGCGATATCCGAATTACGCAGTTGTATACAATGAGAATGCAAAAGCTCCTGCTTGAGACCTTAAATATTTAATAGAATGCGCACTTTTCTTCTTTCTTCCGAGCCCCTCCTTTCCCCCCTTCTGAGGCTGTTGAGGCGGATTATTGTAAGCCAAGTCGGATGCTGCTTTTTTGAGTGATTTTTTCTCCTCTCTTTGATGAAAAATGCACAGGAGGGGAGTGTGTGGTTGTTAGTAGTGCCGAAAACAAAAAGGCAATGCGCACGACAATGCGCAAACAATGAAAGGATAGAGTGATGAACACCCACCCATAGATGACAATGGAAAGCAGGCGCTGTGGCCAAGAAGGGGTAAGAGGCAGGACACAACTCAAGGAGTTGATTGTGATTGTTGATAAAGGAGAAATACCAAAAGATGGGGAGAAAGGGAAATTGAAGGCAAAAACATCAAAATTAACGGGAATTTGATTATGCCTAACAAAAATTCTAATTAAGGCATTTTTTTAGCATGTGAAAGGATACCAAAATGGAATAAAATTTGGGTTACTTTTGTTTGAACCCCAAAACAATGTCATATATTTTTTGAAAAGGCGAAGAAAATGTAATATTACTTTATTAAATTCTCAATCCCAATCCTGGAAATTATAGCTGTTAAAGTATATATTTAAATATATAATAAGATCTACCCAAAATCCAATAACTCTATTCATGTTTAATCCACATAGTCTAATGGTAGAGCCTAGGCATGTTGATGGGACTCGACTTGGGTTTGTTGGTGGAACTATATAAAAAACACACAAGTCTGAATTCCTTATAAAAATTCAATATGAAGATCGGACCCATATGGAGCTGCTTGGAATGGGGGTTATTCCTCTAGTGGGGTAGCTTGATTTAGGAGGACGGTATTGTGGATAGCCATGCGGTTTAAAAGGTATTTGGATAGACAGATGGTTGGTGGGAGGATTTGTTATGATGTGACTTTATTGAAATTTGAGAGAATGATTGGATTTGGATTATTTTATAATTATTAAAAGGGAGGATGTGAAGAGATAGATATATTATTATTTGGGGGGGGGGTATGAGAGAGAATTGACGTTAGTTGACGGAAGAGAGGGAGAGAGGGAGGGTGAGGTTGGATTGCTAAGCCTCCTCATCCTTCGTAGTAAACAAAGGTTGGTTATGATGTGGTCCACCAAATAGAGGGGCATCCCTACGACCAAATGGCTTAGGGTACGTACTCCCATGTAGGATGCTCCTTAGAAATTGTCTCAAACGACGTAAATTATGTAATGTTCTTTTTTTCTTTGATAACTCTATTGTATATTTTTATATCATATCGGCGCAAGTTGTTTCATGGAGTTAAATATCAGTATCTGATTTTTTCAATTATTTTATAATTCAAAGTTCTCAATATTCATGCTATTTTATCAAACATTAAAGGCATGTCCTCTTCATTTAGTAAACATCTGGAGTTATTTTCATTTTATGATTCTTATTATGTCATAGTTGTTAAAGAATACATGTAGGTGGTAATTGGATCTTTCCATGATCCAAGTACCACACACACTCATGTTTAGTCCCACATCACGGAATGATGGGACTTCATCATATTAGTACGGCTATATAAAGAGTCGCATACCCTATGGTGAGAGAGTTGAATAGAACATCCACCCCTTTGAGGTGTTCTCATGTGATTTCATTTCGCTCCTTAAGGAGTAGGGTTCAACGTATATCTTTGCGTTCTTTTGTGTTCTTATTAGTTTTCTCTGATTACTAGCTTACGCATTATATTTCACATGGTATCAGAGCGTGTTGTTCACGATATTATTTTACATATTTTATTCCTTTATCTTGGTTGTTCTGTTCAGTAATCTTTCTTCAAGTGCAATGAATCAAATAATTAAGAGATTGAGGGTTGTTCCAAAACCCTAGCTTTTGTGAAACCCTAGATGAAAGAAGGCATGCCATTTACAGGTGCCGGCTCCCTCCCTTTGTGGGATCTCCAAGCGCACGAATCGTGTGCGCGTCATCTCCAGATTAATCGGGCGATCAGGTCGACTTCAGCACGATCAGGCCCTCAACGCAGGATCCTCGTGCAGCTCTTCCCTAGCACAGGAACTCTCCTTTCATGCGAAACTCTAGGTGTCGAAACCCTACCCTCGAGGCGGCATCTCCTTGCAGGACCGCCACCCTCGCGGTCCTCCATGCGCTCCAAGCTCCTCCGCTCCATGTGACGTAGCTCTCTCTCCATGCATGTGCAATGCCTACACCTCCATGTGTTGTTCCTCCTTCCAAGAGCATCCCCAGGTGGACTTGCCACTCCTCCAGGCCGTGCATCCACTCCAAGTAGAGGCGATAGAACCTCTCGCTACTTGCAAGCACGAATCCAACGTGCTTTTTCCCTCGCGATGGCCCATCTCCCTCACGCTAGCGATGCTGACATGCACCCCGACGTTCCTTGGTAGTGGCGATGGGTTCTCTTCAGGGAACCCTAGTAGTGATTGAGAATATGGGGGGACGATACTCCTTCCAATTAAAGAAAAAAGAGAGGGCAAGAGAGAAGATATCATTTTTTTATGTTTTAGCCCAACATACCCACTACTATGTAAATAAAAAAAGAGGGAGAGGAGGTGTTAATTTTGGGCCCAATTGGGTTGCAACTGCAGAAAAAAAGAGGGTTTAAAACAAAAAGGGGGATGTTTATGGGCCTACCAAAAAAGATTAAAAAAAAAGAGACAACAGTAAAAAATTAAAGGGACTGTCTGTAAAAAATTGATTGAAAACAAATGGTTGACAAAGACAGGGAAGAGATGAGATGATTCTTGTTTTTCCCCTCTTCATTTGTTCTCCCAACTTAGTCGAGTATCGTATATTTTCCAACAAATATGAGAGAAAGGAGGAATATTGTTTAAAGATTGCATACTCTACCATTGTTTGAGGCACTCTACATTCAAGTAACACAGTTTCTTCAAGTTATCCAGAGAGAGACTCATTGCAGTTAGTTCAGGTTACAACTCCAGCAATCGTGAACTCCAATATGAGATCATTCCGAGGTTTCTATGTAAGAGAACCAACATCTACATATGGATATTCCCATGGCTTTCCCCAGTGACCATGAACTCCAGTACGAGTTCCTTTTGAGGTCCTTATGAGAGTAACCTGTTTGTCAGACCTACGTATGGATATTCCCACAGCGTTCTTTGATTGGACCTTTAGAGAGATGGGGCAATCTTCCGCATATTGCTGGCCAGAGTTCTCCATGAAGGACTCATTCCACTACCAGTAACTCTAACATATGCAATTATAGAGCACGCGAGCCAATCATCGATCCAGATTTCTCTACAAGATCTTCTTTTCCGGCCCTCCAGTTCCTCCTCACCAGCATGACATGAGAAGCAACATCCTCCGCAAGCAACCAGCAAAGTGTGCATTGAGTTGATATAGTATGTGGTGTCATGTATTTAGCGAGTGGGTGCCTTCTTTGTATTTGTCCAAGTTGAGCATTGCATGCTCCAACGTGATGGGGAGTGTTAGAAATACATGTAAGTAGGTAATTGGATCTCTCCATGATCCAATTACTACATGCACTCATGTTTAGTCCCGCATCGTGGAGTGATGGGACTTGATCATATTTGTGGGGCTATATAAAGAGATCCACATCCTTTGTACTAAGTTAGAAAGTTGAATATAACATTCAGTCCTTTAAACCATTTTCATGTGGTTTCATCCCGTTCCTTAGGGAGTAGGGTTTCATGTAAATCCATAAGTTCTTACTTTTTTACTCTTAACTATATGCTTCCACATTATATTTTCACAGTAGCTCATGTTGTTTTTTACTCCTTATCCTATTTTATTTGGTCCAAGAATTGTCTGAAAGAAGATATACATAAAAGAAAAGAAAACATAAAAAAGAGATATTGTGGAAAAAACAAAACACTCCGTTAAATAACATTTGATTAGACTATTAAAAAAACAATGGTAAAAAAGAAGAAAGAATATATATATATAAGTAGATAACTTTGTCAACGCTCTCTTTATGAGAGAAGCTACACTTGATATTTCTGTATGAGAGAGGCACGACCTCGAGATCTACGTACTGGAGAGGATCACTTTACTTTAAGTGCTTGGCATCCCTGCTACTACTGATAGGGATTATCTCAATCTTTTGTTGTTTATAAATTTAATTACATAAAGGTCGACACTCTAGCTTTTCTACCTCCAACTGATCGTATTCACCAAGCATCCACTGCAAGCACGATCACCTAGCAATGACTCCTTCAAGCGAGTCTTCTCACAACTCTTCCTAAGACGTATCAAGTATAGACGTGTTGATCGTCTTCTTATATAACAAGTTGCAGCTGTTAGAATTATTATATTACAATTATATTTGTAACCTTTTGGGTTCTGTAACCCTTAACCCTTCGGATTCCGTAACCCCTCATGGGTATTTATGTATTTTTCTTCTTGTACTCTCTAGGGTTTTCTCTCTATATAAGAGACCCTAGCCCTATGGAATAGATATCCCATTCTGTCTCTCTTCTCCAGATGGTATCAGAGCAACGGTCCTAGACCGGGGTTCTGACCTAAAATCCCCACCGCCACCTTCAAGCCTCGCAAAAGCATGCGCGGGCCCTCTTCCCTGAATTAGGGCCCCGAGTGCAGCAGCCTTCCCGCTAGCGCTACCTTGCGCTTTCAGGACCTCCTACGAAGAGCGTCAGCCCCACAGCTACCCTCCATGGGTACCGTATGACTCTTTAGAGATCTAAAACTCATCACGGATCGCTTCCACGAATCCATATATGCTGTCCATTGGGGGTTTTCAGCCCTTCTTCAAGGGCAAACGTGAGTTTTAGGGTATTTTTTTAGCTCTTATATGCATCCTTAGTTGATCACAGGATCGTCTTTCTATTTTAAAACCACCATGGTGCCTTCTTCTACCGAGACAAAGCCCTTGGCCACGAATATTATGGCACAAGGCACTACTATCAAACTCAAGGGCACAGAAAATTACGTGATCTGGTCTCGATCTTTTATAGTGTTCATTGGTGGTCAGATGAAACTCTACATTTGGACTAAAGATCCTTTAGATGAAAAGGACAAAGAGTACGACAACTGGCAGACTGACAACTATTTGGTTATCAACTGGATGACCAACGGTGTTGAGGCTCTTATTGCCTCAAATCTTCTTTACAAAAATACGACCAAGGAAATGTGGAGGATCTCGAGCAAACATACTCCCAAAAAAGAGGAAGTCACGCCTTGCAGATATTTACAGGCAAATCTGGTCGGCATCTCAAGGTGATTCCACCCTCATCGAGTACTACAGCATCTATCCAGTCTGTATGAGGAGCTTGCAATATTTCAGCCCTCATGTTGCACCAAACAGATACAAGAGCATTCTGACTGGCGGGTATACCGCTTCCTTGATGGCATGCATTCTAGGTACCATGCAGTGAAGGAGCAATTTCTTATATCAGACACACTGCCAACAATGAAGGCCATCTTTGGCCGACTTGAGGAGCTCGAGACATCTGTTGCCCGGCCTCCTGTCTTACCTTCAACAGAGAACTTTGCACACATCGCCTCATCTGGGCGAGGAGGCAGATACGGCTTGCGAGGAGGACGCGGTCGCGATCCAAGTCATGGCCGTGAACGGGAATCTGGACGAAGGCGTGACTTTGGTCGTGGTCGTGGGCGAGACTCTACTGCCCCATGCACTCACTAAGGTAGGTGGAACCATCCGACTGAACGACGCTGGCAGAAGTTTGTCGTACCTTCTTATCACGCCAATAATGCTTATGAGGATGCATATGATGTGCAATAAGCATTGCCTACCTCCAGTGGCAAGACTGTTAATCTTAACGATGCAGATTACTCCCGCCTAATGTAGATCCTTCAGACTCCAAGGCCTACCACCACTAATAACACTACAACTGCTGCTCTGGCCACTCCTTCAGGTACAATAGCCAACTCTGCTGTCACTCCTACTCCAGCTTGGATTATTGACTCCGACACCTCTACTCATCTCACTGGAGAAGGTAGTCTGCTCACCTCTTCCATACCATATGCCTCTGTGAAGTCAGTTCGAGTCACTAATGGGACTCAATCACAGATTACTATTGTCGGAACTATGGAATTCTCTTCCAAGCTCTGACTTTCGAGGGTTCACTATGCTCCTAATTTTCCTCTTAGCTTGTTGTCAGTTCACAAGCTTTGTGTTGAGCTTCATTGTCATGTGATATTTGATGAGTCTTATTGTTATTTTCAGGACATTCAAACGAGGCAGATTTTTTGTGGGGGTCACGAGAAGAACGACCTATATTACCTTGACATACCCTCAGACTCCAATTTTGTTGGTGTTGCATCTATCTCCGAAGATCCGCTCCTATGGCATCTGCGCCTTGGACATCCCTCTGCCAAGGTCATCTCCATGATGTTTCCTGGACTCTCTGCTCTGAAGCCTTTTCAGTGCGAGGCATGTGAGTTCGGGAAACACCATTGAACTACGTTTCCTATTCGTACTGAGTCTCGTAGTACTGCTACTTTTCATCTTGTTCACTGTGATGTTTGGGGACCTTGTCCGATCCGCACATTAAGTGGTCATCGCTACTTTATAGTTTTCGTTGATGATTATAGTCGATCTTCTTGGGTCTATCTAATAAAGGAGCGTTTGGAGATTAATCAAATTGTCAGAAATTTCTTTCAATATGTTAAAACTTACTTTTCTAGCATTGCTAAGATCATTCGTACCGACAATGCTCTTGAGTTAACCCACCATGACTTGACCTCGTTCTTTGCATCCCAAGGAACTGTTCACCAAACATCATGTCCATATACCTCACAATAGAATGGTATAGCTGAGAGGAAACTCCGACACTTGCTAAATGTTGCTAGATCTCTTCTTAGTCAAATGAGTGTTCCTAAACACTACTGGGGAGATGTTATCCTTACTGCAGTGTATCTCATCAACCGTGTTCCTTCATCAGTTCTCAAAGGGGCAACTCCATTTTCCTTACTTTATCCTACCGAGTCTCCTTTTCCTATATCTCTGAGAATTTTTGGTTGTATTGCCTTTGTTCATAACTTTCATGCAGCTGACAAATTATCCTCTCGTGCCATCAAATGTGTCTTTCTTGGGTACTCTCGTACCCAGAAAGGCTATCGCTGCTATGATCCTGTTGGACGTCGATACTATGAATCTGTTGATGTCACCTTCTTTGAGCAAACAAGTTATTTCACACAGACTGTATGTGACATTCCTCTGGACCTCCCTCCTCCACCAATCGTTTATACTCGCCAGCGTACCTCTATACCTTCTACACCAGTGTCTATACCTTTGCTTGTCCTTTTTATGCAGGATGATATGACCACTTCGAGTGCTCCCACCACTGTTGTCCTGGATGTACCTGGGGAGTTTCCTATAGCTCTACGCAAGCAAAAAAGGAAATGTACGTATCACCCCATGTCACATTTTACTTCTACAGATGGTTTATCTAGCTGTGACAAGAGATTTGCATGTGCTCTTAATGCTATTACCGTTTCAAGAGATCATTTCAGTGCAATGCAAGATCAAGGTTGGCGACAGGCCATGGATGAGGAGATGGATGCACTTACCTCCCGGGGTACGTAGGATCTTGCACTGTGCCCCCCGGGAGTTCGCCCTGTGGCTTGTCGATGGGTCTTCACGGCCAAACAGTCGCCTGATGGTTCTATTGACAGGTTGAAAGCCAAACTTGTTGCCAAAGGTTTCACACAAACCTTTGGAGTTGATTATTTTGAGACATTCTCGTCTGTTGCCAGAATGGGGTCGATACGTACCATTCTCTCTGTTGTCGCCAACAAGGCTTGGCTCATTTATCAACTTGATGTGAAGAACGCCTTTCTTAATGGTGATTTTAAGGAGGACTACATGATGCAACCGCCGGGGTATGTAGTCGAAGGGGAACATGTATGTCGATTACGCAAGGTCATTTATAGCCTGAAGCAAAGCCCAAGGGCATAGTTTGACAGGCTCACTATGGAGATGAACACACTTGGTTTTCAGAGGACAACATCTGACTACTCTGTCTTTGTTAGACGACTGTCTACTGGCACGATCATCCTTGCTGTCTATGTTGATGATATGGTTATCACAGGAGATGATGTAGATGGTATTCAGGAGACCAAGGCCTTCCTCCAGAAGGTCTTTGTCACGAAAGATCTCGACCAACTTCGTTATTTTCTTGGCATCGAAGTAATACGCACTACAGAGGGGTTCCATCTTTCGCAGAGAAAGTATTGCCTCGATATTCTGACTGAGACAGGACTTCTTGGATGCAAGCCATCTGGCATCCCTGCATAGTGAGAAAATATTCAGCATCTACTGATCCAGCATTTGAGGATGCAACACGATACAGAAGCTTAGTGGGAAAATTACTCTATCTCACTGTTACTAGGCCAGATATATCATATGTTGTAAGCAGAGTCAGTCAATATATGGAGAAGCCTCTTTATAGTCATTGGCAGGATGTTCATTTGATCCTTCGATACTTGAAGGGATCTCCCGGACGTGGACTTTTCTATGGGGTGAATGGACACACTAATACCTCCACCTATACAGATTCTGACTATGCTAGCTCTCCCGAGGACCGTCGATCCACTACAGGATACGCCATGTTTGTTGGGGATAACCTTGTCACTTGGCGAAGCAAGAAGCAGACAATGGTATCCAGATCTAGTGCGGAAGCAGAATACAGGGCAATGGCTCAGGCCGCATGTGAGATCACATGGCTTGTTTCTTTCCTAACAGAACTTGGCATGTCAGTCGCCACTCATGTACCCTTATACTGCGACAATAAGTCTGCCACGTACATCGCCACCAATCCAGTTTTTCATGAGCGGACAAAACACATTGAAGTTGATTGCCATTTTATTCATGATGCAGTACGAGAAGGACGAACCAGCACTCCACACATCTCCACTGAACTTCAGCTTGCAGACATCCTTACAAAGGCTCTTCCAAGGAAGCGCCTAATGTACTTAGTATCCAAGTTAGGCATGATCGACAGATATGCTCCAACTTGAGGGGGAGTGTTAGAATTATTATATTACAATTATATTTGTAACCTTTCGTGTTCCGTAACCCTTAACCCTTCGGGTTCCGTAACCCCTCAGGGATATTTATGTATTTTTCCTCTTGTACTCTCTAGGGTTTTCTCTCTATATAAGAGACCCTAGCCCGATGGAATAGATATCCCATTCTGTCTCTCTTCTACACAACAGCTTTTCAACTTCAACTTGACGGGGACGTTGAGTATGTATTTAAATGGATAATTGGATCTAAATCCAAAGATCTAATGACATTATGTACGGTCTCGCATCGCCTAGTAGTAGGACCTAAATGTGTTGTGGTCCTATGTAAAGAGCCATATGTCTCTTGTATTACTTGAGAAGTTCAATATGAAGATTTAGCACATAGGATCCCTTCTCCATGGACTAGAACGGTCCATCAAAAGTCAGAATCATCTCGAACTACGTACATTATGTCATGTTCTTATTTCTTGATGTTGCGCATTTTATTTTATTTTTCCCACAATGATTGTTATAGAGTAAAATTGTGCGATGTTCAGAAAGAGAAAGTATAGCTTCCTAACAATTGTAGTTCCAATATGCAGATATGATTGCATCCAAGAAAACACCAATTGTCGACCATGAACCAAATAACATAATATTAGTTTTTTAGGGAAAGGGTAGGAACCTAAAATGGTCACAGCCAAACTATACATTCACAAACTAAAATGATATTATTGAGATAATATTTTATGAATATCAATATGATTGGCATCGAGATTTACCAATCAACATTTTCATCCATTCAACTTTAATTAAGCAGTGACGAACTGAAGCATTATATACAATTTTAGAAAATCTTAACCCACGTGACAACTAAATACTAATGTACTATGGTATCTTTAGCCTTAAAATAGACAGCTTTTTATTGATACATAAGAATTTAATGCTAGCATATTTTTTCTTAAGTTTTGGTGAGGTTTCATTAAAATCATAATCCCTCGAATGCCAAATAACTATTATCAACCCTTTTTAAGGGGGAAAGGGCAATGAACATTAAGTAGGTGCACCCAGAAAGAAACTTTGTCTATTAACATCAAAAAATACTTGCAAATTGTTCGACCAAGAGATATACAATGTATGCATATATGTTATTGCATTCTCAGCATAGTGTCTTTCCCCTAAAAATAATTGCATACTTCATGCACGCCAGATTACCCAAGTCATATCAACAATGTTAGACCAATCCATCCTTAAATTGATGGTGCTAGCCTAATAGCTTTCCCACTGTTGTAAAAGTCGGCCGACTAAGCCTAGTCGAGTCGGCGGCCAATTTTTACATATAGCTTTTTTATTTTTTGCTTTTTTTTGAAAGCAAACTTATTCTAATATGCTTAATGTTATATTTAAAGGTAATTACTTATTCTGTTTCATCATGATAGTATAGAAAATGTACAAATCTATGTAAATATATAAGAATATATGTATAAAAAATGATTTATATATTTATAATAATTAAAAATACAAAATCGAACAGCGGCCGACTAAATCCGATTAGCGTCCGATTGTCGATTAATCATCAGTCAGTGACCCCGCCGACCAAATACCGACTACCGATTTCTGCAACCTTATGCTTTCCAGATCCCTCATGGCATGACAATACCCCAACCCTTCTCCACAATTCTTCGACCCCATTAAAATTGAAGAAAAGACAATCAATGTTATACTCATCCTCCCCACATGCCAGGCATGGCACCTCCGAGTTCGGAATAAGTCGTGCCCTAATTCCCTTTGAAACAGTCACATGAAGATCGTGACCTTAAGGGGGGTTCCACAGAAGCCTACAATCACTTGACAACTCCCTCCTGGTCACATGGTTTTGGTCCAATAGTGCTTTATAGACGTGAATTTAATTCACGCAAATTTTTTGAAACAGTTCCAATGATCGTATTATGTAACATCCGGGTTCCGCGTAAACCCGAACTCGACCCGAATAAGGTCTGAATAACCCAATTAAGTTATCTGACAATATTAGATAACCTAAAACGATTAATTGATCATGAATCAAAAGTCGTTCGGGAAAAATCGACCAAAAATCGGTCGTTTCGTAATGCGCGCCGCGAAAAAGCCGTGACGCAAATTCGGAAACCGCGAAACGAATCGAGACCGCCTAAAAATCCGATTCGACGAAATGAGACCAACGAAATCGACCGATCGTCAATCAAAGGTCATTTGATATTTTTAAATCGTAAAATTTAGTCTTAAACAAAAGCTGTATCCGAAAATTTCGGGTATTCAAAACTCGACCAAAAGTATATCAACATTATACTCATTTTGATCGTCGTTGAAAGACGATCAAATCAAGATATTATATGTTGAAATCTGACAATCGAGGCATGATATACGGAAGTTTTGTTAATCTACAATAACAATAATAAAATATATAAATAAAACAAATTAATAATAATTTCTGTACAGAAGTTGAAATCTGTACTTGCGTTGGAATTTTTTTTATATACCTTTCCACTTGGACTAATAGTAAGTCCAAGTGTCAAGAAACTATAACCTTCTCTTGTATATATAAATGCCCCTTCCCCTATTTACAGCAACCCATCGTCATTTCCTCCCATTTCTTTCCCATTCCCTCTCCTTGTTTTCTCTCATATTTCCCTTTGAATATCAGCCGAGACCTCCCTCCCCACTTCCAACAAGATCCTCTTTCTTTCCTCCTTTCTTAAATTTCATCTTCTGCTACTGCCGAGGGCAACTATTATTGTTACACATCCTCCTACAACACTGTTGAGCTGCTGCAAACCTTCCATCAAGCTACTGTTACAAGCAGCTACCCTTGGCCATCAGATTTGCTGTTACAGAACAGCCCAGATTTCAGCCCAAATACTTTTTCTGGAGCTTTTTTTTTCTGTTGCTGTCCTCTCTTGCTGGAATTGCAAAACCAAGCCCCTGACAAGAGGATTTTCTGCTCCAATTTGAAGCCAATCTGGAAACAATTGCTACAGCCAAAGCTGCTCCTGGAATTGCAGCTTCATGCATGTGGTAATCTCCCAAATTGGAGATCTAAGAGGTACTCTCCTATTCCAAATCCTCTTGCTGCCATGCATGAGTTTTTATACTTTTTGATTTATTAAAGATGCTCCTTTCAAAGTTGGAATAGTGTGGGAAGTTAGGGGTGGTTATGGATATGGTTGATTAGGAAATTTCATATGTTTAATCTAATCATAGTACTGCACCTTCTGACTAGAATTTTAAAGACTTTTACCTAACTCTTGTGGTCGGACGCAAATTTTGGGTGAGTTTATCTATATCAAATCATGCCATTGAATATTCGAGTATAGGGAATATTCGAGTATAGGGTTTTTCTTTAAGTGTTTGACTACGAGCAACTATTATAAAGATTCTAATTCTCGACTATAGGAGATTAAGAAGTAGTTGGAAGATAATTAGCACAAAATTTACCCTCTTCAGTGAGAATATGGAATAATCTAAAACTATGCATGTAGAAATATAACCGTATAGATACAAAAAAATCACGTGTCCCAATTTGTGTAAAATTGTTAAATCTTCTGCAAATACAGGAAGCTGTACTGTTTATTTATATGCAATGTAAAAAAAATGTTAGGAAATTTTGTGATTTAGGAAATGGATTACACATCCTGAGGGATGCGGTTTTAGAAGAAAAAAAAATCCTGAGAGTGGCAAAGGGATATATGGAAGATGACGTGGGTATCTTTACAAGTATTGCATTTTTGCAAGGTTATGTAAGTTCTAAATTAGAACTTGTTAAAAGCTAACACAATTTATTTAGGTTACAGGTGTCTCTGCAATTATAGGTTATTTCCGAAAATACAGAAATATTCATCATCACTTAAATATTTCTGCAGAAACTTGGTGTCCCTATTCTTCATGATTATTAGAGTATGAACATATAATGATAGGCTAAAAATATGTTCTAAATAATACCATTAATATTAGTAACAGTAATTGAATGTGTATTGAAATGTACAATAAGGTCTTTCAAATAGTAAATAAACAAATTATGAAGAAGTCTTTGTACATATAGATCTAAGGTAAAAAAATGGCAATTGGTATAGGATATTACCTTCACAATAATTGTAAAATCATAATTAATTATATAATCAGTATATTGAAGCACAAGCAAGAACGTTGATTATTTCGTGATAATGATTGCTTATAACAGACGAGTGTTCTTTGTCCCTGTAGTTATATTAAATTCAAAAATAATTGAAAATAACTCTAAATTGCCTCAATAAGCACTTGGTTATGATCTTGGTACTACCAATCTAATCGTACTACTATCAGTGCTGGGTTTAAATTCTACATTAGAACCTAAGAACTCCTTCCCAAAAGAAGTGCATACGACTAGGGTGACAAATATCCATGTAGGGTTAACTATGACAGAGGTTGAGGTTTGTAAGCAGATCTGCAAATTACGAAAAAGAAGAAGAAGAGAGGCGAAATCATATACATCCATATGATATTGAATCATTGATGACTAATAATGAATATTGCCAGTCATGGTGACTTCTACACCTGACCGTGCGAGGGCGCGGTGACCCTCAACTGGGCGGGAGATAGGAAGCCCAGTTAGGGCAACGGCCGCCAAGTGCGCGGGTCTAGGATCCCAGTCCCCTTTTCGATTTTTACGCGACGTCGCAGTGTTTTTACACCTCGTTGGGATCCCGATTTTAGACCATTCCGTTGACCCTTGTTTTAGGATACCCAGGCGGGGGATCCTCGGTTTTCAGTTTTCGTACGAGCTCGGTTGCCCGTTACCGGTCGGGCTGTTTTTTTAGAGTGACTTTTCCGGGAAGTCTCTCTCACCCGTCTCAGTGGCGTAGTTGGGGAGTAGACCTATCCCTCTATTGGACCGTCCTTCCAACTAGAGGGCGAGACGGAAGAGCCATTTGTAGGCTTCTTCACCGCTTGAGTTTACTACGCCAACAGACTTGGCGATTCTACATCCAGATCATCCATATCTATATCCACATCATCTAGAGTTACATTTGAGATTGTTGCACTGAGGTTTGAAGGGAGTGATTCTACATCTAGATCACCCATGTCTATATCCACATCGGAGTTACATTTAAGGTTGTTGCACTAAGGTTTGAAGGGAGTGATTCTACATCTAGATCACCCATGTCTATATCCACATCATCTAGAGTTACATCTGAGACAGTTGCACTTAAGGTTTTAAGAGATTAAAATTGAAGATGAGTAAATAGAAAAGACTATAATCTAATTCGAAATCTCATTAAACTAGTGGACGTGTTGGGAACTTAGTTAGGATGTATTATACAACACTGCATGCCTACGGAGGCACCCCAACCCTAAGACTTTCCCCAAAGTCTTAGAGTCATAGTGTGAGGTTTCACAAGAACCAAGACCACGGACTACCCACTAGTTTTAAGAATTAAATAAATCACTATATCTTCTAAATCTCATCATCAAAATCCACAAATATGATCTCTAAGTAATATGAGAATAAAATATACTTACTTATGATCAATTAGTTACAATATAAATATGCGTATATGGGAAATGTTGGGTTAATGACTAATCATAAGAGGTGCTTACTAGAAATTTGGAAACCTTTTACATTTGCAAGTAGAAATAAAATTAAATTGAGTTGTTCCACCTTTCTACTTGTTACTTTTGAACATATTAAATCCTTGTTTATGTTTATAAGTTTTTAGGAGGTACCAGCGCCTGCTGACGCCTCTTCTTTCCTAACATGTTTGGCAGGCAAACAGTCTGTTGTTTTGTAGCTATACATGGTTCCAGGAAACAAGGTCTATACCAGACGGTATGTGGTTTTTGTTACAGTTTTTAGTTCAATTGATATTGTAAAATGCTTCTTCTCTTCAGTCAAATTTTTGGGATGTTGTATATACTGACAGACATTGTACATGTTGTAAAATCATATGGAAATTAATGAAATAAGATTTTGGTGCCAATTTTCTCTATTAACCGGTGGTTATAAAATAAATGTGAATGTCAGATGCCAATGATTGCAAAAAAAAATTCCCATAAGATAATGTTTTTAATGCGATGTCATAAATGGAATATTGTAAAATGTGTCGTAAACGGGTACCCGAATCCTAGGGGATTCACAATTTGGTATCAGAGCAGTGGTACCCCAATACGCACATTCATAGTATTACAATTCCGATCGCATTAAGTTCTCGGATAGCGACAGTCTTCCGACTTGTCGTGGGTCCGAGAAGGGAAATATGGCATTCATATTCAACCATCACAAATGCCACCGATTTCATTAATTTTCATATTATATCCCAAGAAGAGAAAAGGCGTATACTATAAGTATCTCCAAATGGTACTTTTATGACTAAAAATGGTTCTCATGCAGAGCCATGTCGTCCCGACCAGACTAGGAGATGACTAACCACCTAGCACACATACTGACTACTCTTATCGACCTTTCCATGTTCTATTTGATTCTGCTATGACACGCTCTTTTCTTACTTCGAGTCTACTAGCTTCTTTAGATAGAGTTGCAGAAACACTATCTTCTCCATATCACATCCGAGGGCCAGGAGGCCAGTTGTTTATCATTTCCCTACTAGTCAGGCACTTGTCCGTACTGATTGGCGGTCACGAGATGATCGCAGATTGTCTACTTTTGTAGCTTGATGAGTTCGACTTGATTTTGGGCATGGATTGGTTATCCGCTCATCATGCACTTGTTGATTGCTTTAGGAAGACGGTTGTCTTCAGGATTCCAAATCTACCCGAGTTTACTTTTGAGGGTATTGTACATGACTCCACCATGGAGTACATTTCAGTATTGCGGGCCCAGCGACTTGTTAATCAGGGTTGTGATTCATACCTTGCATTTATTCGGGAGGTCTGACCAGGAGCCGATGACACAGGACATCTGAGTAGTATCAAAATATCCAGATGTATTTCGTGATGAGCTACCAGGATTACCTCCTGAGAGAGAGATCGAGTTCGAGATCACATTGCTACCAGATACACAGCCGATCTCTATGGCACCATATTGCATGGCACCAGCTGAGTTGAGGGAGCTGAAGGTGCAGTTGCAGGAGTTACTTGATTTGGGATTCGTGAGACCGAGCACTTCACCTTGGGGTGCTCCGGTTCTATTTGTCAAAAAGAAGGATGGATCTATGAGACTGTGCATCGATTACAGGCAGTTGAACAAGAGAATGATGAAAAACCGCTATCCTTTGCCACGCATCGAAGATTTGTTCGATCAGCTCAAGGGATCTTCGGTGTTCTCGAAAATCGACCTTCAATCAGCCTATCATCAGCTGAGGATTCGCGAGTCGGATATTCCGAATATAGCTTTCAGGACTCGTTATGGACACTACGAGTTTGTGGTGATGCAGTTGGACTCACCAATGCATCTGCGGCTTTCATGGATATGAGGAACCGTATCTTCCGTCCATACTTGGACAAGTTTGTAATGGTGTTCATCGATGATGTGCTCATTTACTCACAGAATGAATGGGATCATGCGAATGATCTATGGATTGTCTTAGATACATTGCGGGAGCACAAGCTACATGCCAAGTTGAGCAAGTGTGAGTTCTGGTTATCCCAGGTCTCATTTCTCGGGCATATCATTTCTGGAGCAGGCATTGCAGTTGATCCTGCAAAGATAGATGCAGTTATGTCTTGGGAGCAGCCCAAAACAGTTACTCAGATTCGAAGCTTCCTCGGATTAGCGGGCTATTACCGACGCTTTGTCAGCAGATTTTCACGCATCGTCCGTCCATTAACACGATTGACGCAGAAGGGAGTTCCATTCATTTGGAACGATTCATGTGAGCATGCCTTCCAGACACTGAAGAAGAAATTGACTACAACGCCCATTCTTGCTCTTCCTTCAGGCACTCAAGACTATACGTTATACACAGATGCAACTAGAGAAGGTCTAGGAGCAGTGTTGATGCAGAGAGGACAGATGATTGCTTATGCATTACGACAGTTGTGACCGCATGAGCGGAACTACCCCACATATGACTTGGAGTTGGCAGCAGTTGTCTTCGCCTTGAAGATCTGGCGCCACTACCTATATGGGGTAAATTCGAGATCTTTACAAACCACAAGAGTCTGAAGTACATCTTTGATCAGAAGGAGCTGAACATGAGGCAGCGCAGATGGCTCGAGCTACTGAAGGATTATGATTGCACGATCTCTTACCATCCCGGTAAGGGAAACGTGGTGGCTGATGCACTTAGCAGGAGAGCGCATGATGATGGTACAGTGAACTGGCTATATACGTGGGATATGCTCGCATCATTGACTGATTGGCATCCTTAGGAGAGTGCATCCATATTTCTACCGTTGTACCTCCACGATACAGTAGTCTTTGGGATCGTATTATAGAGGGCCAGAAGACAGATCCTTGGATCCGAGATAGATACATGCGCGCCATCAAGGACGAATTTGATGACTTTGTTGTGATGGAGTCTATTTTATGGAAGGCAGGACGGGTTGTTGTACCCAATGACGAGCAGCTTCGCAGAGACATTCTGGATGAGGCACACAGTTCACGATTATCTATCCATCCAGGCAGTACGAAGATGTATCGTGATCTGCGTCGACATTTCTGGTGGGATGGAATGAAGCGCGATGTGACGCAGTGTGTCAGCAGATGCATGACCTATCAGATGGTTAAGGCCGAGCACATGAGACCACCAGGATTACTGCATTCTCTCCCCATTCCCGAGTGGAAATGGGAGAGCATTTCTATGGATTTCGTCACAGGTCTGCCGAAGACACCAGGTGGCCATGATTCCATTTGGGTCGTTGTTGATAGGTTGACCAAGTCAGCCCATTTCATACCTGTCAACACGACTTACACTCCATCCAGATTGGCCAAGCTGTATGTGCAGAACATCATCAAACTGCATGGTATACCACGCGAGGTGGTGTCTGACCAGGATTGGAGATTCACGTCGCATTATTGGCACCAGTTCATGTCAGCACTACAGACAGAGTTAAAAAAAGTGTTCTGTCTATCATCCGCAGACAGACGGGCAGAGTGAGCGCACCATTCAGACATTGGAGGATTTACTCCGCGCTTGCACTTTAGAGTGGAAAGGGTCTTGGAAGGACCATCTGCCATTGTTGGAATTCACTTACAACAGCAGCTATCATTCCAGTATAGGCATGACACCATTCGAAGTCCTATACAGGCAGAGATGCCTCACACCTCTCAGTTAGCGTGAGGTAGGTGATCATGCTCTTTATTCCGTAGATCTCCTGGAGGAGACTGCGAGAGCTGTTAATCTTGTGAGACGGAGGCTTCTGACGGCACAAAGCCGTCAGAAGAGCTATGCAGACCGTCGGAGAAGAGACTTGGAGTTCCAGGTAATTCAATTCTTTCCTTTTCATACACTCAATTATGACTTATATATGTTAGCTTTATCGCATATTAATGACATTCCTATCGATTATAGGTTGGAGATTAGGTATTTCTCCTTGTATCTCCCATGAAGGGAGTGTAGAGATTCAGTGTTCGTGGCAAGTTGACGCCGCGATATGTGGGTTCATTTGAGATTCTTGCAAGAGTGGGGAAGGTGGCTTACCGAGTAGCCCTTCCTCCACATCTATCAGCGATTCACGATGTCTTCCACATATCCAACCTGAGGAAGTATATACACGACCCTCGACACGTCATCAGTTACGAGAATCTTAACGTGGAGCTAGATCTGACTTACGAGGAGAAGCCAGTACAGATACTCGGCCGTGCTGTAAAGAAGCTTTGCAGCAAAGAGATTTCATTGGTCAAGGTCTTGAGGCATCGACACGGCGTCGAAGAAGCGACGTGGGAGACCGAAGCTGATATGTGAGCATGATACCCGTAATTTTTCTGAGGAAATACGCAAAACAAGCTTTTGTAATAAAATATATGATGCAATATATGGCTTGTTTTCTCTTTGAGGTTTTTATGGATTCAAAACCCTTTGAGGTTTTTATGACCTTAAGAAATCCAAATAAAACATCTAATGACCTTGACTCGAGTCTCGAGGACGAGACTCCCTTTGAGGTTTTTATATTTGTAACATCCGGGTTCCGCGTAAACCCGAACTCGACCCGAATAAGGTCTGAATAACCCAATTAAGTTATCTGACAATATTAGATAACCTAAAACGATTAATTGATCATGAATCAAAAGTCGTTCGGGAAAAATCGACCAAAAATCGGTCGTTTCGTAATGCGCGCCGCCAAAAAGCCGTGACGCAAATTCGGAAACCGCGAAACGAATCGAGACCGCCTAAAAATCCGATTCGACGAAATGAGACCAACGAAATCGACCGTTCGTCAATCGAAGGTCATTTGATATTTTTAAATCGTAAAATTTAGTCTTAAACAAAAGTTGTATCCGAAAATTTCGGGTATTCAAAACTCGACCAAAAGTATATCAACATTATACTCATTTTGATCGTCGTTGAAAGACGATCAAATCAAGATATTATATGTTGAAATCTGACAATCGAGGCATGATATACGGAAGTTTTGTTAATCTACAATAACAATAATAAAATATATAAATAAAACAAATTAATAATAATTTCTGTACAGAAGTTGAAGTCTGTACTTGCATTGGAATTTTTTTTATATACCTTTCCACTTGGACTAATAGTAAGTCCAAGTGTCAAGAAACTATAACATTCTCTTGTATATATAAATCCTCCTTCCCCTATTTACAGCAACCCATCGTCATTTCCTCCCATTTCTTTCCCATTCCCTCTCCTTGTTTTCTCTCATATTTCCCTTTGAATATCAGCCGAGACCTCCCTCCCCACTTCCAACAAGATCCTCTTTCTTTCCTCCTTTCTTAAATTTCATCTTCTGCTACTGCCGAGGGCAACTATTATTGTTACACATCCTCCTACAACACTGTTGAGCTGCTGCAAACCTTCCATCAAGCTACAGTTGCAAGCAGCTACCCTTGGCCATCAGATTTGCTGTTACAGAACAGCCCAGATTTCAGCCCAAATACTTTTTCTGGAGCTTTTTTTTTTGTCGCTGTCCTCTCTTGCTGGAACTGCAAAACCAAGCCCCTGACAAGAGGATTTTCTGCTCCAATTTGAAGCCAATCTGGAAACAACTGCTACAGCCAAAGCTGCTCCTGGAATTGCAGCTTCATGCATGTGGTAATCTCCCAAATTGGAGATCTAAGAGGTACTCTCCTATTCCAAATCCTCTTGCTGCCATGCATGAGTTTTTAAACTTTTTGATTTATTAAAGATGCTCCTTTCAAAGTTGGAATAGTGTGGGAAGTTAGGGGTGGTTATGGATATGGTTGATTAGGAAATTTCAGATGTTTAATCTAATCATAGTACTGCACCTTCTGACTAGAATTTTAGAGACTTTTACCTAACTCTTGTGGTCGTACGCAAATTTTGGGTGAGTTTATCTATATCAAATCATGCCATTGAATATTCGAGTATAGGGAATATTCGAGTATAGGGTTTTTCTTAAGGTGTTTGACTACAAGCAACTATTATAAAGATTCTAATTCTCGACTATAGGAGATTAAGAAGTAGTTGGAAGATAATTAGCACAAAATTTACCCTCTTCAGTGAGAATATGGAATAATCTAAAACTATGCATGTAGAAATATAACCGTATAAATACAAAAAAATCACGTGTCCCAATTTGTGTAAAATTGTTAAATCTTCTGCAAATACAGTAAGCTGTACTGTTTATTTATATGCAATGTAAAAAAAATGTTAGGAAATTTTGTGATTTAGGAAATGGATTACACATCCTGAGGGATGCGGTTTTAGAAGAAAAAAAATCCTGAGAGTGGCAAAGGGATATATGGAAGATGACATGGGTATCTTTACAAGTATTGCATTTTTGCAAGGTTATGTAAGTTCTAAATTAGAACTTGTTAAAAGCTAACACAATTTATTTAGGTTACAGGTGTCTCTACAATTATAGGTTATTTCCGAAAATACAGAAATATTCATCATCACTTAAATATTTCTGCAGAAACTTGGTGTCCCTATTCTTCATAATTATTAGAGTATGAACATATAATGATAGGCTAAAAATATGTTCTAAATAATACCATTAATATTAGTAACAGTAATTGAATGTGTATTGAAATGTACAATAAGGTCTTTCAAATAGTAAATAAACAAATTATGAAGAAGTCTTTGTACATATAGATCTAAGGTAAAAAAATGGCAATTGGTATAGGATATTACCTTCACAATAATTGTAAAATCATAATTAATTATATAATCAGTATATTGAAGCACAAGCAAGAACGTTGATTATTTCGTGATAATGATTGCTTATAACAGACGAGTGTTCTTTGTCCCTGTAGTTATATTAAATTCAAAAATAATTGAAAATAACTCTAAATTGCCTCAATAAGCACTTGGTTATGATCTTGGTACTACCAATCTAATCGTACTACTATCAGTGCTGGGTTTAAATTCTACATTAGAACCTAAGAACTCCTTCCCAAAAGAAGTGCATACGACTAGGGTGACAAATATCCATGTAGGGTTAACTATGACAGAGGTTGAGGTTTGTAATCAGATCTGCAAATTACGAAAAAGAAGAAGAAGAGAGGCGAAATCATATACATCCATATGATATTGAATCATTGATGACTAATAATGAATATTGCCAGTCATGGTGACTTCTACACCTGACCGTGCGAGGGCGCGGTGACCCTCAACTGGGCGGGAGATAGGAAGCACAGTTAGGGCAGCGGCCGCCAAGTGCGCGGGTCTAGGATCCCAGACCCCTTTTCGATTTTTACGCGACGTCGCAGTGTTTTTACGCCTCGTTGGGATCCCGATTTTAGACCATTCCGTTGACCCTTGTTTTAGGATACCCATGCGGGGGATCCTCGGTTTTCAGTTTTTGTACGAGCTCGGTTGCCCGTTACCGGTCGGGCTGTTTTTTTTTTAGAGTGACTTTTCCGGGAAGTCTCTCTCACCCGTCTCAGTGGCGTAGTTGGGGAGTAGACCTATCCCTCTATTGGACCGTCCTTCCAACTAGAGGGCGAGACGGAAGAGCCATTTGTAGGCTTCTTCACCGCTCGAGTTTACTTCGCCAACAGACTTGGCGATTCTACATCCAGATCATCCATATCTATATCCACATCATCTAGAGTTACATTTGAGATTGTTGCACTGAGGTTTGAAGGGAGTGATTCTACATCTAGATCACCCATGTCTATATCCA
This sequence comes from Ottelia alismoides, assembly GCA_037367405.1. Lineage (NCBI taxonomy): Eukaryota > Viridiplantae > Streptophyta > Magnoliopsida > Alismatales > Hydrocharitaceae > Ottelia > Ottelia alismoides. Next base: position 245,061 of record JAZKJV010007171.1, on the reverse strand, counting down.
CATCGGAGTTACATTTAAGACTGTTGCACTAAGGTTTGAAGGGAGTGATTCTACATCTAGATCACCCATGTCTATATCCACATCATCTAGAGTTACATCTGAGACAGTTGCACTTAGGGTTCGTTTGGTTGAAGGGTTGGGCAGGGTTGGCTTGATCCAACCCGGGTTGGCCCTGCAACCAAACAGGGTTCTCCTCCTCACAGTTTACTATTCACAGGGGTACCCCTGCCCAGCCCAACCCTGTCCAACCCTGCAACCAAACGAACCCTTAAGGTTTTAAGAGATTAAAATTGAAGATGAGTAAATAGAAAAGACTATAATCTAATTCGAAATCTCATTAAACTAGTGGACGTGTTGGGAACTTAGTTAGGATGCATTATACAACACCGCATGCCTACGGAGGCACCCCAACCCTAAGACTTTCCCCAAAGTCTTAGAGTCATAGTGTGAGGTTTCACAAGAACCAAGACCACGGACTATCCACTAGTTTTAAGAATTAAATAAATCACTATATCTTCTAAATCTCATCATCAAAATCCACAAATATGATCTCTAAGTAATATGAGAATAAAATATACTTACTTATGATCAATTAGTTACAATATAAATATGCGTATATGGGAAATGTTGGGTTAATGACTAATCATGAGAGGTGCTTACTAGAAATTTGGAAACCTTTTACATTTGCAAGTAGAAATAAAATTAAATTGAGTTGTTCCACCTTTCTACTTGTTACTTTTGAACATATTAAATCCTTGTTTATGTTTATAAGTTTTTGGGAGGTACCAGCGCCTGCTGACGCCTCTTCTTTCCTAACATGTTTGGCAGGCAAACAGTCTGCTGTTTTGTAGCTATACATGGTTCCAGGAAACAAGGTCTATACCAGACGGTATGTGGTTTTTGTTACAGTTTTTAGTTCAATTGATATTGTAAAATGCTTCTTCTCTTCAGTCAAATTTTTGGGATGTTGTATATACTGACAGACATTGTACATGTTGTAAAATCATATGGAAATTAATGAAATAAGATTTTGGTGCCAATTTTCTCTATTAACTGGTGGTTATAAAATAAATGTGAATGTCAGATGCCAATGATTGCAAAAAAAATCCCATAACATAATGTTTTTAATGCGATGTCATAAATGGAATATTGTAAAATGTGACGTAAACGGGTACCCGAATCCTAGGGGATTCACATATTACATTCCTGATCTAGACACATTTTTCAAATCGTCCACTGTCTTATGAAACTCAAGAGGGTGCTTATATAAAAGGCTAGCACCAAGAAATCAAAGCCATGTAGCTTTCTCTGTGCCCGAAACATACCAATAAACCGCTAATGATGCGTCCTCATGTGCCGATAGTGTATAAAGATGGGGAAGATGCTTTTTAAAACCCCTAACTTGGACCATACATTAAACTAAAAATGGAAGGACCTACTGCCACCCAACACCGGTCGGAGTTGCGTAACAATCTCACAAATAATTTCACAACTCTTTTCCAAAAGCCGGAGGGCCCATTAGGCCTATCTACCTAGATCTCCAACCTCACATTGACGCCATAAATGCCTTGTACTAGCTTGTAAAGTATGTATTTGAAGGATATGGGGAAATCCTCAAGCGCATCACGGAAGCGTGATGGCCGCATCTTATGAGATCGAAGCAACTAGTCGCACTAGTCGCTAGGTGCAGCGGAATTTAACATTTTAAATCATATGATGAAACCATATGATCACAAGAATGTTTCTTGGATCGTTTCATCTAATCACAAAGTATTAGAAATACCTCTCGAAGCGTGGCTGCGATTCTAAAGCAAGAGATCATCCTGACTCAAGTCCAATCTACGAAGATGGCACTTGCGGGCGCGATGATGAGACGCGTACTTCCCGCAATCCTTGATGAAGATCCAAGCCTTGAATCTCCTGATTTCGTCCAACGAAATCCGATGTCTCCTTCTAGAGCAAGAAGCTCTAAAGAAGATGGAGATCCACGAGCAATCGAAGCGACAACACGATAGCGTTAATTACGACTGTTATTCCCTCAAGGTCACAAGGTGGTCGGCCACCTTTAGAGATAGAGGGAGATGGGCGAGAATGAGAGTTGAAAGAGAGAGAGTAGACGTGTACAATGTGTGCTCACAAAGGGCTAGGGTTGCCCTCTTTATATACCAGTTTGGGAGTCCATGGATCACAATCCATGGCATACACAAAATCAATGGTTGGATTGATATGTGTATTTAATCAACGGCCATGATCATTGTTGTTTAAAAACAACAATTTATTAGTTTATATTAAATTAAATATATGTTGCATTATCATCAGCATAATTTAATTCAATAAAAATCAATTATCATAAGATAATGAGATAATAATCAAAAGGATAATTAATCCATACAAAAATATGGGACGTCACCCATGACCAAGTCATTGGTGACGCCACCTCATATTTTGGTGGATTATCTCCTCCTTTTATTTTATATCATTATCTTTTAATTATTTGCAATAACATTTATTGCCAAATTATCCACGAAATTAATTCCAAATTAATTAGTGAATTTTTCAATCATGCCATTGAAAAAATATGTGAATCATATTCACAACCCAAACTAAATAGTAAATTACATTTCCAATTAATTGCTTTATGTGAATCCAATCCACATTAACAATTAATAAATGACATTTACAAAAAAGTGCTCTCTCTCTAATATATTATATATCATATTTATAATATACACAGATATTATGGATAGCACTATCCACAATCTGCATTTCCTTGATAATTAAATCTCATTTAATTATCTTGGATAATCATTCTCACAATATGAATCTTATTCATATTATACTTGATAATTAAATCTCATTTAATTATCAACATCTTGTTGCCTGGATACATAATTCATCAGATGAATCATTCTTGAACTCCTTCAAGAATAATGTGCTTTTTCCGCAGATACTTGGAGATAAGGACAGGGCAATTGTATTATTCCACGTATAGTGACTTGGATGTTGAGATCTCATCTCAAATCCAGACCTCATGGACCTCCCATAGATGCTTGATTAAATCAAGTCCGTATACTTAATCTTCTCATTGCATCTGAATCTCATTCAGATCAATGTCCAACACTTGGACTAAGATCAAGTTACTTCTCTACTGAGAGGAGTCACTAAAATCCAGACCTGTTTCATCACTCCCTCGGAATGGAAGCGCCATGGTTGTACAATCGTTTATGATCACATCACCCTCAGGTATTCCCAATACCTGCACATCCTGCATATTGGAAGACCTATGATCAACCTGAAGATGTAGATCAATTTTACACTGTCTTCTTCAGGGTTTGATCACCAAGTTTCTCAATCTTGGTCATTGGGAATCGGTATCAATCATATGCTTTCCCAAAGCATATATCATACCTTCAAATCCTTGTCATGCTTCCAAAGCACGACGACCATGCATGGAATTTGATCGGTCCCAATACCTCATGAGTGAGCTCATGTCTTCCGGTTCATAAGTGAACCTGTATGATTCCTTTGAGAGATCGTATTACTCATATGCACTTACATGCACACCAGCACGTCGGTGTATAGACCTTGGTTAGGTCATCAACCTATTGGTCTGCCAAATGTACACACTCAAACATATAGTAACACATCTGTCTCCGGTCAGAGGATGTGTGCCTATGCTGTGACAGCATTCAACATAGGACTTAAGTTATCTCGATCTCGCTAAGCCAACCCTTTGACATAACTAATCTGACACCTCCGAATCACTATTCCCATGCAGAGGACATGCATCAAGAGGTTGATCAGATATCAGCCTTTGTGAGAAAGGATTGCCATCTCCTACTCAGGATGGAGATCATCTCTTAATAATCATTCGACGGTGCTTGATGAGTCCTCTATCTAACTCATTAGATATTCATCCAAACACCAGTCTCTATGATTCATTTAATGAATCAATAGCTATATGATTATCAAGACGGCCATGGTACATGACCCTAATTGTATAGAGGGACCTTATAATGCATTCATTTATTTAATTTCAGAAAGGGAATGAAACAATCAATAACTTTTATTGATAAAACATATTTATTACAATAACATTTATTGTAAGAATGGTCTGCCTCGGGCTCACACGGCTAACAGTATTCTTTGTCCCCCCAAATTCTCAATACCCATTTAGTCAGTAATGTTGTGTCCAAATCTCATAATCAGCATGCCAAAGCCACCTCCCACAATTGGCCTCGAAATGATGTCCTATGTTACAACTTACAAGGATTATTCCCCTATTCTCCTAACAAAAGTGAATCAGAAGAACATTCTCATTGTTCCCTCCATACGGGCAAGAACCTTCTTGGGTAACTTAAATTGAGCAAGATAAGGGATCAGCATTGCGGATACCACATGTTTAAGTAAATTAATCGACCTCCTCTTGACAAGCATCTTGTTTTCCGCCCAACAAGTTTGCACTCCACTTATCCTATTATCGGGCAATAGTCCGATTAGAATTTTTTAGTGCTCAAAATAATCCCCGATTATTGCACTGATAAAGTCCTTTTAGGTCCATAGCTTCTCCTTGCATATGGCCATGTCCTCTTCGGATAGATTAAAATGTATGATAGATGGCCTTGCTCCATTAAAATTCAAGCATGAAAAGCCACCAGAAATCTCCACCACAATTGCCTGAAGAAAAGTATCATATACATGATGTAATATCAGAATGGAGAAATCCCTCGCAGCGAAGACCCTGAAAAAACCTCTCTTCACTATGAAATCGATAATTATGGTTAATGCATCCATAGTGATCATGAGAAGTACGGGTAGGAGAGGGCAACCCTATCTTTCACCCCACCCTAAGTTGATTGAAACCGTCACAAGGATTCATATTCATTAGCACTGAGAATGATGATGTAGTCATGCATTTTTTCATTGCCTAATCCACAACTCTGGGAATCCCCTTTTATGAAGAGAACTCCATACATATCCCACACAGTTATAGGCTTTCGAAAAAGCCACCTTGTTCTGAATTCCAATATGTGTCTAAGTCCATCACTACAGAGGCAATCATAGACCTACTGCGTTTAAATGGTGTCTGTAAAGGGATAATAATCGTGTCCAAAGCTTCTCTGAGTATGTTGGCCAATTGGTTTGCAATAATCAAGTATGCCATATTCGAGAATGCAATAGGCTCGAAATCTTTAATCAAGTAACACAACCTCTGGCAAAAGAAAATCAAAATTCATGTTTACGTGTCACTAGTGTTTTCAACGTGAAACTTGTTGATCATCTCCAATATGTCCCCTTTTTACCGTCTCCCAGAACTCCTTGAAAAAGACAATCGAGAAGACGTCCGGGCCCAACTCCCCATCCTCATTAAAGGTGGCCACCAATTATGATATTTCCCGCTCTAAAAAGTCATTGACTAGCTCCTCTATCAGTTGATTACTAATCATTTGAGCTAGCTCATTTGAGCTAGCTCGTCTATCAGTTGATTACTAATCATTTGAGCTCCCCTCCCTGACCACCACCATTTAAGACTCTGCCCTTGCGTGCTATACTTCCTAAAATACTATGCTAGCATATTGCCAACCTGTTCGAAATGTTGGGCTCTGAAATGCATAATCTTTTTGGGGGAGGGATGAGTGAGCGCGAGGAGGGCCCTGGGGAGGGATAGCAGTCAGCGTGGGCAGTACCGCTTGCCATGTAAGGCAGGAGAGGTGGCAAACGCCAGTTCGGGGCCAGCACTCTTCTGTTACTGGTATGGGAAGGCATGCCACTTTGCTCGTGGTTGCGAGGGTGATCTCATCTTCTCCCACTACAGCAAGAGCGGTCACAAGCGAGCAGAATGCAGGCCAATGGTAGTTTGGAGGAGGCGAGTGGCGTCGAAGTCTGAAGCAAGGCCGGGTACTGGGGATTAAGGGGGGACATGTGGTTGCTAGGGGGAGGTCCATAGGTGTTGCTGGCCTACGGCAACACCTCTTGGTTGCTAAGATTTTGAGAAGAGAACGTCGCAGGTCCGAGAAGCGGTTTCTTTCCTCCAGACTTTTATTGCGAGCTTGGGACAGGATCTCTCGAGGGATGTTATCGAGCTTGTGGGTGGAGATTTTTATGTTCGAAGGGTTGAAAAGGAGGAGGGGGTTGTTGAGCAAGCTGGAGACAAACTTTGGGGTCTTGTAGCGGAACCCAAGCTCGCGCGATGGCGGAGCTTCTGTGGCGCAGCCACAGGCGGTGATGATTCGGGGGCAGCTGTTAAGAGCGTGCAACTGCGACTGTGTCAAGGAGGTTGTTGCCCCCCTGGGGAGGGTGGTGGGGATTTGTTCTGTAGGACTTTTGCCGCGAGAGCCGTCGACCGTCGAACATAATTGTTTGTGTTTTTAGGAGCGTCATGACTCTATCCTCTCTGTTGGCCACTCATATTTCGAGGTTGAGGTGGCGTCCCTCCCGGAATGCTTCGATGCGGATGGGGATAATTGTTGAAGAGAATCGACCAACGAGTTAGCAGGTGAAGGAGCGTCACCGAGAGCGGTGGAAATTGAAGTGTCGGTGGGTGCCAAGAAAGTTGAAGTGTCGATGGCGAGCGGAAGGAAACTTCCACAAGAGGAGTCTTTGGAAGTTGAAGCGACATTCTGTTTTTTGTGGTGGGAGTCCAGCATGAGGAGCATGCTTCGGAGAATGTTCACGTAAACGGGTCATCTTCAGATCTGGCTTCGACGGGTAGTGGTTCAGGTGGTCTCTATCCAGATTCCAGAGCTGAGGGGCCAACTAATCGAATATGTTCGAACTTGGGCCCATTATTTGGGTTAAGTCTAGTACGGCCTTTGAAACATGGTTGTCTTCTTCTTCCGAATATGTAAACGAGATGGGTGTTCATCGTCATCGATTGGCACCTACTATAACGAGGGTTCTTGGGAGGATAGGAGTTAAGGCTAGCCCGCCTCGCCAGAGAGCAGATACTTCTCAAGCCTTCGTCCTTATCGTTGGGACCACAGGGAGTGAGGGATCGGAGGATGGTAGGGGCAAGAAGCGACGGCAGTCGAATGTGGGGGCCTTCACCTCGGGTTGTGCTAGCCAAGACGTGAAGCCCTCGAGCCGAGTTGTCGGCCTACTACGGAGGACGCGGAGTTTGAAGACCCCATTGAGGGTGGAGGAGCCTCAACGCAAACAGATCAAGATCTAGCCCTAGTCCATTAGATTGCGACGGTAGTGGATATTTTTGCGGCACAACTATTTGGTTCTACATGAAGATCCTCACCTAGAATGTAAGGGGGCTTGGAAGCATGGAGAAGAGAGCATTGGTTGCCATTTTGCTAAGGGAATGGCACGTCGATGTTGCTCTTCTGCAAGAAACTAACTGGAAACATGCGATAAGGTGTGTTGGCGGGGCGTGGGAGGGGTTTGGCTCTTAAAACATGTCGCATTTGATATGGTTGGTAGGGTTAGAGGGATTCCGACCGACTGGTCAAAGGATGTGTTTGATTGTCTTGGTTCATTGACCGAGTTGAGGGTGGTGTCGGTGCAGCTTCAACGGAAGCTCGCTGGTTTCACTTTTGCAATATTAGCCATGTATGGTACCCTAGCTTCAACGGGAAGAGGGCTGGTGTGGGAGGAAATCAGGAGGGCGAGGTTGTGCTTTCTGGACGTGTTGTGGTTGCTTGACAGTGACTTTAATTGCACCTTGCTGGCTTCTGACAGGCCTGGTGACGCGGGGGGAGGACCCTGGCTCTGACGATTTTTAGCTCCTTTTGAACGAGATACATCTTGATGTTTTTGAGGCGGCAAATCCGAAGTACACGTGAAGGAACTTGTCGTTGCGATTGCGGAATGACAGGTTTCTTGCATCGTCATAGTGGTTACGGAATGACAGGTTTCTTGCATCGTCATAGTGGTTACAACATTTTCAATTGGTCGAGGTTTGCAGGTTGCCCAGGTCTAGTTCGGATCATACCTCGCTATTGTGGTGGTTGGGGAAGGAGTGAAGTTCAGGCACCTCCTTTAAGTTCGAACGGCCCTCGTTGGCTGAACCCAGATTTAAAAATGGCTTTCTCAGAAACAGTTGGGTTTTGTTTATGCCAGCTCCGCTACCACAAGATTGGTGACCAAGTTGAAGATGCTCAAGGAGGAGCTGATCATTTTTTGTCATCAAGTGAGACAAGATAGACGTATGCAGAGGAATCTGTCACAAGCTGAGGTCAAGAAGCTGGATAGGATTGAGGACCACAGGCTGGATAGGATTGAGGACCACAGAGAGCTAACACTGGAGGAGCTACAGGCTAGATCGAAACATTGTGGGGGTGGTTGAGGCGGAGGATAGGAAGGCGGTCATTTATTGGCATTAGAGATCGAAGATTATGTTGTTCGTGAGGGAAATACAAACACAACCTTCTTCCACACGTCGACGAGCGAAAGAAGACGGAGAAATGTGATAAGGGAACTAAAGATGGACGACGTCGTGGTTGAGGAGGATGAGCAGATGGGGTGTGCCTTATCATACTATTTTCATTGAGGCAGTATGTGTGACATGTTACCTTGGAGATGGTCTGGAAGGGGGCCTATCCGAATCTCCTATGTAACATCCATATCCTAACAAACCTGAACTCGTCCGATTTTGGGTCCAATGAACCCAATAATGTTGTCGGTCAATACTAAACAACCTAAAACGACCAAGTAATCATGAATCAGAAGTCGTTCCGGCAAAATCGACCAAAAATCGGTCGCTTCGTAATGCGCGCCGCGAAAAGCCGCGACGCAAATTCGGAAATCACGAAACGAACGGAGACCGTCAGGAGATCCGATTCGACGAAACAAAACCAACGGAATCGATCGTTCGTCAATCGGAGGTCGTTTGATAATTCTAAATCACAAAATTTAACCCTAAATAAAAACCGCATCCGAAATTATCGGGTATTCAAAACTCGACCGGAAGTATATCAACATTATACTCATATTGATCGTCGTTCTGAGACGATCGAAATAAGATATTTCGCGCCGAAATCCGGCGCTCGAGGCATGAATAAAATCAACTTTAAGTTGGCTAAATAAAATAGAGTTCAATATATATATATATATATTCTGAAGTTGCACAGGCAGTGACGTTTAAAAATATATATATAAATAAATATTTTGAATTTAATTCCAGCCACTTGGTTATTTCCTCCAATTTCCACTTGGCTCTTGTTTCCCTCACTTGACATATTTTCCCCCCACTTGTCAAGTTCCCAGGCCCTCACTCTCCCTATTTAAGACCACCAAGAAACCCTTTTTCCTTCCCAAATTCTAGCCGTATGTTTTCCCTCTTCTCTTCTTTTTCCCATTTTCTTCCAAATCCCCACCTTCCCAACAAGGAAACCCCCGGCCATTCCTTCTCTCTGCTGCACTGTAACAAGAGGGTTGCTACTATTTTTCATGCAGCAGTGCTCCTGCTGCTGGGAACCCAAATTATTGTAGATTTGGGGTCTAGAAAGTCCAATTGCTGCTGGAGTCTTCCTCCAACAACTACTGCATGATTGTGAGCTTCAATTTGGAGATCTAAATCCACAATGTACCTTCCAAGACCTCTCCATTTGATGTCATGCATGTGTGTTACACACATTTAGACTTCATAGTGAAGGTTTTTTTTTGTGATATGTTGAAAGATGTTTAAAATCACATGATGTTATTAATTATTTTTCTTTAAAATTTGGACCATTTCTCGATTTATGCGTGTCATCCCTGCGCAGGGGCCATGGTAATATTTTCTGTATCGTTCCAATTTTATCATATGTCTCCGCATATCGTGGCGCCAACTTGCCACGGACACCGAATCTCTGCACTCCCTTCATGGGAGATACTCGGAGAAATACCCAATCTCCAACCTATAATTTATAGGAATGTCATTAGTACGAGATTAAGTTGAACACATATATATCATAATTGAATAAGTGAAGAGGAAATAATTAGATTACCTGAAACTCTAAGTCTCTCCTCCGACGATCCGCATAGTTCTTCTGACGGCTCTGTGCCGTCAGAAGCCTCCGTCTCACAAGATCAATAGCTCTCGCAGTCTCCTCCAGGAGATCTACGGAGTATAAAGCATGGTCACCTACCTCACGCCAACTGAGAGGTGTGAGGCATCTCCGCCCGTATAGGGCTTCGAATGGTGCCATACCAATACTGGAGTGATAGCTGTTGTTGTATGTGAATTCCACCAAAGGCAAATGGTCCTTCCAGGACCCTTTCCACTCCAAAGTGCATGCGCGAAGTAGATCCTCAAGCGTCTGTATGGTGCGCTCACTTTGCCCGTCGGTCTGTGCATGATATGCAGAACTCATCTTCAGCTCCGTCTGTAGTGCCGACATGAACTGATGCCAATAATGTGAAGTAAATCTCGAATCCCTGTCAGACACCACCTCTCGTGGTATACCATGCAGCCTGATAATGTTCTGCACATAGAGCTTGGCCAATCTGGATGGAGTGTAAGTCGTGTTGACAGGTATGAAATGGGCTGACTTGGTCAACCTATCAACAACGACCCATATAGAATCATGGCCACCTGGTGTCTTTGGCAGACCTGTGACAAAATCCATAGAAATGCTCTCCCACTTCCACTCGGGAATGGGGAGAGACTGCAGTAATCCTGGTGGTCTCCTGTGCTCGGCCTTGACCATCTGACAGGTCATGCATCTGCTAACATGTAGCGCCACATCACGCTTCATCCCATCCCACCAGAAATGTCGACGCAAATCACGGTACATCTTCGTGCTACCTGGATGGATAGATAACCGTGAACTGTGTGCCTCATCCATATCTATATCTACCTCATCTGGAGTTATATAGGAATCAATTGATGTCAAGAATTGGAGAGGTTATGATCAAAAGTTGAGATTACTAGAAAATGATATATATATGCTCACACTCATACCCTCATGAATATTCAACTACAAATAAATAGGTAATATGGGGAAAATGCCGGGTTCTGGGGAAATCATTAAAAATGCATTACAAACAACTTGAAACCCCTTTTTACTTACGCAAGTAGATGTAGATTTTACTTATACCACCTTTCTACTTGCTTGCTTTTGCACATATTAAATGTCAAGTTATTTTTATAAATTTTAGGGAGGTACCAGCAATGGCTGACGCCTCTTCTTTCCTATTGTGTGTGGCAGGCAAACAGCCTGCAGTTCAGTAGCCGCTCAGTAGCTATACATGCTTCCTGGAGACAGAGTATACACTGGACGGTATGAAGTACTTTGTCTCAGTTTTTGTTCAGTTGATGATGTAAATGCTATCTCTTTTGTATCACTTGGGATATATGTTGTAATATGGAAGATGCTTGTGCAAGTTGTAAATGGATATGAATATTAATGAAAAAGAATTTTGGTGCCAATTGTATCTCTTCTACTTTGTGGTTATGTTGTGAATGTGAATGTCATGTGGATAATTAGCCACGCGAAAAATTTTCCCTGCTTTTCTCCAACTTCTGCGATCAATGTGAATGAAATATTGCGAAATGCGTCGTAAACGGGTACCCGGATCCTGAGGGGTTCACATCCTAGGAGCAGGCTGCGAACTTAATTAGGACCTCACTGTAGAGGAGGTGTGGAAAGCGATTGCGTCATTGAAGGTGGATGGCTCTCCAAGACCTGACGGATTTCCTATCTTCTTTTACAAGGTTTTCTAGCATGTGCAGAAGGAGGAGGTGATGGCGATAATCTAGGAGTTCTGGTCAGGAAATGTCGACTTTGAACTTATCAACAAGGCTATGATTTTCCTTTACCTAATGGGTAGTCGACGACTGCGGTTGGGATCTATAGACCTATGGCTCTATCTAATGGTTTATGCCTGATAACGGCTAAACTACTTGCAAATAAGCTAACGTGGATCCTTCCATCCATTATCAATCCAGGGCAGACCACTTTCATCCCATGTAGATACATAGTCGACTCTTTAGCTCTGGCTGTTGAGATGTTGAGGGATTGGAAGAGAAGAGGGGTCTGTGGTTTCCTATGGAAGGTTGATTTTGCCAAGGTGTATGATAGCTTGGATTGGGATTTTTTATGGTATGTGCTAAGGAAGATGGGCTTCCTGATGAAGAGGTGCATCACCAAGTCCTCATTTTCGATTTTGGTGAATGGAAAACCACGAGGGGGATTTTTTAACCTCATAAAGTATGAGGCAAGGTTGTCCCCTCGCACCGTTGTTGTTCGTGATTGCGGTGATTTTGGCCATCATCTCTCAGGAGGCGGTGCGAATTGGTTTCTTTCGTGCATATACCACGAGTGGCATGTCCATTCCTATCCTCCAATACATGAATGACAGGATCTTTTAAATTGAAGGGAGTAGTCGCGAGGCAGCAACGGTTGCAATAGTGATGAACATGTTTGGTGGTTTATCCGGTATGTCCATGAATGCATCTAAATCTTCTTTCGTTCTAGAAGGGGGCATGATTTGTCAGAGGCACATGTGTGAGCGGCTATGTTGGCCACCCCATGCGTAGTCTACCCATTCGGTACTTGGGGGCTCCCTTGTCTCATGGGAAAATCAAGGCAGAGCAGTGGTTTCCTCTGATCAAGAAGCTGGAAAATAAATTGGAAAGCTGGAAAGGGAAGTTTCTATCCATAGGAGGAAGACTAATTATGGTGAAGAGTGTTATCGCGGCCATACCTTTGTTTTACCTCTCTATCCTCAAACTTTTGTTGAAGGTCGGGAGCCGTCTAGAGGGTATTATACGCATATTCTTCTAATCGACCTCGGGTGACGAATCGAAAGGCATGGCTCTTGTGGCTTGGCTTGAGACAAGGTCGCCAGGCCCGTAGAGGATGGGGGATTTGGGGTCTTGAGACTTGCGGAGATGAACCGAGTTCTCATATCCAAGTGGGTGCACAAGATCTAGAGCCCTGAAGAAATTTGGTTTACGTGGTGTCTGTCTACGAGAGCTTCGAAGGGACTGATGGGAGGAGGCACATCAGGGGTGACCAATCTGATTTTTTGAAATCCGTATGTGGTGTGAAGGAGAAAATGGTGCATATCCTAAATCCGAGTTTGGGTGATAGAAATTTTTTCAGGTTCTAGGAGGATCATTTGTCCTCAGTGGGTGCCCTTCAAGAGAGATGTCCTCAGATGTATGTTGTGGCTTCAGATAAAACGGTTGTGGTTGCGGATTGTTGGTCTCCGTCATCGGGGGAGACGAAGTCTGGCTTCACAGGTTTACATCACCATTGTCGGAGGCACGCTTGGGGTAATTGGGGCATGTATTAGAGTTTTTGGAAGGGGTCAAGAGGCCTGGCGACAGTAGAGACTACTACAGTTGGTCCAGTTCGCATTCTGTCAGGTTTATTTACCAACTTTTGGTGAGCGGTGCGAGGCCATTGGAGGAGAATTTAATCGAGGACAGCAAGCCAAATTGGAAATTTAAGATATCGTTGAAGGTAAAGGTTTTTGCTTTAGTTGCTTAGGCACGCGAGGTTGATGACTAAGGATCTCCGAGCACGCATCCTCCCAAGCGAAGACATTTTTTCTCCGAATTGCGTGGATGAGAAGGAGAGTATTGAACATCTTTTTTTGGTGTTCGAAGGCGAGAAGTATGGGACAAATCTGGAATAACTAGCTGGGGCGCATCATCATGGAGCTTTTTTGGCATTCAATGGTTGCACCTTTCTATCGCACATGCAAAGAGCAGAGTCTAGCCTTTGTGATATGCCGGGCCATATGGTTGTCCCAATATGCATTGATTTTCAAAGGATCAAGAAAGTATGTGGATAATGTCCTCATGGTGTCGCGTTCGTTATGCAAAAGTTGGGTCGATACATATAAATAGCTCTTTGTTTTTCCTTGTAGGAACTTTCACATGAGAAACATAGGGTGCCCACCAACACTCACCAACATGTGTTGGTCTCATCCTTTTCTTTCAAAAAAAAACATTGCCAACATGTTCATCGCCTTTAACTGGCATTTCTCCCATTTTTACCTCCTTAATATGGTTCATTCTCCTACCACTAGCGATGGCATGAGGAAACGTCGTATTTGCATTACCCTCTTCGATCAACTTGAATCTTGATCGTTGTTTACATTCTTGAGATATTTTCAAATCCTCATCCTCTACGATTGTTTATTGCATCTACTTGTGTTCTATCCCAATCGTCGAGTGGTCTAGAGTCCTCGATTAAGTCAATCTTGTCCACCTCTTCTTGCATCGCCTGACATCATTGTAGTATTTTTAGTATGAAGGAGACTACGGGAGGCTTTCATGACTTCAAGTCTTCTCTAAGTTGTTTGAGCTCAGAGATCAACCATTGCACAGCTGACCCCACCCACGTGCCTATCGTCCTAACAGTTCACAAACCATTCTTTGAATCAATGCTCCTGAAGCCACACACACTCAAGTTTAAAGTAAGAAGACGAACACAAGTCCTTACTAGAACTCCACGGCAAAGAAATGTGATCCAATCGAGTTCTTAGAAGCCCAATCACATCGATGAACTAGAAAAGAAGCTCTGCATATACCAAAATTGTGTTGATCCTTGATTTTCATATCCACCGCATATATTAATAGTTCTTAACATTCATAATTTGCACATGAAGTTCTTTGGTATAAAAGCCTTTGCAACGTGTTTCCCTACCACCGCATGCATCCCATGTTCATTAGCTGCGAGAGGAGTATGGCAAATAAAGGAACTACAACCTCGCTCTTCTCATTTCCAACCACAGTTTCACGATCAGTTGCAATTATAAGAGTGTACACATATGAAACAATAAGTCAAAACTCGTTTGACTTCCTTTTGAGCACCATTGTTAGCTTTTTAAAGTCCAAGAAAAAAGTTCACATTCAAGCGACATCACCATTCCACTCAATAATAATGTCTCCGGATCTCAGTCTCTTGTACTATTGCACAGACAGAGAGTGTTGGATCTTCCCATGTTACTCCATAAGCTGACGTCAGTATCACTCATCACATGCCACAAGTGGGGTCTGCAACAGCACCACTCCGACACCTAATATGCCACGTGAGTTAAAAAAAACCTCCAATCTTGGCTAGGTTGCAGAGACCTTTTACAGTCCATGTGAGTAATTTCATTTGAAACATGAGGCCCTCCCCTCCATTGAAAACGTGCATAGTAGTAGCCATCGTCTGCACAAATACCATGGAGTCAACATGTAATCCTACACCACCTCCACCATATGTGGTCGTTCCATCCCCTATACCTCTTTGTCCAACATTATTCAACTCCTCTAACATCTTTTCCACGAAGTCATGTTCCCATGCAACATCCTGACATTGGCGCTTCCTCGAGTTGAAGAATGTTGGATGCTCCAATCCAACAACATAAGCATCCAGCATTGCACAACCATGTGTTGTCTAAACACCAAAGAGGTGTGTCCTCTCACGCCCACATTCTTCATGATGCAGCCCTCCTTTGTCTATCCCCTAGCAAAACCTCCACATGTTTGAACTTTTGAGAGTTGAAGTACCAAACCATAGTTGTAGGAGAGATCGTTGCATGTCCCTGATGAGGGATGCCCTAACGCTTGCATCATGTCTTGCACGCAACAACTAAAGGTTTGGGCCTTACATACAAAGATCTCCATACAATATGATTCGACAAAAAAAGGATCATGAGACTGATGAGTAACTTGTTAATCATAAGTTGCATTGATTTCTTGGTCCTTGACCGAATACTCGTTTACCCATAGGTCCCCCTCCATTGAACATACTCGACAACGCTTGGCTAATTGGCACCCAACGAGATTTCACCTTCATTGAGTCCTAAAACTCCATCTCAAACTATGCAAGCACCATTTCTTCTTTTGAAAAAGGCACTTGTTCCCAAAGCTGCGAAAAATATACTTCCCTGACAAACATCGTTTCCACATCTCGAAGCAACGACTACTTCCCTGCTGCCTCCAACGAGAGCCACATCCCTCAAGCACAACCACTCGACCTCTCACCTCTCCTTCCCGGCTTTGCTCTCTTGCACCAAATCGAGGACATGGGCTTCCCATATAGAAAGCAAAATAACATTGACCAACCACACACCGGCCTCATGGAAACCCATGGAGACCATCACTCTCAATCTCAACTTTTGTTAAACAATGGACCAATTGTCAGTTCCACTGGCCTCCTCGAAGTCGCCACCTCCCCAGACACCCTGAAGCCACCACCTCCACCCATAGCTTCCTTCCACACCGTACATACATCCAGTCCCCTTGGTTGGATATAGACTATTCTCAAACATATACATACGCATTAAATTCCACAAGTAGTTCACTATTGTAATTTTAAAGCAATGGGCATAGAAAAATGTCTACTGGAATATTAACAGTCAGTTCTAACCCAACATGATTTCCAAAATAAATACATAAAATGTACTAAGCCTTCTCCCACTACAAGTAGGGTCGGCTACAAGGATTCTTGCTCAAATCCATGTTGAAAGATTCGACTATTTTTTACGCTGGTCGTCGACTACTTAACGCAACCCTGCAAGAGTGGGATTTGAACCCTGGTCTTTTGTGTGGTAGACACACTGTACTACCACTAGACCATTAAGTTTCCAAAATAAATACATAAAAACTAATTCAAAGGTAATAAGCCCGCATTGTATGTCATCATATAAAGTCAATAGAACAAAAATGTTAAAAGAATTTGCACGCTAGAGATCACATTTTAGATTATTTTTTTAAGAAAACGAGTTCTATAGATTCATCATCAAACCAAAAGTCCGGCACATGACCAAGACCCCATCACCTGAACCAAAGGGGGGTCACATTTTAGATGAAAATATCATCTTCCACTTATTTATATTCCAATATAAGCAATGGTTGGTGGGTTTTGAAGGCAACTAATTAGAAGGCCAACTTTAAGAACCCCAACAGGAACAGAACTACATGCTGGGAACATAATGGCAGAAGAGAATAGATAAAAATAAGCTCGGTCTCCCGGAATTTACATGCAAATCATTTTGAAGAGGCGTTCCTGTCAGCATTAATCGTTGCCGGGCACCTTTTGCAACTGACATCAAACTTTTCCAACGGTAGCTTCTTTTATCCTTGAGAGCATGGGCTTCATCCATAAGCACACAGCTCCACTGCCAATGTTTCAATAGCTTGCGGTCATCTTTCTGCTGTGCACTATGAATAAGATGGTGGTTTAACAATAGAATGCACAACAATAACAAGTTAATTCAGAAAGAAAAATTGACACCATCAAATACCTCCTACGCTCAAAGAGTGAGTAACACACAAGAAGAACATTGAATGGTGGCGGTAAGCCAGCTTTCCTTCTGAAGTTCAATTCTTTTGAGTATATTGCTTTTCCAGACCCATGAAACAGGATGACAGTAAATGAAGGGCACCATCGTTTAAGTTCTCTTTCCCAGTTTTCCAAAAGAGAAGCAGGACAAACAATTAGGTGAGGGCCAGGGTCATTATCCAATTGGTTCAGTAGAGTTAAATAAGTGGCAGCCTGTCAAATACAGACCTGTAATTTACAAAATGACAATTCCAAAGCAAAGTGCAGATTAATTATTGGGCGATATAAATACCTGCACCGTTTTACCAAGGCCCATCTCATCTGCCAAAATAGCTGTACAAAAGTTCGGTATAAGCAAATAAAGAATCTAATTACTTCCTTTTTAAAACAAGCAAAAAATAGTTTTTAATAGTATAAGAAATCATTGAACATTGTGAACTCTTGTATATTTTTAAAGCCAAAGGATGATCATCCAGCGACGTGTCATCCAAAAAAATTATTGCAAATTATAAAACACAAAGGTGACGTTGCACTTCAGGTAACATGAGAAAAGCCCTTTAACAAATCCATCAACAACCATGACTCGTACACAGCAGGGTCAGCAGCTTACTTTAGTCATGTCTTCTCATGTAGCTCTGATCCCACCCCCCACCCCCATTAGCTCTACAAGAATGGAAACTCTCCCGAAATTTGCTGGCTCGATCCACCCCCTTGGTTCCCTTCGACACCCACACCGCTGGTTGTGCATGGTGAGATGCTCCACATCTTTCCCTCCTCCATACCCAAATCGCACACCACGGCATGCCTCATCATGCTCATTTCCCTACTTAGCTCTCTATGCATTAGTAGTCAACCTCCAATCTCACCAAGCAAGCATGCTGCTTCACCTTCAGGTGGTGATTTTGCTTTGTAACTCCGATGGCAATCCAAAACAAAGTGCTGATAAAGGGTGGGCGGATGCTCCATTAGTATCAATTGAGTGTATTGTTATGTTTCACCTACTCAAGGGCTGATGAATATGGAAGTCATCAACCTTATTCTTTCATTTCATGCTAAAATCCTTAACAAATACATGTAAATATTATATGTGCTTCATAAATAAGTCAATGAAATAAACACTCAAAAATATCATAAAAGAATAAAAAGAGAGAAAAGGTAAAAAAAATAAATATGTAAATATGAATATATATGTCCAAGTCAGTATTGACTTGGTCACTAACCAGACCAATAAGTAGAGAGAGATAAGGAAAATTAAAGAAAATCATAAAAAGACAATTTCGTTCATAAAATGACCAAGTTTTCATTACTTGTATAATATAAAAATTCCATCTATTTATTCAGAACATATTTTTCCAAACTTTTTCCACCTAAATTAATATAATAATTAATAGTATCTATGAAAATTCTATAAAAAAACAACATGGCTCAAAACAGGGAAGCAAACCAACATGCAAAAAGCATAAAAGCCAACTTCCCGGATTCATAACTATTTAGAGAAAACTCCAAATTGACCAAACTCATCTTTAAACTTCAAACTATAATTAATAATATTTATTAAAAATGCTAAAAAAATCCTACGATTAAAGGTGTTGTGATTTTGGGGCCAGTTGTATAATTGCATTATATGTATATAAAACTTTCTTATTGTCTGTAAGTTCATAACTAATTCCAATATTTTTCTAATGCATGTAAAAAAAAGAAGAAAAATACAAAAATAAGTCGTAAAATTAATTGTGCATAACTAGCTACAAATCTTAGAACCAACAAACTATGAATTCAAATTTTCGATCCTCATATGTTACTTATGAACTCTGAATTGGACAAACTCACTTTTAAAGTTCAAATTATAGAATTTTTTATCAAATGAATGTGATTTCATCGGAAAACTGAGTTAATATACAAAAAGCTAATTTTGAGACCCTATCGATAGAGATGACCATCGGGTCGGGCTCCTTCCAATCCAAATTGACCCGGCCCAAGGCCCAATAAAATTAATGGGTTGTGGCTTGGGCCAACACCTAAACTTTTTTCTCCAGCTCGACCCATGACCCGACCCGGCCCGATTAAAATGGGCGTCGGTTCGATTCGGATCATGCCATTAAAAAATGTTGGTGGGAGCTTGAGGAGACAAGTTGCTCAAACAGTCACTGTTGAGGATGATGGCTACTCTGATATTCCTCAAAAGGGACCTTGAGGATTTGACGCACTGCCTGAGCATGTTCAACCATGTGGATGATACTACACGTCCAAAGATTGTTATTGTCATCCACTCAAGATTGCTAAACAATACCATGAACTGCACCTTGTAGCAACCCGGGGCATACTGAGGTTGTATACTACAACAAGCATGATACACATAACATGTTGTTCGAACCGTCACTACTGAGGATGATGGCTACTCTATGATATTCCTCAAAAAGGGACCATGAGGAAACATATAGTAGAACGGCACAACTGTTGAACATCTTTAGTTGTCTGTCAGGACTGAAGATAAATGAACAGAAATCAGTGATTGTTACTTTCAGCATGGAGGAGGAAAGGGGCCATGGCCTCAAATTTCAGCGAAATTCGGTCGAATTTCTGTCGAATATCGATATCCAGTCGAAATCGAAATTCGACCGAAATGATCGAAATATGGGGGTCCTAGTACAAAAAATGACCGAAATGACCGAAATTTCGGTCGAAATTCCATCGAAATTCTGTTTTGGTCGATACCGAAATGGTGACCGAAACCGGCATTTATAGCCTTGAAAGGGGCTATGTGGCGGAGCGGCTTGGCTGCCCTCTAGGTAACCTACCTATCACCTATCTCGGCCTTCCACTAGTGGCTGGCAGATTAAAGAATTCGGAATGGGAAGCGCTCGTTTAGAAAATGGAGCTCAGGCTAGCTGGTTGGAAAGCGGTTACATTTTCGAAGGGAGGGAAGCTAGTGTTGTTGAAACATGTGCTATCTGCAATACCTATCTTCTTTTTCTCCACTAGATTGATGTCGGTTGGGATTAGAAAGAAGATTGAAAAGCTAATGAGAAAATTCTTCTGGTCAGATGGAAAGCAGCTCAGTTCGGGTCTACACTTGGTTGGATGGAAGGAGGTCACCAGTGTTAGAGATCAGGGTGGTTTAGGAGTCCGGGACGTCACGTGCATGAATAAGGATTTACTAGCTAAGTGTGTGGTGCGAATCTGAGGCAAGTCTGAGGACTTGGCCACGAGATTGATGCGGAAGATATATGATGTAAGGGAGGCCTGGTGGTAGAGGCAACTCGCTTTGAATCGCTGCTATGGAAGGGAGTGCGTGAGGTTATGCCGTTGATGAGTCACGGGATGAGGCCGGAGGTGGGAGATGGGAGGACCTTCAGACTTTGGAGGGAAAACTGGATGAGGGAGGGGACGTTGGAGAGAAGATTCCCGAGACTTTTTGCTTTGGCGGCGGATAAAGGAGTAAGCTTAAGGGATGAGGTGTAGGCAGATAATTGGATGCTGGAATTTGCAGCGGTCCTTTCTGACAGAAGGAGAGAGGAACTTGGCACCATGCTCTCGGCGATACCTGAACCGATGCCTTTTGTTCTGAACAGAGACCATTACCAATGGGTTGATGCAATTGCAAAATTCAAGCGTGGGTCGGAAGGTCAAGATCGTGATCTATGCCAAGATGTCAAGATTATTTGAGCCAGCAAGATTCTTGTAACATCCATATTCTAACAAAACCGAACTCGTCCGATTTTGGGTCTAATGAACCCAAAAACGTTGTCGGTCAACAACCTAAAACGACCAATTGATCATAAATCAAAAGTCGTTCGGACGAAATCGACCAAAAATCGGTCCCTTCGTAATGCGTGCCGTGAAAAGCCGCGATGCAAATTCGGGAACCGCAAAACAAACCGAGACCGTCATTAGATCCGATTCGACGAAACAAGACCAACGGAATCGACCGTTCGTCAATCGGAGGTCGTTTGGTATTTTAAATTCTCAAAACTTAAACCCAAACCGAAACCGTATCTCGAATTATTCGGGCATTCAAACCCGATCGAAAATATATCAATATTGTACTCATATTGATCATCGTCCAGAGACGATCAAAACGAGATGTTTCGCCTCGAGATCCGGTGTTCGAGGCGCGAATACGACCATATTTTAACTTTTCAAATAAATAAAAAAAAATAAAAAAATATAATCCAGAACAGTAACTACTGTTCAGCCACTTGCGTTGTTAGCCCACTTGGCTTTCTTCCCCTCTCCACTTGGCATTTTTGCCTTCTCCATTTGGATGGATTTGGAGCATAACCATCTCCTATATATATGTAACATAGAGCCCATACATTCTATCTTTCTAACTCCAACGAGAGCTCAAAACCCTTCTCCCCTCCCCATTTCAAACGTAATCCCCTCTCCATCAAAGGCTCCTCTTTCCCCTATTGTAGTCCTACTGCTGGAACCCAGAATTTCACTCCAATCCAAGGCTTGGAGCTGCTCCCAACAAACCCAGCTGCTGTCCAAAATCACCAAATTGTGTCCCTTTTTGTTGGAATTGCATCATGCAGCTACTGTTGCATGATCTGAAGGGGGTTGCTGCTCCTTACTCATGAAGCTCTTGCTGCTTCTGGAGGCAGTTGTTGTCTCTTTGCTTCTTGGAGCTTTCATGCATGCATCTGAATCTTCAAGTTGAGAAGATCAAAAGGTACTTTTCCTCTCCATTCCTCCTTGCTGCCATGCATGTCTATTACACTTCTCTTTCCTGACTTTTGTACAAATTGTACACAAATTGAAAATCCAGAATTTCAATCCCTACATTTTTGATATATAAGGGGTTTGCATGAGTTTTATTTTTTTAGCTCTGGATGAGCTCCTGAAATTTCAAAATTTAGAAAATAATATTTGAGTATAAATTGGCATGTGTTTTCTTCTTAGTTGAAATGAAAGGGTTAAATTCCAAGTTGAACTATAGATACAATACTGACTGTACTGTTTCTGAATTAAAGAATAAATTTAAAATTTGAGACATGTATTCTGTTATATGTACTGCATGTGTTGTAAAATATGAATTTTGAGTACTGAATTTCGTAAGTTATATGTAAAAAATAGATATACATACCAGATGACAAGAAACTCTGCTACTATTTAACAAATTGTATGTATGACTGGTATAGAAATAAGACAAAATAATTCACTCATATTCATAATTTTGTTACCCATCATATTTTGGTTTTGAGGACTGTTTGTATCAGCACTTAAGTTAGTGTAGGTGAGCTGAGTATATATATACATATATTCATTTGATTTATAATTGTATACAAATAGAAGTTTTCATGACCCAGGTTTCTTTTAATAAATATTATTACAGTTATTCAGCCGTTAAAAAAAAATGGTGGAAAGTTACATTGATTTATTTGGGGTTTATGTTGGTTGAAGGTTTGAGAACAAGATTAGTTATGTAATAACAATGGTAGAGATTCCTAACTCATTTCCATCTTTAGGTCAATGTTATTTAGTAGGATGAACTGTCTCCCTGGAAATTTTATTTGGGTTATAAATTTACCAGTTAGATATATTGATTTTACATTAAAAAAAAAAGAAAAAAAAAAGATTAAAGTTGTTTAAATAGAGTCGTCTCATGTATAACTACTAAATACCGATAGTAAAAATGATGATTTCATTAGTTGTGTTTGTATTACGATTAACTCTTGCTAAATGTTACATTATGTTAATGCCGGTAATATGTAAGCTCATATGTAAACTGTAATCCTTTCTATAATTTATTTACAATCTCTTATTGATTAGAATTAGAGACATCTTTGTGATCTGTGGAATAATCAAATTGAGATATAATGTTTGGTAGATTTGCTACTCTACTGTTAAGGTCATCCAAATTAATTCTTTTAGAGTGACATATGATGGATGAAATGTTGTACTGACAGGTTCATATGGTATGAATGATTATGATCAGTTGATCTAATAGGGTTTTATGGTTCCTTAAACATTTAACTTCAAATTTCTATGAATACCCATCCTCATCATGATTATTTCTCTCAGAATTCCGTTCTTAGTTTTCTATAGATCTGATTATTCATCATACTGTCAGCACCTTTTCAAAGTTATGTAAGTCTACCTTGATTTTATCCTAATATCTTGTTCCAAAATAATCAACTAACAGATCACATGTCAAACCATGTCTATCCTTTACTATAAAGTGATTTGTAAAAAGAATAGGATTAACTATAAAGTTAATGAAAGCAGATGGATACTAAATGTGTATACCACTTATCCTTTTTAAAATTAAAAGTATGAAGTGGTTGCCTGAACGGAAATTTTGGTGTGCATAGTAAAGGACGGGGATTTAGTCATTTAATGCTCGCACTTAAGGAATTCAGTGTTAATTATTTGGTCAAGGTAGGAATAATCCTTACAAGATAATTTAGTTCACATATAAAATATAGAAGTATGACTACATAATCAATAAACCTAGATCTGCACTGCCAACCATAGAGAGGACTATGAGTAATCAAATAAGGGAAAAATCTTGGAAATCAATGATGACTAATAATCAATAATGCCGGTCATGGTGACTCCTACACCTGACTGTGCGAGGGCGCGGTGACCCTCAACTGGGCGGAAGGAAAGGAAGCCCAGTTAGGGCAGCGGCTGCCTAGTGCGCGGGTCTAGGATCCCAGTCCTCTTTCGGTTTTTACGTGAGCTCACAGTGTTTTTACGCCTCGTTGGGATCCCGACTTTAGACCAGTTCCGCTGACCCTGTTTTTTTTTTAGGATACCCAGGCGGGGGATCCTGGTTTTTCAGTTTTACGTACGAGCTCGGTTGCCCGTTACCGGTCGGGCTGTTTTTCTAGAGCGACTTTTCCGGGAAGTCCCTCTCACCCGTCTCAGTGGTGTAGTTGGGAGTTAGACCTATCCCTCTATTGGACCGTCCTTCCAATTAGGGGGCGAGACGGAAGAGCCCTTTTGTTGGCTTCTTCACCGCTTGAGTTTTCTTTCGCCAACAGACTTGGCGATTCTACATCCAGATCATCCATATCTATATCTACATCATCTAGAGTTACATTGAGACTGTTGTACTGAGGTTTGAAGGGATTGATTCTACATCCAGATCATCCATCTCTATATCTACATCATCTAGAGTTACAACTGAGACAGTTACACTTGAGGCTTTAAGGGATTACAATTAAATCGAGTAAATGGAAAAGACTCTAATCCAATTCGAAATCTTATTAAGCTAGTGGACGTGTTGGGAACTTAGTTAGGATGCATTACACAACACCGCATGCCTACGGAGGCACCCCAACCCTAAGACGTTTCCCAAGTCTTAGAGTCATAGTGTGAGGTTTCACAAGAACCAAGACCATAGACTATCCACTAGACTTAAGAAGTAAATAAATCATTATATCTTCTCATCTTATCTTTTCCATCATCAAAATCCACAAATATGACCTCTAAATAATATGAGAATGAAATATACTTACTATGATCAATTAGTTATAACATAAATATGCTTATGTGGGAAATGTTGGGTTAATGGCTAATCATGAGAGGTGCTTACTAGAAATTTGGAAACCCTTTACATTTGCAAGTAGAATTAAATTTTAATTTGAGTTGTTCTCGCCTTTCTACTTGTTGCTTTTGAAAACAATAAATGCCTGTTATTTTTATATAAACTTATGGGAAGTACCAGCGCCCGCTGATGCCTTTTCTTCCTTGCACGCATGGCAGGCAAGAAGCCTTTAGCACAGTAGCGGGTTGATGATTTAAGGAGATAAATTTTATACCCAACGGTATGATTTATTTTGTGCCAGTTTTTGTTCAATTTATAATGTATTATGTTTCTTTCTCTTCAGTCAGATTTTGGGATATACTGTATGTACTGTCAGACTTTGTACATGTAAAATATATGGAAGTTAATGAAATGAAATAAGATTTTGGTGACCATTATTCTATGTGTTTGTGGTTATAAATGTTGATTTTGAATGTCACATGAAATTATTTCATTCGCGAAAAATTTCCCCGTACTTTCAGTTACTTAATGCGATAGAAATGAATGTTGTAATGCAAAATGTGCGATTAACGGGTACCCGGATCCTATGGGGTTCACAGTTTGGTATCAGAGCAGTGGTACCCCGATACGCACATTCGCAGTATTTCAATTCCGATCGCATTAAGTTCTCGAATAACGACAGTCTTCTGACTTGTCCTAAGTCTGAAAAGGGAAATATGACATTCATATTCAAATACCACAGTTGTCACCAATTTCATTAACTTTCATATTATATCCCAAGAAGAGAAAAGCATATATCATATTATCTGCGAACCATCGATTTTATGACTAAAAATGGTTCTCAAGCAGAGCCCTGTCATCCCGACCAGACCAGGAGATGACTAACCAACTAGTACACATACTGACTACTCTTGTCAACCTTTCCATGATCTACTTAATTCTACCATGACGCATTCTTTTCTAGCTTTGAGACTACTAGTTTCTTTAGGTAGAGTCGCAGAGACTCTCTCTCTCTCTTCTCCGTATCACATTCGAGGGCCAGGAGGCCAGTTATTTGTCATATCCCTGATAGTCAGGCAATTGCCCATACTTATTGACGGACACGAGATGCTCGCAGGTTGTTTACTCCTACGGCTTGATGAGTTTGATTTAAATTTAGGCATGGATTAGTTATCTGCTCATCATGCATTTGTTGATTACTTTAGGAAGACGGTTGTCTTCAAAATCCCAGACCTACCCAAGTTCACTTTTTAGGGTATTGTACATGACTCCACCATGGAGTACATTTCAGTGTTGCGAGCCCAGCGACTTGTCGATCAGGGTTGTGATTCATACCTTGCATTTGTTCGGGAGATATCTGATCAGAAACCGATAATACAGGACATCCGAGTAGTATCTGAATATCCAGATGTTTTTCCTGATGAGCTACCGGGATTATCTCCTGAGAGAGAGATTAAGTTTGAGATCACATTACTATCAAAAACACAGTCGATCTCGATGACTCCTTATCGTATGTTACCTGTAGAGTTAAGAGAGTTGAAGGTGCAGTTAAAGGAGTTACTTAACTTATGATTCGTGAGACCGAGCACTTCACCTTGGGGTGCTCCGGTTCTATTTGTCAAGAAGAAGGATGGATCCAAAAGACTGTGTGTCGATTACAGGCAGCTGAACAAGAGAACGGTGAAGAACCGTTATCCTTTGCCACGTATCGATGATTTGTTTGACCAGCTCCAGGGATCTTTGGTTTTCTCGAAGATCAATCTTCGCTCAGGCTACCATCAGCTGAGGATTCGCGAGTCGGATATTCCGAAGACAGCCTTCAGGACTCGCTATGGACACTACGAGTTTGTGGTGATGCCGTTTGGGCTCACCAATGCACCTGCGGCTTTCATGGATATGATGAACAGGATCATCCGTCCATAGTTGGACAAGTTTGTAGTGGTATTCATCGATGATGTGCTCATCTACTCACGGAATGAATGGGATCATGCGAATGATCTACGGATTGTTTTGGATACATTGCAGGAGCACAAGCTATATGCCAAGTTGAGCAAGTGGGAGTTCTGGTTATCCCAGGTCTCATTTCTCGGGCATATCATTTCTGGAGCAGGCATTGCAGTTGATCCTGCGAAGATAGATATAGTTATGTCTTGGGAGCATCCCAAGACTGTCACGCAGATTCGAAGCTTCCTCGGATTAGCAGGCTATTACAGACGCTTTGTCAGCGGATTTTCACGCATTGTTCACCCTCTGACACGGTTGACGCATAAGGGAGTTTCATTCATTTGGGACGATTCAAGTGAGCAGGCCTTCCAGACACTGAAAGAGATTGACTACAGCGTCTATTCTTGCTCTTCAGGTACTCAAGACTATGCAGTCTAGACAGATGCATCTGGAGAAGGCCTAGGAGCAGTATTGATGCAGAGAGGACAGGTGATTGCTTATGCATCATGACAGTTGAGACCACATGAGCGGAAATACCCAATCCATGACTTGGAGTTGGCGGTAGTTGTCTTCGCCTTGAAGATCTAGCGCCACTACCTATATGGGGTAGATTTCGAGATCTTTACAGAGCACAAGAGTCTGAAGTACATCCTTAATCAGAAGGAGCTGAACATGAGGCAGCGCAGATGGCTCGATCTGCTGAAGGATTATGATTGCACGATCTCTTACCATCCCGGTAAGGGAAACATAGTGGCTGATACACTTAGCAGGAGAGCGCATGCTGATGGTACGACGAACTGGCTATATACGTGGGATATGCTCGCATCTTTGACTGATTGGCATCCTCAGGAGAGCGCATCCATTTTTACTGCCGTGCCTCCATGATTCAGTAGTTGTGGGATCGCATTGTCGAAGGCCAGAAGACAGATCCTTGGAATCGAGACAGATACATGCGCGCTGTCAAGGACGAGGTTGATGACTTTGTTGTGATGGAGTCTATTTTATAGAAGGTAGGTCGGATCGTTGTACCCAATGACGAGCAGCTTCGCAGAGACATTTTGGATGAGGCATACAGTTCACGGTTATCTATCCATCCAGGTAGCACGAAGATGTACCGTGACCTGCGCCGACATTTCTGGTGGGATGGAATGAAGCGCGATGTGGCGCTACATGTCAGCAGATGCATAACCTGTCAGATGGTCAAGGCCGAGCACAGGAGATCACCAGGATTATTGCAGTCTCTCCCCATTCCCGAGTGGAAGTGGGAGAGCATCTCTATGGATTTTGTCATAGGATTACCAAAGACACCAAGCGGTCATGATTCCATTTGGGTTGTTGTTGATAGGTTGACCAAGTCAGCTCATTTCATACCTGTCAACACGACTTACACTCCATCCAGATTGGCCAAGCCGTATGTACAGAACATCATTAGGTTACATGGTATGTCACGTAAGGTAGTGTCTGACAGAGATTCGAGATTTACCTCACACTATTGGCATCAGTTCATGTCAAGCACTACAGACGGAGTTGGAAATGAGTTCGACATATCATCCACAGACAGATGGGCAGAGTGAGCGCACCATTCAGACACTAAAGGATTTGCTCTGCGCTTGCACTTTGGAGTGGAAAGAGTCCTGGAAGGACCATCTGCCATTAGTGGAATTTACGTACAACAACAGCTATCACTCCAGTATTGGCATGGCACCATTCGAAGCCCTATACGGGCAGAGATGCCTCACACCTCTCAGTTGGCGTGAGGTAGGCGATCATGCTTTATATTCCGTAGATCTCTTGGAGGAGACCGCGAGAGCTGTTGATCTTGTAAGACGGAGGTTTCTGACGACACAAAGCCGCCAGAAGAGCTATGCGGATCATCGGAGGAGAGACATAGAGTTTCAGGTGGGAGACCGAAGCTGACATGCGGGCACGATACCCGCAGCTTTTCTGATGTAATAATCAAAACAAGTTTTGTAGTTAGATCAGTGTTAAAATACATGACTTGTTTTCTCTTTGAGGTTTTTATGGGATCAAAACCCTTTGAGGTTTTTATGGACATATAAAATCCCAACAAGACACTCAATGACCTTAACTCGAGTCTCGAGGACGAGACTCCCTTTGAGGTTTTTATATTTGTAACATCCATATTCTAACAAAACCGAACTCGTCCGATTTTGGGTCTAATGAACCCAAAAACGTTGTCGGTCAACAACCTAAAACGACCAATTGATCATAAATCAAAAGTCGTTCGGACGAAATCGACCAAAAATCGGTCCCTTCGTAATGCGTGCCGTGAAAAGCCGCGATGCAAATTCGGGAACCGCAAAACAAACCGAGACCGTCATTAGATCCGATTCGACGAAACAAGACCAACGGAATCGACCGTTCGTCAATCGGAGGTCGTTTGGTATTTTAAATTCTCAAAACTTAAACCCAAACCGAAACCGTATCTCGAATTATTCGGGCATTCAAACCCGATCGAAAATATATCAATATTGTACTCATATTGATCATCGTCCAGAGACGATCAAAACGAGATGTTTCGCCTCGAGATCCGGTGTTCGAGGCGCGAATACGACCATATTTTAACTTTTCAAATAAATAAAAAAAAAATAAAAAAATATAATCCAGAACAGTAACTACTGTTCAGCCACTTGCGTTGTTAGCCCACTTGGCTTTCTTCCCCTCTCCACTTGGCATTTTTGCCTTCTCCATTTGGATGGATTTGGAGCATAACCATCTCCTATATATATGTAACATAGAGCCCATACATTCTATCTTTCTAACTCCAACGAGAGCTCAAAACCCTTCTCCCCTCCCCATTTCAAACGTAATCCCCTCTCCATCAAAGGCTCCTCTTTCCCCTATTGTAGTCCTACTGCTGGAACCCAGAATTTCACTCCAATCCAAGGCTTGGAGCTGCTCCCAACAAACCCAGCTGCTGTCCAAAATCACCAAATTGTGTCCCTTTTTGTTGGAATTGCATCATGCAGCTACTGTTGCATGATCTGAAGGGGGTTGCTGCTCCTTACTCATGAAGCTCTTGCTGCTTCTGGAGGCAGTTGTTGTCTCTTTGCTTCTTGGAGCTTTCATGCATGCATCTGAATCTTCAAGTTGAGAAGATCAAAAGGTACTTTTCCTCTCCATTCCTCCTTGCTGCCATGCATGTCTATTACACTTCTCTTTCCTGACTTTTGTACAAATTGTACACAAATTGAAAATCCAGAATTTCAATCCCTACATTTTTGATATATAAGGGGTTTGCATGAGTTTTATTTTTTTAGCTCTGGATGAGCTCCTGAAATTTCAAAATTTAGAAAATAATATTTGAGTATAAATTGGCATGTGTTTTCTTCTTAGTTGAAATGAAAGGGTTAAATTCCAAGTTGAACTATAGATACAATACTGACTGTACTGTTTCTGAATTAAAGAATAAATTTAAAATTTGAGACATGTATTCTGTTATATGTACTGCATGTGTTGTAAAATATGAATTTTGAGTACTGAATTTCGTAAGTTATATGTAAAAAATAGATATACATACCAGATGACAAGAAACTCTGCTACTATTTAACAAATTGTATGTATGACTGGTATAGAAATAAGACAAAATAATTCACTCATATTCATAATTTTGTTACCCATCATATTTTGGTTTTGAGGACTGTTTGTATCAGCACTTAAGTTAGTGTAGGTGAGCTGAGTATATATATACATATATTCATTTGATTTATAATTGTATACAAATAGAAGTTTTCATGACCCAGGTTTCTTTTAATAAATATTATTACAGTTATTCAGCCGTTAAAAAAAAATGGTGGAAAGTTACATTGATTTATTTGGGGTTTATGTTGGTTGAAGGTTTGAGAACAAGATTAGTTATGTAATAACAATGGTAGAGATTCCTAACTCATTTCCATCTTTAGGTCAATGTTATTTAGTAGGATGAACTGTCTCCCTGGAAATTTTATTTGGGTTATAAATTTACCAGTTAGATATATTGATTTTACATTAAAAAAAAAAAGAAAAAAAAAAGATTAAAGTTGTTTAAATAGAGTCGTCTCATGTATAACTACTAAATACCGATAGTAAAAATGATGATTTCATTAGTTGTGTTTGTATTACGATTAACTCTTGCTAAATGTTACATTATGTTAATGCCGGTAATATGTAAGCTCATATGTAAACTGTAATCCTTTCTATAATTTATTTACAATCTCTTATTGATTAGAATTAGAGACATCTTTGTGATCTGTGGAATAATCAAATTGAGATATAATGTTTGGTAGATTTGCTACTCTACTGTTAAGGTCATCCAAATTAATTCTTTTAGAGTGACATATGATGGATGAAATGTTGTACTGACAGGTTCATATGGTATGAATGATTATGATCAGTTGATCTAATAGGGTTTTATGGTTCCTTAAACATTTAACTTCAAATTTCTATGAATACCCATCCTCATCATGATTATTTCTCTCAGAATTCCGTTCTTAGTTTTCTATAGATCTGATTATTCATCATACTGTCAGCACCTTTTCAAAGTTATGTAAGTCTACCTTGATTTTATCCTAATATCTTGTTCCAAAATAATCAACTAACAGATCACATGTCAAACCATGTCTATCCTTTACTATAAAGTGATTTGTAAAAAGAATAGGATTAACTATAAAGTTAATGAAAGCAGATGGATACTAAATGTGTATACCACTTATCCTTTTTAAAATTAAAAGTATGAAGTGGTTGCCTGAACGGAAATTTTGGTGTGCATAGTAAAGGACGGGGATTTAGTCATTTAATGCTCGCACTTAAGGAATTCAGTGTTAATTATTTGGTCAAGGTAGGAATAATCCTTACAAGATAATTTAGTTCACATATAAAATATAGAAGTATGACTACATAATCAATAAACCTAGATCTGCACTGCCAACCATAGAGAGGACTATGAGTAATCAAATAAGGGAAAAATCTTGGAAATCAATGATGACTAATAATCAATAATGCCGGTCATGGTGACTCCTACACCTGACTGTGCGAGGGCGCGGTGACCCTCAACTGGGCGGAAGGAAAGGAAGCCCAGTTAGGGCAGCGGCTGCCTAGTGCGCGGGTCTAGGATCCCAGTCCTCTTTCGGTTTTTACGTGAGCTCACAGTGTTTTTACGCCTCGTTGGGATCCCGACTTTAGACCAGTTCCGCTGACCCTGTTTTTTTTTTAGGATACCCAGGCGGGGGATCCTGGTTTTTCAGTTTTACGTACGAGCTCGGTTGCCCGTTACCGGTCGGGCTGTTTTTCTAGAGCGACTTTTCCGGGAAGTCCCTCTCACCCGTCTCAGTGGTGTAGTTGGGAGTTAGACCTATCCCTCTATTGGACCGTCCTTCCAATTAGGGGGCGAGACGGAAGAGCCCTTTTGTTGGCTTCTTCACCGCTTGAGTTTTCTTTCGCCAACAGACTTGGCGATTCTACATCCAGATCATCCATATCTATATCTACATCATCTAGAGTTACATTGAGACTGTTGTACTGAGGTTTGAAGGGATTGATTCTACATCCAGATCATCCATCTCTATATCTACATCATCTAGAGTTACAACTGAGACAGTTACACTTGAGGCTTTAAGGGATTACAATTAAATCGAGTAAATGGAAAAGACTCTAATCCAATTCGAAATCTTATTAAGCTAGTGGACGTGTTGGGAACTTAGTTAGGATGCATTACACAACACCGCATGCCTACGGAGGCACCCCAACCCTAAGACGTTTCCCAAGTCTTAGAGTCATAGTGTGAGGTTTCACAAGAACCAAGACCATAGACTATCCACTAGACTTAAGAAGTAAATAAATCATTATATCTTCTCATCTTATCTTTTCCATCATCAAAATCCACAAATATGACCTCTAAATAATATGAGAATGAAATATACTTACTATGATCAATTAGTTATAACATAAATATGCTTATGTGGGAAATGTTGGGTTAATGGCTAATCATGAGAGGTGCTTACTAGAAATTTGGAAACCCTTTACATTTGCAAGTAGAATTAAATTTTAATTTGAGTTGTTCTCGCCTTTCTACTTGTTGCTTTTGAAAACAATAAATGCCTGTTATTTTTATATAAACTTATGGGAAGTACCAGCGCCCGCTGATGCCTTTTCTTCCTTGCACGCATGGCAGGCAAGAAGCCTTTAGCACAGTAGCGGGTTGATGATTTAAGGAGATAAATTTTATACCCAACGGTATGATTTATTTTGTGCCAGTTTTTGTTCAATTTATAATGTATTATGTTTCTTTCTCTTCAGTCAGATTTTGGGATATACTGTATGTACTGTCAGACTTTGTACATGTAAAATATATGGAAGTTAATGAAATGAAATAAGATTTTGGTGACCATTATTCTATGTGTTTGTGGTTATAAATGTTGATTTTGAATGTCACATGAAATTATTTCATTCGCGAAAAATTTCCCCGTACTTTCAGTTACTTAATGCGATAGAAATGAATGTTGTAATGCAAAATGTGCGATTAACGGGTACCCGGATCCTATGGGGTTCACAGTTCTGACCAGGATTAAGGTCTTCTTGTGGTGCCTGCGGAGAGATAGATTATGTGATAAAGAGAGGAGAGTAATGATCTTTGGGCTACAGGATGTTACGTGTAATTCCGTGGGGAGCACACAGAAAACTCGGAGCACCTCTTTTTCAAGTGGGAGGCCTATACACGGGTTTGGGCGATGCTCCAGATACCGTGGGTCGATAGTGACGGCTCGGCAAGTTTTTGGGAAGCGATGAGGAAAGTAGGAAGCAACTCTTTAGATGACGTCGCGAAGCCTTTTGCGGCACTCTGGGCAATTCGGTTAGCAAGGAATGATATTATTTTTAAAAATCAGTTGTTTTACTCAGAAAATGTGGTGTCTCATTGTAGGGCTTTAACAAGCTTCTAGGAATCCAGGTAATGTAAGTTGTATCTTTTTTTCTTTGGTTAATATAAAGCTCTCACGGTGACTCCAACCTCCGGAGCTCACCCTCTTTCTCATCAAAAAACGGGACCATGAGGATTTGACTCGCCGCCTGAGCATGCTCAACCATATGGATGATACTACACGTCATAAGATTGTTATTGCCATCCACTCAATATGAGGGATCTGCCAAAAGTTTTGAAAAAAAATAGATTGGTTGATATAACCACATCCATTCACCTCTGTAGAGAAAAGAGGTTGCTCTGTCAAATGCGACAAATCCACCCAGGAAGAACTGACCAAGTTGTGGATGGTTGATATTCCCCTATAAAGGAAAACCTAAAAAGCAGATGTTCATATCCCTAAAATCAAGCTCAACAATATTGGGTTTATTCGTGAGTTTTATTATCAACCTATTGTCAGCAGTCAGATTTGAAAGGAACTCAAGTAGCGGACTATATTTGATGATGTCTCCTGCATTTCTCGGGATATTTTGACTGAGAGGACAATTTGTGCGGACCTCGGAGAAAGGGGTGTCTACCATGATATCATCTTGTTCGGTCGAATAGTTCTACTGCATGCTCCAGGACTCAATCCTCCGCTTCTTCAGGCATTTTATTGCACCAACACTTAGATCATTCGGTCATCCAGAAACTTGGTCGAACCCTTCCCATTTCCCTTACATTGTCAGCCTAAAGTATTCGGGTCCCCACATACTTCTTCAGGCGATTTATGGACCCTTATTCAACACTTCTTCAGATGCTTTATGACACTAACACTTAGATCATTTCCCAACAACGCTATACATACTCCTGGGATGCAATTCTATACTTCTACTTTTCTCATAAATTGTGTGCCCCAACTTCCATTGATGAGCAAGTTCACAATGAAATCATCTACCCATGATACAAAGTGATCCATGTTCATCTTAAAGTATTTGGATGTGTGGCATTTGTTCACATTCATAGTCCCGATAAGGACAGATTGGCAACTGTCATAAATCACAAGGGATATTTTTGTTATGATCACCAAAGCACTACATTAGTGCGGACGTTACATTCTTTGAGTAACTTTCTTTCTATTCCAGGGTTGAGTACCCATGTGTCTCCACCTCCTATCTTAGAAATTTCTCATATTCATGTTCCATTCCACATGATGATCGTTACAAGATTTAGTATCACAGAAGACACACCCCTTCTCAACCAGCACTAACTCTCACCAAGGTATATCCTCCGATTGATGTTTTATGGACTAACAACATTTTTCCTATAACAGAAACAACAATAGGGTTAAGAGACAATCAAGCAACCGATATAGCATACCTCCCTATAACTAACTCTCAGAAAGGGAAGAAGGCAGTGTATCAAGCACCATATTTCAAGTGCTGCTTCTTTTCCAGGCATCAAACCGTCTTACAGACGGCTTATTCAAGCCATAACTGCCATAGATCTCCTTCATAATCACAACGAAGCACTTCGTGACTCCATATGGTGATTGGAAAAGGAGGAAGAGATGGTTGCTCCGATCTCACGCGGTGCATAGCAACTACTTGATCCACATGGTAAGAACAAAGTGCTTGCATCTGGATGGGTATTTACAGTTGAATAGAAGTCTGATGGATCAACTGTTAGGTAAAAGGCTCGATTAGTCGCCACGGGTTTACCCGAACATACGACATTGTCTCTCTATAGTATGGAACCTTACGTAGTAGTCATGCAACTTGATTGACCTTTGCATCAACTCGTTGTGAAGAATGTCTATCTATATAGTGACCTACATGAGGTGGTATACATGTAATAACTTCTCAACCTCGAGGTTCAAGGGTAGTGTCGGAAAGTATACTTACTAAACAAAGCCATATATGGGCTTTAATTGAACCCTCGATCATGGTTTGGGAAATTATAAGAGGTCCTAAAAAGCTTGTGTTTTTCAAAGGCATCGGTAGATCATTTCTTGGCAATGCTAGTTTATGCGGATGATATCATCCTCACATGAGATGATTCTAACAATATTAGATATTGTCCAATGGAAAATAACTAATCGAACAATTTGTATTCGAAGATTTGAGGCCTTTGAGTTACATCTTTGGGATTGAAATAGCTCGATACATGCGAAGCCTAGTTATGTGCCAAAAAAGTAGGCTACAGATCTACTCTTGGAGATAGCACGAATACTTATAGATCCCAAGGTAGGCATCTATAAACTAGGAACAATTTGAAGATACAAGTTACTACAGATGGCCAGTTGGAGATTTACTCCACTAACCGTCACACAACTATATATCATTTACAAAGTCGAATCAGATCATGCACTCTCCTACCTCAGCATACTTTGATGCACACATGATGATCTTGAGATATATCATGTCCTCTCTAGAAAAGGTCTTTACATTAAAAAAACGATACTTTCAATCTCACATCATGTTATAATGCAAACTACGGAGGATGCATGCTGGACATAAGATCTATTACTGACCTGCACTTACCTCGCAGGGAACATGGTAACTAGAAGGAGCAAGAAGCAGACAATTTTCGTGCGAGGGCTTTGGTGGCTGACTGGTGTCTTCTTTAGCGTGCTTGTTTTCCTGTTTTCTTTTGTTGCTGGGCCCCCAGTTCTGGAGGCTCCTTGCCTCCTACGCTGGGGGGCTACTTTTATTTTCTTGTTTATTTCCCTTCCTTTTTTCTCTTAATATATTGGGGTGAACACCACCGAGTGTATCCCCCTTTTCTTGGCTTCAAAAAAAAGCAGACAATTGTCTCCTGCTCAAGTGTTGAATGTGGATATATAGTTATGGCGCATACAGTAGTAGAACTAGCATGGATTTGATCCGAACTCACATATTTTCATAGCACTTCCATCGACATTATGTAGCTTGTGTGATAATCATGCAATAATGCATATAGCCAACCACCACCTCTATTATGTTATGTCCAAACCTATGGTCTGTAAAGTGTAAAGTCCACATCATCCATTACTAACATTTCATTTGAGTTTTTCCTCCTCCGTTTCGAACTTGCCATGTGAAAGAAGTGCATGTTCGCATCTCTTTTTTCCTGGCCACAACTTTTGAAATAGTTGCATACATCGAATCTCTCTCTTTTTAGCCTATTTGGCCACTGCAAGATGCCTCCTCCGTGCCTCCACCTCATGTGCCTACCATGTGCTCAACTTTTTATTGTCAGTAACATCTCCTTCTCTCATTCATCACATTTAGAGTCTTCATAAACTCTATCAAGAAAAACTCAAGGATCTAAGCCTAGCCACCAAGGTCTTAGAGGGTGTATCATGCACATGCACCCTTCTTCAATCTTCATAGGCTATATGCCAAAATCCTAGCTAAGTAATCAAGACCCTTCAAACTTAAAATAAGTC
This sequence comes from Ottelia alismoides, assembly GCA_037367405.1. Taxonomy (NCBI): domain Eukaryota; kingdom Viridiplantae; phylum Streptophyta; class Magnoliopsida; order Alismatales; family Hydrocharitaceae; genus Ottelia; species Ottelia alismoides. Next base: position 208,078 of record JAZKJV010007171.1, on the reverse strand, counting down.
ATGCAACCTTCCTCCTCCAATTATGACCACGACAATGGCATGTGATCCGAGAAAGGTCTCGTTCAAGATGAGATGAACAACACATGGAAGGCCTTTGGGAAATCCACAACCCATGAACTTATCAATATTGGACTTTGAGGAGATTGCGTTCTCACACCTTGGGTGTTATTAAACACGATTACCAGCTTATCGATGTGACTGTCTAATTAGGACTAAACCTAATCCAACCAACTTGTGGTTAGTTAAAGGGGTTAGAAAACTATTTACACTAAAGCCATTGAATAATGAGCTTAAGATAAGCGTAGTTAAGAAAAGAAATAAAAATAGCCTAAATTTGGTAAATCAAGTCTTGAAATGAAAAATAATTAAGTGGACTAATCAACTATGCTTAATAAAGCAAATAAAGAGCGACCTACACTAATTGTAGATGTAAACAAAATCGTTGTGGCAAATCAATAAAAATCATATAGCGAGGGGGAAACGATATGGGGAGCGAGGGGAGCGGAGCGGAGCGAGAAGTCGGTGAGGAGAGGGCTATCGGTGAGGGTTTGGAGTGGGGTGGTGTGGATGTAGTCATGGAGGACCTGGCAGGGCATGGCCCCTAGAGTGTGGTGAGGCGACGATCCCTTCTGAGCAAAGGAAGGGGTCGTGGCGACTCTTGGTGCTACAGGTGCTGCAGCAAAGAGTACATATCTAGCGGTTGCTCGGTGACGGAGCAGTTGTGTTTTGGTTGCGGCAGGCCGGGCCATCACCACAAGGAATGTGTGGTGCGGATGCCATCTTCAAAGAAGTCTACCCATGCAGTTGTAGGTGTCAAACCGAGGTCCTTTCCGGTGAGCTCTACCAAACCAAAGTTGTCGGGTATCCTGAGGAGGGCGACAGTGGGGATGTCCTTCAAGAGACCGTTGGCGGGTGCTTTGATTGGCGTCAGGGATGTCGTAAATCTCAAGAGGCTGGGTTTTTGCCTGGGTGCGGCCGATGGCAGCGCAATCGATCGTTTCCTTGTCAGGAGGTTCGATACTCGTCAGGGGATTGTCCCACTCTGGGGCCAAGCTCGTTGTTGATGGTGGCTTGGAGGTAGGTCTTTAGCCGGAGTTGGTTGGGAATTTGGCCACCCCATTTGCTGTTCATTTGTTACAATACCAATTTCATTTCTCGCCCTATATATCCAAACGAGATACATTAATTATTGTCACTGACTACTCCTTGTGGGGTAGAAGATAATGTTGGGAAACATCCGATCGCAACAAAAGAAGAGGCATAGGGAACAGCTTGTACCTCCACCGATGTTTTTCCTGTATAGCAAGAGGAGAAAATTGACACCAACTATCTGATAAGGCTTCAAAATTGGCTCAAATTCTGAATCGTCACACGCACAAGCAGCATCTATGTCCTCCTACAAACAAAAACAGAACAAGCAACACCAGCATAAGCATTTACTCCAACAACCTTGGCATTGCCCGAGCACCCTACCTGAGTAACAATTCTCGCGCAGGATGCGTCCACCTCTGAGTACCTCTCGCAGTCCTGAGCGGCAGAACCGTATAGCTCCCGCCTTAGATCCGCTGATATTCTCTCGCACTTCCGCAGCGCCTTGCCCACCAAATCCAGATCTTTCTCCTCGTCATCCTCATCCCCCCTCCTCACCTCGTCCATCAACTCGTCCCACTCCGCGTCGCTAGACGCACACTCCGCCTCAACCTCCTCCTCGAGGTTCACCTCGAAATCCGAGTCCTCGTCCACGACGAGGCGGCGGCCTCGGCTGCGCCGTGGCGCACGGGGGACCGCGACAGGCTTGACGAAGTCATCGTCATCGAGGCTGTCATCGTCGTCGAGGTTCACTATGCATGGAGGGGATTTGGGTCGGTAGGCGAATGATTCGAATGGATTGTGAAGGAGCGGACGGGGTTTGTTGAATACTCGGGAGGTGGTGAACGGGTGGCGCTCCCACTCCTCGTCGGAAATCTCGTCGAACGCGCGCTTGCTCATCGCCGATGAAGAAGTGATGCGAGGAATTAGGGTTTCGGAGATGGGGGGTTGAGAGTCGACGTGATGGAAGGGAGCGGGGGTTGGCCTCGCACGGGGAACGGCGGGGACTCGGGAGGCGACTCGAGGGGAGCTCCGATGAGTGTGGAGTCGCGCCTGCCCCTGTGGAGTGGGATGACCCTCCCGCCAATTTGTGGTTTTGGGGGAATTTTCCTACTGGGCGATCCATGGAGGGAATTAAGGGGGGCTTTTTTATGTGATTTACTCAATTAAAAATTATTACTGTTGTTTCATTTAGGGATTTTTACACTCATAACCCTGAGTAATTACGCAATAACATTCATAACCATGCATAATCGCGAATTACATGAGAAACCCCGAGTAATGCTTAACTCTTACATGACATAACCCTGTGTTATGTTCTGTTTGAGATTTCCGTCATATTTGACGGTTTCCGTCGGAAAAAGACTAAATTGCCCTTGGTCCTCGTTTTTATTTGCAAATCATGGTATCGTGTTCTTTATCCATTAGTTTGGAGGGTTGTCGGTCGTTGACCTCCGAGACCCACCCCCGCAACTCTGCAAGCCCCCCTCCCGCGGTCGTCGTCGACCTTGCAAGCCCCCCCCCCCCCCGACTGTCCCCGTCAAGCCCTCTGCCACCCAGTCCCCCCGGATCACATCCCTCTGCAAGCAACCGTCGAGCTACCCCCTCCCGCTGCAAGCGACGCCCCCTGCCTGTCAGAGCCCCCCCCCCCAAGCGACGCCACCCCACCCGTCATAGCCCCCCCCCCCCCCCCGGCGGATCGCATCGCACCTCTGCAAGCGGCAACGCATGTCTCCTCCCCCCCCCCCCAGCTGCAGGCGACGCCACCCAGCCCCCCCCCCTCGCGGATCGTATCGCACCTCTGCAGGCGGCGACGCCTGCCTGCACCCTCCCCCCTGCAAGCGACGCCACCCCGCCCTTCAAAGCCCCCCCCCTCTGTTGCAAGCCACGCCACCTCTACAAACGGTCCCCCCCTGCTGCAAGCGATGTCACCCCCGCCCGTTAAAGCCCCCCCCCATCGCATCGCACCTCTCAAGCGGCGACGCAACCCCCACCGCCGCCCCTCGGCAGACCTCCGGACCCCCATCCACCTCTCCAGAACCCAACCCCCACCTGACCACCCCTGTCAACACCCCCACTCGACCGCCCCCATCAAAGCCCCCCCCCCCCCCGGTCAAAGCCCGACCTCTGCACCTCTGTTGTCAACAACACCCCCACTCGATAGCCCCCATCAAAGCCCCCCTGCCCCCGTCAGAGCATCCCCCCTCCATCAGAGCAACCCCCCACGTAGAGGAGGAGCGTTGCATCGTTTCCTCATCTCTTCGTGCATGGAGCAGTCCCTGCTCGACTTCCTCACAGAGGAGGAGCGTTGCATCGTCTCGTTGGTGCCCAAGAAGGAGGAGGAGGAGTGCCACATCCTCTTGTGGAAGCCCGATAAGGAGAAGAATACATCGTCACCTCCTGGCTCTCCCTCAAGCGCCACTCCCTCTAGAGGCTCGAGCTCAGAATGGACATCATCGCCGAGAAGAAGCCCTCCAACAAGCTCGATTGCATCGCCAACGTCGGAGACTTGGAGTGCCTGAAGATGTGGGGTGTGTGCCTCCTGAGGCCCCCCAGGTGGAGCGTCTTCCACAGGCTGCAGGTTCTGGAGGTCGACGGCGCCAGTTTGGAGGATTACACGTTGCTGGACGTGCTCAAGGTCCCCCCTCCCCCGCTCAAGTCCGTCGCCTATCCGGGGTTGAATGGAGATGGATATTTTTGGCTTATTTCATGACCGTTGATTAATGATGAGTTAGATTAACTCACTCATATGGTTGAGTTGACGTATTAAACTAACGGAGGGTTATGGGTGTGAGAAGGAGTGACTATCCGGGGTTTTTCATGTAATTCGCGATTATGCAGGGTTATGAATGTTATTGCGGAATTACTCAGGGTTATGGGTGTAAAAATCCCTTTCATTTAATTATTTATTGAGACATAGCAATGGCATTCGTGGGAAAATGGTAAGGAGTAGGGTGGAGCATTGGGCCGGGCCGTGCCGAGCCGAACCCGACCCTGAACCGACCCGCAAAAGCCCGGGCCCGGCCCGAACCCGATGTACAAATGGGTCGGGCCCGGGTCCTCATTTTCAAAAATAGTATGCTCGAGTTGAGTTGGGCCCGAACCCGAAGTACAAATTGGTCGGGCACGGGCTCTCGTATTTCAAAATATCATATTAGAACTAAATTAGGGGACACGGATTTATACTCACAATACATCCATTATTTCTTTCATCCATCAATAATAATATTATATCGTAACAATACATCCAATATTCATGTGTTATGGATGAGTTATACACAAAACAATAAATTGGAATCAAAGTGCAACTTCATGGAAACAAAATAAGTGTGGGTTGAGCCCGGCCCGAGCCTGACCCGAACCCGAGCCCGATCCTGGGCCAGGCCCGGGTCCTCCGTTTGCTGAAAAAAGCGGGCCTCGACCCGACCCAAGTCCCACGGAAAATTGATAGGCTCGGGCCGGGCTTTCCCGGGTTGGGCCGGGTCGAGCCCAATGCTCCACCCTAGTAAGGAGAGAGGGAAGAAGTTATTAACATTTTAGCAAGAGCATCGTATTAAGGGTGCTGAATTTTGATGTATTTTGTACAGTATTTAATCTTGAGAAAAATCGTCTTAGTCTGCGTGGACTCGTTGGAGGAGATTTAAATTTGATGACTCCTCTTGTGATTATTATTGATTATTCCAAGGAATTAACTTTACATGTAAGTGTACGATCATTTTTTAAGACTAAGTTCTCTGACCTGCTATTTTAAGGTTTTGATTTATAATTATCTATCTTGGAATATCTTTGAGATATGTAATTAGGGGATTTAATTGCGCTCAATTGAGGGAGATTGATTGTTAATTTCCTTGGCATTTTATGCTAGTAAAATTCATTTTATTCGAGGAGTATATTACTGGGAATTCTCATGTCAAATCTTCTAATCATTTGCATGAGCATTTATTAATTCAATTTTCTTAACCCTGCAGCTTTGAAACAAATTGATAAATATTTCTTGAATTTATTTCTTTAGATCTATGATTAATTTTGAGGATTATTTGATCATCTTTTTATTGATTGAAAGATATAAATTACATATCGCGTGCTTCGGTGTCTTCTTTGTTTATTTTGCTTCCTTGCATTGCATTCTTTTATTACATGTTTCACTTTGTTTCTAACATAGAGATTAACATAGCAATCAATTATTTAAATTAATTTAGAATTGTTTAACTAAAAATCATTGTTCCATGTGTTCGACAATGGTATACTTACTGAGTACAAAAAATCCCACAGTATTCAAGGTTTGTGGTTTTGTTAATGTGATTTTCGCCTCCTATACTATAATTATCGACTATTAAAGAGGTGGATTTCATAGTCATCAAATGGCATCGTTGTCGGGGATTCTCTATATGCAAAAGCACGTCTTCTTGGATGGATTATCCTTCTTCATGAATTTGATTTGGAGATTAAAGACAAATCTGGAGTGAAGAATGTGGTGGCTGGTCATCTATCCCGGATTGAGCAAAATAAATTCCTGAGTCGAATCGATCCATGAATCCTTCCCATACGAGTCAGTTTCTATTATTGACTCTCTCCCAGGGTGTATCGACATGGTTAACTATCTCGTCTCTAAGAAAGTTCCCCGTGATTGGCCTAAGAACAGGATTGATCGATTAAAGTCGAAATCCATACACCACCACTGGGATGATATGTTCCTTTTTCTTGAAGGATCGGGTTGTATACAGAGAATATGTATTCCTTAAGAGAATTCTGAAGTGTCCTCACTCTATGCCATACCTTGGAGATAGGAGGACACCACTCCAAGAAGAGGATCACCGAGAAGATATTACAATGTGGATTTTATTGACCAACGTTGTTAGGGATGTCTACAACTTTATTAGGTCCGTGCCCAGTTATCAGAGAATGAGAGGGACCATCGTTTCGAAGATGCCATGTCCATGCATCGGTTTGTCATTTGTGATGCATTCGACGCATGAGGTATTGACTTTATGGGTACATTCCCTAACAACCGTGGATTTGAATATTTTCTTCTCATGGTTGACTATCTATCGAGGTGTGTGGAGGTTTGCAGACAACAAGATTGTTTGTAGATTTCTAAAAGATCATATTATTTCGAGGTTCGGGATCCCCAACGTATTGATATCTGATGGGGGCCGCCACTTTATCAGCAGATAGGTTAAGAAGTTGAATACAGATTACGACATTGAGCACCGTGTCGTTAGCCCTTACCATACACAATTTAGTAGCATGGCAGAGATGTCAAGCATTGAGGTTAAAGGAAAGTATACATAAGCTAGTTCGTCCTGACAGGAAGAATTGGTCCCAACTCCTGAACCAAGTTCTATGTCTTATAGGACGGCTTACAATACCCCATTGGGCACCTCCCCGTTTAGAATGGTCTTCGGTAAGACATGCCTTTGCCCGCAAAACTAGTGCACAAATCAGAATGGGTAATCAGGAAGATCAACCAGAATTGTCACCAAGAAAGAAGAACAAATATATGGATCTGAATGAGCTCACGGAGATCGGAAACCATGCATATGAAAACAACACGATCTACAAGGATGGAGTGAAGAAATGGCATGACAAGCACGTCAGAACCAAGAACTTTGCCTCATGTCGGAAAGTGTGGTTATTTAATGCAAGGCTGGAGATCTTCCAATGGAAGTTGAAATCAAAATGGGCAGGATCATTCATTGTTAGGGAGGTACATGACAATGGCGGGCTGAGATTTCTGAAACAACTGACAACACCCACACTTCCGTAGTCAATGGACAACTGCTTAAGCATCCATTCAAATCAGACGAGCAATTAGAGTAAGTTGAGCAAATTCCATTCACACGGAGCACATATTCATACGGAAGACTCCCTCGACCCGTTTGAAACCTTTATACAAGAAGCCATCCTCTTCAGTGCAACTAGAAGATCCAATCAACCGCTTGTACATCCATCTTATATATACTCGGTCCTCCACATGTGATTACTCTTTTATACTTAGATTGACTTGAGCCTAAGTATAGGGGATCGGTACATACATCACTTCTATTCATTTTTTCTCACCCTCGACCGCCTCATTTCTTACTCTTATGATATGCTTAGGCCTTCAAATGCCTAAGCATAGGGGGAGAGTCGACTTCCTATTCGTGTCACTCAACTATGCTCGGTATGATATGTGTCTTCATTTTACTTCGTGCCATGAGGACATATCACAAGCTAAGCATAGGGTGTATGTATATATTATATATACTTTATCCATAGCTCGTACTTTAATTATTTTTCACATCAAAAAAATCATGTTTAGGTATAAGTTATGTATGTTGTACTATATAAAATTTATGCTGTGTCTGTGATATTTGTTTTCAAAACTTTTTGCAAAAATTAGGGGGCATATAAAAAAACTCTTTCAGTGACTATTCTGATTACTGAATTTAAAAATGACCAGCTACTTATCGGTAAGGAAACTACGGTCTGCCATAGCAGATTGGGTAATTAAAGGATAACGTATGAGGCACAGTCCTGAAGTAACATGGGTAGTCGTTCTATGGTTCGTACTCACACTCGTACTAGCTGAAAGTGGATGCAACTATCCATACAAATTTGGGCCAATCGTTATATCACTCTCTTGTTAAAAAAACATCTTCAATAAAAGAATCAATCGAAAATCATTGTCCAAAAAAATTAATTAAGATTTTATCCCTGACACTTTCGCTATCACTCAAGATGTGAGGAATAAAAGAAACTCTGGTTTATGAGATCCTTTGATTTAGAGTTAACTGACCTTGATCATAAGGGTTTGAGACATAATAATCCACGCTCCCCTATTTTTGAAAGATATTAGCGTTATATTTCGCTTTTTATCTATACCCTTAAAGAATATGACCAACACATTGTACACACAACTGCATTAATGATTAGATGAGTTGATATTTTACTCAAGGGACCGGGCTTGAGATTTGAGTATAGACTTGATCTGATGATGCTCGAGGATGGGATAAAGTTGTTGAAATCTTCATGAAACCTGAGTGTCAGCAGACATTAAGTTGTTACGAGAACAAGTTCTTATACTAATCTCTTGATATTAACATATGTGTCACGGTTTGATGAAACTAAATAATTTGTTGATCAGTGTGCGCCAACTTGGTAAAAGCAGTGGAGCTAACTGGGGAAAATATTAAAAGAAAAGCTCCCTCAATACAAATTCTATTACTAAGAGATTCAATCAAAGACGAGTGCTCCCAATCATTTTAAAGTGTACACTTGAACCAAAGCTAATTACGCCGAATGAGTCGGACTAGTACCTCAAAATAAGCTCTGCAACGTAAGCGATGCAGGTATGGGTGTGAGTATGTTAGATACTTAAAAAAGGCACACACTGGTGTACTCCCAAGAAAACAAGTACATGCGACTCAACAACTCTTGACGAACTCACTGATTAACACTAAAAATATATGCGTTGAGTAATAAGGCACTCGAGAGGATCCTTGTTCCAATGAGAGTGAGAGGAGAAAAAACACAAACCTGTATCCTCCGTCAACTGGCCTTCCATATACACTTTCAAGTTTAGCAAATTACTAAGACGGTAGATTGAATGCAAGAACTGATTATTCCCTAATGTTGAGAATTGGTTCTTGTGGAGATACTCTTGGATAAGGACTTTTGGATGATGTTTCGACTCGACTATCATGATTGTAGTTCACACTAAACTTCATATCTTTTATGCTACATGCATAAATAGAGAGTCTGATAATTAGAGAAGTCAAATTCCTCTTGATTAGTGCTTGGTTGAGCCCAGAATTTTAAGACCGTTGAAATCAAAGATTCTCAATAAGATAAACCTTGGATCCGCACTTGCATAATCATGGATTCAACCTTCTAACTCACTAAAAATTGCTTGGGGACAAGCAAAGATCTAAGTACATGGGTGTAATGAATCCACGATTCATCTACTTTATATGAAAATCTTAGCAAAATCCCCTTAATAATTCACTAATTAAATCCTATAAAATGATTTATTAATATTTATTAACCACGCTAAAATTCAGGGTTAAAATATGTAATGAAATAACCCATTTTTTGCCTTGATTGAACCATATATTTTTTGTACAAAATTTAATCATTCTAACCTATTCATTTCCTATTATATTTTTTTCTTAATTGACTAACTTGGTATAAAAATGAAATCTTATAAAAGTAAGAAAACAACGAAGAAAATACAAAAATCGGATATTATATATTTATATATATTTTATCTTTGTTGAATTCATTTTATAGTTTTATAACATATAAAAAATAATAATAATCAGATTAATTACGTATACATTGTATATAAATTAATTCACTAATTGAGATTAAATAAAAAATACAAACAATCACAAATTGCAAAAAGATGGTATTTTATTATATATAACATACATAAAAATATACTTTTTGTACAGATGATCATTTTTGAGTTTGGATCCTTCACAAAAATTGTAGATCTCGTTGAGATGAACAACTTTTATGTTGACCATTTTTTTATTTGATTACATTTACTATTTATTTTTATTTTAATTTTAATTTTATTAATAATTTTTGTGGATGTGACATGTGGCACCTCCTGGATCTGCCATGTGTCACCACTCTTTTATTATTATTACTATTATTTTTATTATATTTTTATTTTACTTAATTTTTTATTTTTTTAGAGGCCACGTGATTGCTCCCATCCGCACCATGTGGCCACCCCTCTTCTACTATCCCCTCTCAGGCACGTGCCTCGCACGTGACCCCCCCCCCCCTCTCCAGATCACGTGCCTTGCACGTGATACCTCCCGTCTTCTATCTCTCTCCAAGCAAGTGCCACGCACGTCTCGCCTTCTCCCTCTGTCCGCATGTGCATGGTATGTGACCGCTCCTACTCTTCCCCCTTCTGCAACGGTTGGTGCCTCGTTGTTACGTCATCGCCTCACCTCCTCATAATCGGCGTCGTCCTCCTCCTAAAATTCCTCATCGCCCATGACCTTCATCACCATCCACCTTCACAATACTAAGATAGAGAGCTTTAAGAAATGGGCTACCGGTGACAGCGAGAGCCCCTAAAGGAGCAATGCCCCCCTTGTGTCCAGGCGTGATCTGACGAGAACCTCATCGTCGTTGCAGCTCGCGATAGTGTAGATGCTCTGCTCAATCATCGCCACAATCTTGAATGACCACCAAAGCTCTGATTGAGCTTCTACACAGAAGAACCATCCTTCAGCTATCGCTCAAGGTAAACACTTTCTTCCCCATATCGTCTTTGTCTTCTTCCTTATTGTTCTTTATTTCATCTCCTCCACTCCACTCCGTCGCTCGCCAATATCTTGTCCTTCTTCTTCTTCTTCTTTCCCAATTTGATTACCGCCCCTTGGGTATTGCGCCTCTCAATTCGACCCTCATTGTTCGCTGCCACCTTTGATTCCCTTCGATCACCTCCACCCATTCACATGCCTTTCTCCATGTGCCATCAGCCTCCACACTGCTAACCGATGCACCTCACCCATCTCCGCTCACCCTTGCACTACCTTGACTATAATGACTTCTGCCTTAGACACATTGCCATGGCTCCGTCACTGACCAGTCGCCTCCTCGACGCCTTCAGCATCTTGGTCATGTGTCGATCGAAACTCAGTCTTACGTCGCCACCGGAGCACGCCGCTCTACCTCCAGCTCTCCACCACCATTTGCCGACCTTTGTTCCGTCGCACCCTCGATGCGCAGTCGTTGTTGGATCGAGGGATGGCCATTATCAGCAGCAGGTTGATCCCGGATCAAGGATCTCGACTGCTCGAAGTTTAGAGAAAAACCACAAGGCACTTGGTTATAAAGTTTCGGATCTCCGTGGGACAGAATCCAAACACGTGTTCACACCATATTTATCTTGAAGACGTCTTCAAACATTCCCAAAAAACAGAGAAAACCGAACCCCAACATGCAGACGCAGTAATGAAAGAAATCACTCAATGATGTGAAACAAGTTTCATTTATCCCCATCTCTGATTCAAGATGGGTGAGTCCCCTGCATGTGGTGCCAAAGAAACTAGGGATCATCGTGGTCACAAATGACCAAGGAGATGAGATTTCTACTCGAGTACTAACATTGTGGCACACACGCATGTGTGTGTTTATTATCACTGCCTAAATGTAGCAAGGAAGAAGGTCCACTTTCCTTTGTCGTTTATTGACCAAGTTCTTGAAAGACTGTCCAGAAAGGAATTCTCTTGTTTCCTAGATGGGTACTCCGAGTAGAACCATGTGGCGATTACCCTTGAGGACCAAGAGAAGATAACATTTACATGCACATTCGGCACATATGCATTCAGAAGAATATCCTTTGGATTGTGCAATGCTCCTGCCACATTCCAGAGGTGCATGCTAGCAATCTTCATCGATATGGTTGGTAGTTTTCTCAAAGTTTTCATGAATGATTTCTCAGCTTACGGTGACATCTTCGATTCATGTCTCATGCACCTAGATCGAGTGCTGCAGAAGTGTCGTGAAGTAAATTTGCTACTATTGCGGGAAAAGAACCACTTCATGGTCACTGAAAGAATTGTGTTGGGTTATGTTGTTTCCGAGTGTGGAATGGAAGCCGACCTGACGAAGATGGGTGTCATTGCCAAATTAGAGCCACCCAGAAATGTGAAGAATGTGAGGTCATTCCTTGGGCATGTTGGATTTTATCGCATATTTATCAAGGACTTCAGTAGAATTGACCGACCTCTTATTGAACTTTTATGCAATGAGATCGAGTTCATTATTGATCAGCATGTTCTCTAATCTTTTCAGCAGTTGAAAGATTTAGTCACTCAAGCTCCAGTCCTACAGCCATCCGATTGGTCTCTTCCATTCGAGATAATGACGGATGCATCCGACTTTGCCGATGGGGTTGTCTTGGGGTGGAGAAGAGAGAAATTTCCTTATTGAAAGATTTAGTCACTCAAGCTCCAGTCCTACAGCCATCCGATTGGTCTCTTCCATTCGAGATAATGACGGATGCATCTGACTTTGCCGATGGGGTTGTCTTGGGGTGGAGAAGAGAGAAATTTTCTTACGCCATTCAGTATGCCTGCAAGACATCAGATGACACACAAAAGAATTATACAACTGCAGAGAAAGAATTGTTGGCAGTTGTTTTTGCTTTAGAAAAGTTCAGCTCCTATATTCTTGGATCTAAAGTTATTGTTTTCACTGATCACTCTACTATCATATACCTACAACGGAAGAAGGATGCCAAATCACGCCTGCTCAGATGAATCCTTTTCCTCCAGGAATTCGACTTGAAAATCAGAGATAAACCTGGTGTTCAGAATGTGGTATCAGCTGACTTATCCGTGATTGAATGCCAATATACTTAGCCGAGCAGTGCACCGATCACGGAGACCTTCCCTAATGAATCAATCCTTAGAATTGGACCTCTTACCGATATCGTGAACTACCTCATCTCTGGGGTAGTCCCACAAGATTGGACGCGAATAAAGTACAAGTTTCTGTTCTATATCCATTTTTACCAATGGGAAGATCCATACTTGTTTAGAGAGGAGTATGGCGTCAGTGTATTGCTCAACAGGAATACACAAGTGTCCTCGAGCATTATCATAAGATTGAATCTGGTGGACATCATTCTGGAAGTCGTACAATATCAAAGATACTGTTGTGTAGCCTCTGGTGGCCGACACTATTCAAGAATGCAAACACATACGTCTAAGCCTACACTATTTTTCAAAATATGAGAAAACCCTCAGTTCAGAAGACTCGATACTCCTCAATTTCGTTAATATTTTCATATGTGTCAGATGCCTGGGGCATTGATTTCATGGGCCCATATCCTAACAGTCAGGTCTGTGAATACATCCCACTTGTCGTGGACTATGTGAGTCGATGGGTAGAAGTTATCCCTGTTTGAGTCGACGATAGCCACACAATGTGCTAGTTTCTTAAAGATAATATCATATTGTAATGCAGGATACCGAAGATTCTGATCTCAGATGGTGGTAGCCACTTCATTAATAAAGAGGTTAAGAAACTTCTAAAGGAGTATGACATTGTTCATCATGTCACATCTCCTTACCATCCTTAATCCAATGCTCCAACTAAATTATCGAACAAAAAATCTAGACAATCATGCAAAAACTTGTGAGGCCGGATAGAAAGAAATGGTCACAACTCCTGGACCCAGTTCTCCGGGCTTACATAATCGCCGACAAGTCTCCTTTGGGAATGTCGCCCTATCGTATTGATTATGGAAAGCCTTGCCATCTGCTTGTGGAACTCATTCGCAATTCTCTTTGAGCGGTAAGCATCTATAACGTCAACTCACAGAAATGTGGTCAATTTAGAAAATTGGATAAACTAAGCTCATGGAATTCAGAGATTGCATGTACGACAACATCTTAATGTATAAAAGAGAAGGTCAAATGCTGGCACGATTGGCACATCAGACGAAAGATCTTCGAACATGGACAGAAAGTGTGGTTGTTTGATGTGAAGTTGGAGATCTTCTCATGCAAATTAAAAAGTAAGTGGACATGACCGTACAATGCGAAGATTGTGTGTGACAACGGGAGTATCCTAATATCAAAATTGACAACTGACGCACAACCATTCATCATCAACGACCAGCTGTTGAAGTTGTATCTATAGTACGACACATTCATGGACATTTTCAGTTTAATTCAAGTGATATTTTATGAATATTTCACAGTTTTAACATCAGTAGTGGAGCCAGACAATGGCTCAAAAAATTTATATGATCAATTTCTTCATTTTTTATTATCTTTTTCTCATTTCTATTTTTCGTTCTTCCATATTTCATTCATCCCATTCATATACGTTATACTTAGGATATACTTCATCCTAAGTATAGGTGGGATGATCTCGGGTTATTCTTTAGGCGTTCTCTTGCTTGTTCTCTAATTGTTGATACCATGACTATACTTAGGGATCTTTCACTCTAGGGGACAAGAAGAGCCCATTGTAGCTCTGATGGATTTTCAGATAAACGTTCATCCATTTTTGAAAGAGTTGAAAGGAATTATGGTTTGGGTTTGCAATGATTTTCATGATCTTTATGTGGAGAGTTTTTGGACAAAAGTTCCATGATGAGGTTTAAATTAAGAAATGAGAGAGATGATTGCACGATATAGTCAAAAGAAATTTTATCAAATATGCGGCTTTTGATCATCGAAATCGGTTCACGCACACCAATGCAATCACAAATCAAACCCCAAGTTCACCAACAAACACAATGAAGCCGTACGAGTTCGGCTATTATCTTTTTAATTTTAGTTGGTGATAAGACAATCTTGGAAAGAATTTAGCGAGCTGTTAGGTGCCGAAATTTTCGTAATGACTAGCCCGAATTCTTACGACTAGTTGCACCTACTTTCAACCAGTATGGGAGTAAGTACGGACCGTAGAACAGCTACCCGTTACTTGAGGACATAGTATTACGCAGTGCCCTCTAAACTACCCACTCTGCTAAGAAATTCCAGTCTGTTTACCGGCTACCCGTAGATCCTAATTGAGAAGTAGCTAATCGTTTTTGGTAGAATCAGTAGTCAATATGAAAATCTGGGTTTGGGCTCTAGTCATAAGTGTCGTCTCTCGCTCACTCAAAAAAACAAAAGAATCCAAGGTCGGGGTTGTTCTCCCGCAAAAATTCTTGATTTTATGAGTTATTTGAAGTCGGGTATATTTAGCAGTCATTATTTTAATTAGGCGATCACTTGAAGAATTTAAATGAGCACAAATGCACATCTACAGTCCAGTCCCAATTTCCTTTAAAATCATGTGACAAAGCAATAGGGAGAAATTCAGGAAAAGCCGGTGCACGCGAAAACAATGATGTATGCTCAATTAGAAGACTTACAGTAAATCCTAGCAATCTCCATGTGGGATGCAATGTAGAAATTGAAATTTAATCTATATGGATGCCAGCCGATGAAAAACCACACTTAGCAGAAAGTTCTATTAGCAGGGAAGAATTGAGTTAAATTTGGCTAAGTCGAACAATCTATGTGCGTCTCGATTAATAGTGAAGTGTGGTCTTAGATCCTACGAGCACAATCACAAATTTAAATGCTATAAGAGCCGTATGTGCAGGTCTATCCTAATCGCCACTCAATTCAAGACCCACCCTCACCGGAGTTTGGAACATGCCATGACACACCACAAAAAAAATTCTTAGTCTTTTACACACGCGAGAGTCCAAATGGATACCGCTATAAATGAGCAAGCAATTAATTACAGAAATTTAAAAGTTTGCAAAAATTAAAAACATAGACTTTACGCTCTCTACGTTATAATGTCGGTGAAGATGCGTCGGTTCCTGAAAAACCGCCCCACCCCGCCGAGTACCTCGCAAGAAAAATAAGAGAGATTTGTGTAAGAGAGCGACTCAAAAAATAAATCAAAAATAAAACAAGAAAAATAAATGATAAAAATACAATGAAATAAATTGTAGGAAAAAAGGAATTTATAATGAGAAATTTGGGGGTCAAACTACTCGAATGCGGAAAACCGAATGAAAATTTTCAAAACACAAAACTAAGTTGTTTGCCTCCTCGGCAACGGCGCCATCTGACGAGTCCGAAAATCGCGCTTGTTAAGAATGTGTATTTGATCGTGCATAAAAATAATTTGTCGTTTCGTTGTAGGCGACAATCGGAATCGGTCAAGAAAATAACCACACAATAAGTTAATCAATTTTTATTCGCGTGGTTTTATGTTTATTTTACTTGAGCAAGTCCCAGGGTCAAACACAAGAGGCAAAGGAACAACCTAGAATTATGTCTATTAAAATTCGTGCGCGGTTTCCGAAGCGGTCTTTTTTTTGTAATTTTTAATGCAATTAAAGATGCAAAATGCATTTTTAGCCTATTTTAGGGATAAAAATGTGTAAGTCAATCAAACAATGTCCGAAAAATATGAAACTTGGCCAAGATGCAGATTATGATGAAATGAATGCACAATATTTTTTTGGGAATTTTTAGATGTGAAATGAATTTTTTATGAATTTTTAAATGTAACAAAATAAATATCAATATTTAATTAAATAAAATATTAAACCTAATTACTTTTAAGGAATAAAATTATCTAAGATCTATCACTAAGTAATGGACCCTCAGAAAAATCCTAAACATCGAAAATACAAGATTCAATACATATTAAAAATCATACATTGAAATATGCAAAATGATTTTTACAGGGCAATCTAGGCATACAAATGTGATTCTTTTTTGGCACAATGTTAAGTACAATTAATTCTACAATCTATATTTTTTAGGATTTTTTAGATAACAGTTAATCAATTATAAAAATCAGAGCACAAAATGAGCAAAACATGCAATTTTCCACAAAACAATTAATTATTAATTAACCAATGATAATAAAAATGTCCACAATATGTCAAAATGTAAAGAATAAATGACGAACATCATGATATTTTTGGATGATAAAAATAATGTAATAAAGCGGTCAAAAAATGAGGAGGAATACAAGGGTATTATTGCAATAATTAAGTAATTATAAATAAGATAAATACAGTAAGGACTATTTTGTAATTAGCAATAAGTACCAGGGGCCAGTTGCAAAATTGCTAGAGGGTCACGTGCGAGGCACGCGACCTCTGGCTGGCAGGGACTGATCCGCAATATAGAGGAGAACCGAGGGGGCCAATGCAATCTACCCAGGGCACGTCCCCCCACGCACGTGCGGATCACTGATGAATACTCATTCATCACTCTTTATTCTTATATTTTAGCTACAAAAACCTTTGCAAATGCATGTATATAGTTGTAAATAGAAATAATTACCAAAAGCATGTATTGTGTAAAAACCTATAATTAGCATGTTTTTGTGCAAAAATAAAAGAATAAAGATTAAAAAGAAAAAGAGGGAAATATTTAGAATAAATATTGAGCAACCTAACCCAAGGGAGGGCTCAGCATGGGCCTGACCGCATAAAAGCCAAAGTAGAGGGAGATGGGGGCTCATGTGTGTAAATATTTATGTAAATAAAATAAAAATATTTTCCTTCCAAAAAGTGACTAAAATAGGCTTGTAAATACTTGAATATATTTATAAAGACAAAAACAAGATAAAAATAGAAAAATTAAAAAGAAGATAAAAACATCACTCATGTACATAGTCACCTTGTATATAGTCCACTCATCCGTATTTATTTAGCCTTATAAATAAATAAAATTAATTTCCAAAAAAAATTCTATAAATATTCTATATGATATGGTGTAAATAAATAAAATAAATTAAAACAAAAACAAAATAAAAAGAACAAAATTAAAAATAAAAAATACTATTGTAAATATACCATGTATATAAATGTACATATGTATTTATTTCACCCATGTATACAAATAATAAAAATAAAATAAAAATATCGTTTTATTCCTTATTTTATAATATAAATAAATAAAATATAAAATGGGAATAAAATTGTATAAAAATAACAAATTAATTATCAAAATTAAAAACCCTATATTGTACATATACCTATATATAGCTATATAATGTAAGTACCTTATTTTTATTTTGAAAAATTAATTAAAAATCACAAAAAATAGAAATTATTAAAACAAAAATATTTCATGTTTTGAGTTTTAATTAAATAAGCCATTTGCTATTTTTAATCGAATTTTCAATTATTTTCCAGGTGGCAGCTTCCTATTGGCCCTGGGGGTTGTTGACCGCGCGGTCAACTGCCCCCCTCAGGACCACTTCCCACGGGTTTTGACACCCGACCCGATTTCTCGCATTTTTCGTGTCTAAACCCGATCATCCTCCCCCCAAACCCCGGGTTCGTTTTGATCACGTCAGATCCGGCACCCTCGCCGGCACATCCGTCTCGCGCGCTCCATTGCCCTACCCGCGCTCATCTTCCCGGACCCTCCACCGTATATAGCTCGAGCTCCGCCACCTTCATTCGCACCTTTGGTTCATTCGCTCCACCCCCAGTGACCTCCAGTGCGTGAGTGAGAGTGACAGCTCGCTCCAGGTGCTGTCGCAGCGAGGAGAGGGGAAGTGGCCCACTGATCCGGCGAGATACACCGCCGTGCTCTGCCCAGAGCAGGAGCTCGAGCCTCGGAGACCGACGCTCCTCGAGGCAACGACCAGGAGCTGCGCAAGCTTCTTCCTAGTCGATTCGTCCACCCAGGTAGACCCGTTTCCCTTTCTTTTTCGCCAATTTCAATTTACTCCCAATTCGCTCTGCCGTCGTGTTTCGCTGATTCCGACCATCCCAATGTTCCATTCGATCATCGAAATCCACCTTCGCCTCCGCCTTCCTCCCGCGCACGTTCTGCACCCATCCATTCAACCCAGCTCGCACAAGAGCTGGGGTTCGAGCTCCTCCGTCCCCACCCTCGTCGGAGCTCGCCCACATCGACCCCCCGACCACCTTCATCTCGCCTAACCGGGTCGAGGCACTTTACCCTCGACCCGCGAGTCTTCTGGACCCATTTTGCAGGTACATCGAGGGCCATCTGAGGTCCTTTGACTCAGGTCCAGTAGCTCCACCTCCGCCGACCTCGCCGGAGCTCTCCAGAGCTCGGTTGGGTCATCGGAGGCCACCATCAGCTGCGGAGCTTCACGGCGGAGCTTTTCCAATCTTCAGGAGCAGCAGTGAAGGATCTCAGCGCGTGTGTCGGGCCGGCGAAGCTCGCCGGCCAACTGTTCTTCCACCATCTTCCCCGACCGTCCGATCAGCCTCAGAGCTCCAGATCAGATCATGACCGTTCACCCGCGGAGCTGTAGATAGCGTCAGATCAGTGGAGGTGTGGTCCCAGCCGTTGATTCACCGAGGGTTCGGCCACCGCGTACGAGGACCGTCCGATCTCCACGTGGAGGGTCCTCATCTGTTCGATTAGGCCAAGCATTTCAAGGTCGAAGGCGCCACTGCTCTCACTCGTTGGATCTGCTACGTGGCGCGCATCCAGCGGCTCCATTAATAAAGGGTAATTTACCCTTAGGCCCTCCTTTCTATCTTATTAACGTTTAGTCTTGTAAATATATAGTTTAGTTCTTTAGTTTCTGGAACAATTACATAGAGGACCCTGCACTTTGTTTCTTTCGCATTTATGTCCCTGTGTATGGTGTAGCACGTGCTTCGACACGTGGTTTTCTGGGCTATTTGCATTTTATACCTTGTAGTTCTGAGATGTTCTGAGTTGAATGATAGCTTTTGGAATATTGCCTTTATACCCCTGTGCGTAGAGTAATTGTGCATGTGCGCTTTTTATTGGGTATTTTGTAGACAAGCCCTTGGGCTTTTGGTACCTGTTACCAAATAGCCCTCGGAACTTGTTTTCCTTACATTTAGGTCTCTGAGTGCCCCAGGCACGCGCGACGCGCGTGATCTCCTGGGTATTTTGCTCCGGACCCCCCAGGACTCTTGGTATTTGCACTTAGGTCCCTGTGCATAGTACCCTCTTCTTATTTTTGAATAAAATAGCAAACCTACTCCAAATCCAATGAAAATTGGACACATGGCTCCTGCCATAGTGCAAAATTTTCTGGAATTTTTGGGGACAATTTTGTTTTGATTTGATATTTTTAAAAATTCAAAAACACGTATTTTCTTTACTGTCTGATTTGAAAAATCACAAAAAATATTAAAATTCATCTAAAATTCACAAAAAATTATCTACTGTTTGTCTTGTTGTGCTTGATTTTATAGCCAATTTTGGTTTTTTTTATTACGTAAAACACCTAAAAATAGAAAAACACTCAAAATCGTATAAAAATTCTAATAAATAAACTAAAAACCCAAAAATAATAATTTAGGTGCTCGAATTTTCCTTGTTTTCTTCTCTATACAGGAAAAATACCACCAAGCTTATTGGGGACTCTTAGATATTTTATCTAAGTCCCTTAAGCTCGGATGGACAGTACCTACAGTTTCTGACCTTGTTTTATTTTTAGAAAATTAAATAAACATCAGAAAAATCCCAAAAATTCATTAAAAATAGTAAAAATTATAAAACACATAAAAATATTTTTATTTGAGTTTTTGGTTGATTTTTAGTGCATTTAATAAATAGTTGAATTGTCTTGTTTGGTTGTTTTTCTTATTTTATTAATATCTTAAAAATCAAAAAAAATATAAAAAGACTTAAAAACCACCAAAAATATCTTTTTATTTCCTTTTCTTTCCTTTTTGACTACTTCGTATGTCGCAAGGCCAATTCGTGCTCCTTGTGTTCGACCCTGGTCGCTATACCAGGTTAAACTAATAGCAAGACCGTTGTTGATTTTCGAGTTGATTTTTATATTGGTGGTCTGTTTTTCTTGATTGATCGATCCTGATCGCTTGGGTCGCAACGACCATTTAGCACCTTATACTCTAGTGGTCAGGTCGATCATCAGAATGGCGCCGTTGCCGGGGAGCACGGCTTAGTAGTTTTTATTTTTGTTTTATTTTCTTTTTCGCGGCTTTTCGTGGCTCTTTCTGAGTTCGCGGTTTTTGATTTTATTTTATTTTTGCTTTATTTTGTTTTGTTTTATTTTCTTTTATTTTTGCTATTATTTGATTTTTATTTGTTTATTTTATTTGACATTTTTGCACATATACCCTCATTTTATTTTCATTTATTTTTCTTGCTATTATTTGCTTATTTTGTTGGACTGACCACTTGTCTTTTTTATTGCGAGGGCCCGAGGACCGAGGCGGCCGATTTCGAGAAGCCGACGCAACCGAGGAACTTGGAGGCGGCTCCCTTCTGTACGGAGCCGCAGGAGAGCGTGAGGGAGAGACTGAGTGGGAGAGGTTTAGCTTAGGTTTTATTTCATTTTATTATTATTGTAATAATATAGGGACAAACACTTAGACTCTTGGACTTGAACTCTTAGCGGGTCTGTTTCGCCGAGCACCGGTGTGCTCGGGGGACCTTTAGGTTTTTGCGGCTTTTTCGCGATTTCGGTTTCTCGCTGCCTTTTCCGGTTTTCAGCGGTTTTTATCGAGCCCCTAGACATAGGATTTTCTGCCTAATTGTGCCGTAATTAGTAGGATCCCCACACCTAATTGCTTGCATGTTCCTATAGTGCGATTAATTGGACCTACTAATAATTGATTAATAAAAAAAACTGACTCATCCCCTTCGTAGCCTATGTGCCGTAGCCTGCCCTGCCAAGCGTTGCTCCTGAACCCGATGTGTCGGGAGGAGGAGGGGTAGATCGAGACCGGACTTTTGGCTTGAAGGATCGGTGACCAGTTAGACGGTTCTTCGAGTAGACTTGCTTGTTTAGTACTCGGCTTTCACCGTTGCATCATATAGGTAGTTTATTTTCTGCCTTTACATTTCTGCGCGGATCACTTGAATGTAGAGTGCTGGAGACATGTACGCATTTCTATCTCTGCATGCATCATTGATTTCTTCGCGCATCGGCTTTTTCGTCTTCTCTCCCTTGTTTTTGACTAAATAACCAGGAGAACCGAAAAATTCGTTAGGCCTTTGTTTTTATTAAAAAATATTAAAAAGAAAACCCATAAAATTGGGACTGCTAAAACTATTGACCTTAAAAGACACCTGACTTAAAAATTTGTCTTGGGGAGAGCAACCCCCTCATTGTTTGGTTTGATTGCGCGAGAGAGTGACCCGCACACTAGGTAGTGCCCTCCAGTGTTATTCCTGACTGACTACCGACTCTTCCGTGCGGGCCAGTCGGTTGGGGTAGCATCGGGTATCCCAACAGGTCACGTAAGCGCTCTGATAGATTGCTTGTTCACCTAATAAAATTTGACAAGATAATTTGACCGAGCCTTTACGGTCTTCAGCTCGTGTTGTGTTGGTGAACAGAGGGTTTGGTTGCCGATCATAGTTTTTCCAGATCTCATCTGCCCTACTCGTCAGATCACGATGATGGGTAGACGCTCTCTTAAGCAGCCTCTGGCTGCACCGTTTTCGGGCACGTCTACCCATTCATCTAGGTTGGCCCGCGAGAGCCGAGACCAGTTCTCTGAGCCTGAGTATGATTCCGCCCTGTTCCCCCTCGACCTCCTTTCTTTCGGTTTTGAGAGATATGAGCCAGAGGAGAGATTAGCAGACTTAGCACCTGAGTTTGGCTCATTTGATTTTGCAGACGCCATGGCCGGCAGTTCCGAGGATCGCTCTTGAGGTCGATAGCCTGAGCATTTTGTGCTGGACCAAGGCGCGATCAACTCCACCCTGATCACCTCCTTAGAGACCGTTCAGCAGCGGTTGAGGGATCAAGGAGCATTCATGCTCGACATGAGGAGAGAGATGGAGCAGATGTGAGCAGAGAGAGCAGAGAGAGAGAGCAGAGGAGAGACGGACGAGGATCCCAGAGGATGCAGATGCAGCAGCCGCAGCAGCCGCCGCAGCCGCGCAGGAGGACCACCGAGACCGATGCGGGAGTTACACAACCCCGGATCAACGCTGACGCACCACTGGGTTGTACTTCCAGCTATCGTGGGGGACTTCAAGTTCCCCCCGAACACTTTGCAGTTACTCCCCCGCTTCCACGGACTCGCTACTGAGGAGCCCCATCTCCACCTCCAGGAGTTCCTCATGATTTGCAGCACTGTACACGACCGTCAGGTGGACCAGGATACGATCCGGATGATCGCCTTCCCTTTTTCCCTAGCAGACAGAGCAGCCACCTGGCTGAAGCACTTGGGGAAGTCCGTTTACACCTGGGAGCAACTCCGCACCGAGTACTTGAACAAGTATTATCCACTCGGGCGGACCAATGCAACGAGAGCCCTCATCAGCAACTTCTCCATGCTCCCCAACGAGCAATTCCATGAGGCATGGGAGAGGTTTCGTGAGCTGACTGACCGATGCCCGCACCATGACATTTCGAAGCCCAACCTTGTGCAGAGCTTCTTCAGCGGGCTGACACCAGAGCTCCAGGGCTTGGTGAATGCTTCTTGTGGCGGGTCTTACTTCGCCAAGGATCACGACCAGGTCTGGGCCATCTACGAGGAGATGGCCGAGAACTACATGGTGATGTCCCAGACCAGGTTATACACTCAGGGCAGACCCCAGCAGCAGCCAGGACCCGTGCAGTACCAGAGGATAGCACGGGTCGATGCCGGTCCATCCAGTTCATCCGCAGCAGCACAGGCAGAGTCATCCATTGCGGATATGGGTATCATCAGTGAGAAGTTGGATCGGATGGAGCTGATAGAGAAGAAGCAGTGCCAGGGCATCACTCAGATGGAGCAAATGGCACAGACTCTGAGCGACATGAAGACCCAACTCATGTGTCTCCAGGAGGCACAGACGGCTCCACAGCCCCGTCTTCAGTCGCGAGGCGATACCGGCGGCAGCAGCAGCTCGTTCCAGCGCTCCAGCTCACACCAGCAGCCTAGACAGGTTCACCTTGTACAGGCAGAGCCGTACCAGCAGCAGCAGCCCTCTTACCAGTCACCACCATCTCCAGACATGCAGATGGTGGTATACCAGCCGGATCAGCCTCTGGCAGTACTTCCGCCAGCCCAGTACGATGCAGAGCCGTTGATGGATGTCAACGGGATTTGGTATGACCGTCCTCAGCCTGGGATCCGACGAGACCATCCCATATTCAAGTGGGGGAGTGGAGGTACCCAGCCCCAGCAGCAGTCATCCGGTCAGGGAGGGCAGCATAGCCAACAGAGGGATCACCAGCAGCAGCCGCCCCCAGCCTATCAGTTACAGCAGCAGTCATCCTTCGTTCCTCGTCCCTATCAGCAGGGACAATCTTGGAGGCGAGAGCAGC
The DNA here is from genome assembly GCA_037367405.1 of Ottelia alismoides. Classification (NCBI taxonomy): domain Eukaryota; kingdom Viridiplantae; phylum Streptophyta; class Magnoliopsida; order Alismatales; family Hydrocharitaceae; genus Ottelia; species Ottelia alismoides. Next base: position 184,237 of record JAZKJV010007171.1, on the reverse strand, counting down.
CTCACCAGCCACACCAGCAGCAGCACCCTCCTAGTTACCCCTCTCAGCAGCAGCACCAGTTCCAACAGCCTCATTACCAGAGAGGCCACCCGTCGGGCTCCCATGGTTCACCATACGAGAGCCCCGCCTTGGACGACATAGCCCGCCTCCTCTCGGACCAGCAGACTACTTTCAGACGGGAGATGGACGAGTTCCGCCAGGAGATGCGGGACATTGTGAGAGGGAAGGTCGCCATTCCTGCCCAGATAGAGCCGAATCCCAACAGCCTGAAGCGGAAATCTGAGCAGGTAACTTACACTGAGCATGCCACTCCTAGTGATCCATTTGATGATATGTCTTCGGATCTATTTGATGCTGATTTTGTCACACTTAGGAGCGGTAGGACACCAGCCGACGGCGGCGCCTCGTCTGAGCGACGGTATGAGGATACACCTAGGGCGCCAGATGGGGAGGAGGAGAGCGGTACTGAGGCCGCTCATGAGGATGACGGTGGTACTGATGCCACCAAGGATGTTGATCCCACCGGCGGTACTGAGGCCGACACTTCACCAGTTCGAGGAGGTGGTACTGACGCCACCCGAGTTGCCGAGCCAGCACGCGTTACTGATGCCGCGAGATGTCCAGCAGAGCCAGCCCGTGGTGGTACCGAGGCCACCGGTGTTCATGTAGAGAGAGCTGTTGTTTTTCCTTCCACTGATGTAGCTCGGAACCATATTTTGAATAAAGGAAAAGGTTTAGTTTACTCCGATCCCACTGTGGTGCTTGATGTATGTGCGGATCCGGCCGTCGAGCCAACTAGACCTATTCCTAGTCCTTCATCTGAGAAGGACCATGTGATCCCCTTCCCTAAAGCCCTTCAAATGGGGAAGGGGAAGAAAAAAAGAAAAAGATCCAAAAAAGAGAGAGCAGGAGGAGTTCAGTCAGAGCATGATTGATCGTTTCCATATCCAGCTGACCCTTCAGGAGGCTTTGCAGCACATCCCCCTTCTTCAGCGTTCTTTGAGAGACAGGACTACAGTCAGGAGGAGGAACCACCATTCAGAGATTCATGTGCTGACGAAAGCCACGTGCTTCGCGATCCAGAACCGTCTGCCGGCCAAGAGGCCAGACTCAGGAGCCCCATATGTCAGATGTCATATTAGTGAGCAGAGGTTCGACCGGACTCTATTGGATAGCGGATCGTCTATCAACCTCCTTCTGGCAGCCCTTCTCGACCGCTGCGAGTTGGGCACTCTTAGACAGAGCAGGACAATCCTTCAGTTTGCTGATCGATCTGTCAAGAGGCCGAAGGGGTTGTTGCGAGACGTTATCGTCACTATTCAAAGCCTGTAATTCCCCGTGGACTTCATAGTGTTGGACATGGAGATCCCTGATTTAGTGGCCGATACCCCATCATTCTCGGTCGTCCGTTCTTGGCCACAGCCAAGGCGGTGACTGACCATGATAGCGGGAATGTATACTTTCGCGTCGAGGGCGAGAGTGTACAAATAGAGACGGTCGAGGACTACAGAGCCAGAGACAGAGCATGCTCGGAGACCAGCACAGATACAGAGCAGCTGACAGATGTCGGGTTAGACATCCACCAGGACTGTGATTTTGTGATCACAGATGATGAGGCAGCATGGGCAGACCCTACAACACATGCCATCCTCTCTCTTCCAGACACCACTGATGCCGAGTTGATAGCAGAGGAGAGCTTGGAGAGCACAACCCTGGTCCAGGATACTTCAGAGGCAGCAGAGCCGGTTCTCGACCGCGACACAGAGTTTAGTGATGGTGGTACTGAGGCCACCTTGTGTGAGGGTGGTACTGATGCCACCTTTTTTGATGCAGATCCCTCGAATTCAGAGTCTGATTGGGCAGATTGCGAGGATCAGATGTCAGACCTGAGTCCCACAGAGCCTACAGCTGAGGAGGAGGTAGATGCAGAGCAGATCAGAGACAGTTCAGTTGAGCAGCCTTCTCCAGATCCAGTTTACGAGAGTTCTTTTTCATTCTCCGAGGCAGACTTGGCAGCATACACGCATCTTCTTCCGAAGCCAGATTTGCCAGCACCCAGCTGTCCAAAGCTGAGGCCGCTCCCTACTTCGCTGAAGTATCGGTTCCTTGCGGGCGAGCCTGAGATGTACCCAATCATCATCTCCGCCGATCTGACTGGAGAGCAAGAATCCCGTTTGATGGGGGTTCTTGAAAAGAACCGCAAGACAATCGGATGGAGAATAACAGATCTCCATGGGATTAGCCCAGTGTTGTGCTCCCATCATATCTATCTCGAGGAGGGGGCGAAGCCGTCGCGTGAGTTCCAGCGGCGGTTGAACCCCAACCTAAGAGAGGTCGTCATGAAGGAGATTTCAAAATGGTGGAGCGCAGATTTTATTTATCCCATTTCCGACTCCAAGTGGGTCAACCCCTTGCATGTGGTGCCTAAGAAGACGGGCATCACGACTGTGATCAGTGAGTCGGGAGAGGAGATTGCTACACGAGTACCCACCTCTTGGCGGGTCTGTGTTGACTACAGGAGACTCAACCAAGCCACCAAGAAGGACCATTTCCCCATGCCTTTTATTGACCAGATCATTGAGAGACTGGCAGGGAATAGCCATTACTGTTTCCTGGATGGGTACTCGGGCTACAATCAGGTGGCCATCACTCTTGAGGATCAGGAGAGGACCACCTTTACATGTCCCTTCGGTACATATGCCTTTCGACGCATGCCATTTGGGCTATGTAATGCCCCTGCGACTTTTCAGAGATGCGTGTTGTCGATCTTTTCGGACATGGTAGGGGAGTGTTTGGAGGTCTTCATGGACGATTTCTCGGTCTACGGCGACGGATTCAACTCTTGTCTTGACTGCCTAAACCGGGTACTCCAGCGATGTATAGAGGTCCATTTGGTGCTTTCTTAGGAGAAGAGTCACTTCATGGTGACTCAAGGGACGGTGCTTGGCCATATCATCTCCAACAGGGGCATGGAGGTTGATCCGGCCAAGGTTGATGTCATTAGAAAACTCGCACCGCCGTCCAATTTGAGGCAGCTACGGTCATTCCTGGGGCACGTTGGTTTCTATCGGAGATTTATTCATGATTTCAGCAAGATTGCCCGGTCGTTGACTGACCTCTTGACGAAAGACACCGAGTTCCTTGTCGATGACAAGTGTCTTTCGTCCTTTGCGACTCTCCAGCAGTGTGTGATTGAGGCTCCTGTTCTCCAGCCGCCTGATTGGTCTCTCCCATTCGAGATCATGACGGATGCCTCCGATTTTGCCGTAGGGGCCGTGCTGGGACAGAGGAGGGATGGAGTCCCCTTTGCTATTCACTACGCTAGCCGCACATTGGATTCCACGCAGCGGAATTATACGGTCACAGAGAAGGAGATGCTAGCCGTAGTGTTCGCCCTAGATAAGTTTCGATCTTATATCATTGGATCTAGAGTGACCTTGTACACCGATCACACCGCCATCCGATACCTCATGGTAAAGAAGGATGCCAAGGCCAGACTTACTAGATGGATCCTTCTACTCCAGGAGTTCGACATTGAGATCAAGGATAAGCCTGGAGTCAAGAATGTGGTGGCAGATCACCTCTACCGTATAGAGCAGCCTGAGGAGTCTGAGCAGATTGATCCCATTTGTGAGACCTTCCCAGATGAGGCGATCCTTGCTATCGCCTCACTCCCGTGGTATGCCGATATTGTGAACTTTCTCGTTGCTGGGAAAGTCTCACAAGATTAGCCCAGGCAGAGGCTTGAGACTTTCCTTGCGAAGGCCAAGTCCTACCACTGGGAGGATCCCATCCTTTACCACGAAGAGGGGATAGCGTCTGGCGTCGGTGCATTCCTCAGGAGGAGCACCATAGCGTCCTCACTTACTGCCACAAGCTTGAGGCAGGAGGACATCATTCTGGGAGGAGAACAGCACAGAAAGTGTCCAATCCGGCTTGTGGTGGCCTACCCTCTTCAAGGACTCTGATGAGTTCGTGAAGAGGTGTACTGACTGTCAGAGGATGGGCACTTGTGGACAGCGTGATATGATGCCGATGCAACCCATTCACTTCTGTGGTTTTTGACGCATGGGGCATCGATTTCATGGGTCCATTCCCTAAGAGTCAGGGATTTGAGTACATTCTGTTGGTCGTTGACTATGTTAGTCGTTGGGTTGAGGCTATCCCCGCCTGAGCCGCTGATGCGAGGACAGTTTGCAGATTTTTGAGGAAGCACATCATCACGCGGTTCGGGGTTCCTAGAGCTCTGATTTCAGATGGGGGGTCTCATTTCATCAACGACCAGGTAAAGGCCCTTGCTAGCGAGTTCGGTATAGACCATCGTGTTGCTACACCTTACCATCCACAGACGAATGGTCTAGCCGAGGTGTCGAATAGGGAGATCAAGACTATATTGCAGAAAGTCATCCGCCCTGACCGAAAGGATTGGTCACAGCTTTTGGACTCGGTCTTGTATGCATATAGGACATCTTTCAAGACACCATTGGGCACATCTCCCTTTCACCTCGTATATGGCAAGCCGTGCCATTTACCTGTTGAGCTGAGGCACAGGTCACTATGGGCAGTTACTGACATACTTATGAATCCAGATGGTGTAGGAGACCAGAGGAGGGCAGAGTTAGCAGCCCTGGAGGAGTTGAGAGATACCGCCTTCTCAAACAGCCTACAGTATAAGGAGCGAGTGAAGGAGTGGCATAATTCTCACATCAGCCACAAGCATTTTGAGATTGGACAAAGAGTTTGGTTGTTTAATGCGAGGCTTCGTTTATTTCCAGGGAAGCTACAGAGCAAGTGGAAGGGACCCTACTTGGTGAGAAAGGTACACGACAACGGCAGCATTGATATATCCGAGTTGTCTTCTGAGAGTACCTTTCGAGTGAACGGCCAGCGGCTCAAGCCATTTCTAGATCATGAGCTGCGGGTCGTTGATCTTGCCCCTATTCATTTTGCGTGAGATGTGGTCTTTGACTCACATCTAATGCATCTCACGCCTGAGTTTCACTGATCTTCCGCCGTGTATAGATCCATATGTCTATATCACTACATTCTTTAGTCCCACACCCCTTTCTTGATCTGTTGATTATGCTATACTTAGGGTGCACTTTACCCTAAGTATAGGGGGGATGTAGGACCTTCGGGTATTTCTTTTGTTTCTTTCTACCCCTGTTTTCGCTGCCTATACTTAGGGATATTTCACCCTAAGTATAGGGGGTAGACCCTGTACATTCTCCGCTCGATTTTCCCTTAGTGTACAGCCTGCTATACTTAGGATTACTTGATCCTAAGTATAGGGGGAAGACCTAAGATCCTCTTGACTTTTCTGTTTCATTCATTCGTCTTTGTATATAGCCTTCCTTTTCACTTCCCTATACCTAGCACGAGTTATGTCTTCTTCATCGCTCTTGACTCTGAGGACATCGTTCGAGCTAAGTATAGGGGTGTGTGTATATATTTCATATATACTTTAGCCATAACTCGTACTTTGTGTGAGTGTGTTAATAAATAAAATGGCTAAAAACCCTAAAAATCACAAAAATTAAAATTTTTTTCATGTACATAAACATTCTTTTATTTGCACATAAATAGCTAGTGTACAAATTATTTTTGTAAAAATGATTTCAAAAATCTTTTGTGTAAAGTTTGTGTAAATATTTTCTCATCAAAATTATGTATATAGTACAAAATTTTTCCAAAATGTTTTGAAAATCAAAGGTTTGCAAAAATCTTGTGTAAATTTGTGTAAATACTTTTTGCAAAACTTGCACTTCATGCATCATCCATTCATGATTTCAAAACATTTTTCAAAAATTTTGCATGTTTATAAAATTTGTGTAAATAACATCTTTTGTACATATGTATATAGTTTTTCTGGATGATAGTTGACATTTAAACTAGCCTGGAATCAAATTGAGAAACGGAGCTTGATTAAGATCTTAATCCACCTAACTTCTAAGAGGAACCTTATAGGGCTTAGGTTTAAGGCTTTTCAGGTCCATGTTGACTTAATTCTTTGAGTCCACTAGGCTATGATCACATGTCATCTTAATGAGCCTAAGTAGAGCACTTAACAACAACACATGACTCATATAGATTATGGCTTTACTTGGACACCGGCACTATGCACCGAGCTCTCTACGAATGATGTGGTGAGGAGGCAGTCTTCCTTGACTTGGGGTAGCATATGAGGGTAGTACTTCCAGGCGGAACCTCCCTTCTTATTTTAGTAAAGGAAGTGCGTCTCAACTTGGTCTGGTTGCCATGAGGTCTAACGACGGGAGTTGTGGGTTGCAATAAAGCTTCAAAAGAGGGATAGTCTACTGGCTCAAGAGGAAAAATTCCTTGTATATATGCTGCACATGTATATGTTGTATAGATGCACTTGAAAAAAAATGCAAAAAGGAAAATAACTCCAAAAAAAAGTGGTGGGTCTGATAGAAAATGATAATCCCACTGGAGTATGTATATAGAGTGCAATAAGCAAAGCTTGAGTTTCATGATCCACCTGATGTAGCTTGCAGCAGGGAGACTTGGCTACACTGGTCAAGCTCCCAAGGGTACATGGCTACACTGGCCTTGACCCATTCTTTTCTTCCTCCTCTTCTTGAGCCGGTTGAACTTGAACTTAGAAGGGAATACCCCGCTCCTCGAGGAAAGAGTGGCCGGATTGAGGTCATAGAGTTACCTTGTTAGGGAGGGTTGTCAAGTTGCCATTTCTGAGGTGGAGAGCTTAGACCTCACATTCACAGAACAAGAAAAGATTCATGGTCTTCAGGGTTTGTGATTGATGACTTGTTCTGATCTGGAGCATTGAGGAGTCTTGGTTATAGATTAGTGGAACTTAGAGGCTGTTAAATTTTAGGCTTAAGTCCAAATAAGGTTCCGACACATTAATAATCCAAAGATCTGATCGATCTCCATACCTTAATTTAATGAAGGCAAGTTTAATAATCAGCCTTGATCCACGTACATTCTCTTTTTCTTTTTCTTTATTTCTTTTTCACTTCTTTTTCAAATAAGTGTTTGCTAAGGGACCGTCAAAGTTAAGTATAGGGGGGTGATGTTCATCACTCTTTATTCTTATATTTTAGCTACAAAAACCTTTGCAAATGCATGTATATAGTTGTAAATAGAAATAATTACCAAAAGCATGTATTGTGTAAAAACCTATAATTAGCATGTTTTTGTGCAAAAATAAAAGAATAAAGATTAAAAAGAAAAAAGGGAAATATTTAGAATAAATATTGAGCAACCTAACCCAAGGGAAGGCTCAGCATGGGCCTGACCGCATAAAAGCCAAAGTAGAGGGAGATATGGGCTCATGCGTGTAAATATTTATGTAAATAAAATAAGAATATTTTTCTTCCAAAAAGAGACTAAAATAGGCTTGTAAATACTTGTATATATTTATAAAGACAAAAACAAGATAAAAATAGAAAAATTAAAAAGAAGAAAAAAACATCACTCATGTACATAGCCACCTTGTATATAATCCACTCATCCCTATTTATTTAGCCTTATAAATAAATAAAATTAATTTCCAACAAAAATTCTATAAATATTCTATATGATATGGTGTAAATAAATAAAATAAATTAAAATAAAAACAAAACAAAAAGAACAAAATTAAAAATAAAAAATACTATTGTAAATATACCATGTATATAAATGTACATATGTATTTATTTCACCCATGTATACAAATAATAAAAATAAAATAAAAATATCTTTTTATTCCTTATTTTATAATATAAATAAATAAAATATAAAATGGGAATAAAATTGTATAAAAATAACAAATTAAAAATCAAAATTAAAAACCCTATATTGTACATATACCTATATATAGCTATATAATGTAAGTACCTTATTTTTATTTTGAAAAATTAATTAAAAATCACAAAAAAATAGAAAATATTAAAACAAAAATATTTCATGTTTTGAGTTTTAATTAAATAAGCCATTTGCTATTTTTAATCGAATTTTCAATTATTTTCCAGGTGGCAGCTTCCTATTGGCCCTGGGGGTTGTTGACCGCCCGGTCAACTGCCCCCCTCAGGACCACTTCCCACGGGTTTTGACACCCGACCTGATTTCTCGCATTTTTCGTGTCTAAACTCGATAATCCTCCCCCTAAACCCCGGGTCCGTTTTGATCACGTCAGATCCGGCACCCTCGCCGGCACATCCGTCTCGGGATCCATGCACTCCATTGCCCTACCCGCGCTCATCTTCCCAGACCCTCCACCGTATATAGCTCGAGCTCCGCCACCTTCATTCGCATCTTTGGTTCATTCGCTCCACCCCCAGTGACCTCCAGTGCGTGAGTGAGAGTGACAGCTCGCTCTAGGTGCTGTCGCAGCGAGGAGAGGGGCAGTGGCCCACTGATCCGACGAGATACACCGCCGTGCTCTGCCCAGAGCAGGAGCTCGAGCCTCGGAGACCGATGCTCCTCGAGGAAATGACCAGGAGCTGCGCAAGCTTCTTCCCAGTCGATTCGTCCACCCAGGTAGACCCGTTTCCCTTTCTTTTTCGTCAATTTCAGTTTACCCCCAATTCGCTCCGCCGTCGTGTTTCGCTGATTCCGACCATCCCACTGTTCCATTCGATCATCGGAATCCACCTTCGCCTCCGCCTTCCTCCCGCGCACGTTCTACACCCATCCATTCAACCCAGCTCGCACAGGAGCTGGGGTTCGAGCTCCTCCGTCCCCACCCTCACCGGAGCTCGCCCACATGGACCCCTCGACCACCTTCACCTCGCCTAAACGGGTCGAGGCACTTTGCCCTCGACCCGCGAGTCTTCTGGACCCATTTTGCAGGTACATCGAGGGCCATCTGAGGTCCTTTGACTCAGGTCCAGTAGCTCCACCTCCGCCGACCTCGCCGGAGCTCTCCAGAGCTCGGTTGGGTCATCGGAGGCCACCATCAGCTGCGGAGCTTCACGGCGGAGCTTTTCTGATCTTCAGGAGCAGCAGGGGAGGATCTCAGTGCGTGTGTCGGGCCGGCGAAGCTCGCCGGCCAACTGTTCTTCCACCATCTTCCCCGACCGTCCGATCAGCCTCAGAGCTCCAGATCAAATCATGACCGTTCACCCGCGGAGCTGCAGATAACATCAGATCAGTGGAGGTGTGATCCCAGCCGTTGATTCACCGAGGGTTCGACCACCGCGTATGAGGACCGTCCGATCTCCACGTGGAGGGCCCTCACCCGTTCGATTAGGCCAAGCATTTCAAGGTCGAAGGCGCCACCGCTCTCACTCGTTGGATCTGCTACGTGGTGCGCATCCAGCGGCTCCATTAATAAAGGGTAATTTACCCTTAGGCCCTCCTTTCTATCTTATTTAGCGTTTAGTCTTGTAAATATGTAGTTTAGTTCTTTAGTTTCTGGAACAATTACATAGAGGACCCTGCACTTTGTTTCTTTCGCATTTATGCCCCTGTGTATGGTGTAGCACGTGTTTCGACACGTGGTTTTCTGGGCTATTTGCATTTTATACCTTGTAGTTCTGAGATGTTCTGAGTTGAATGAAAGCTTTTGGAATACTGCTTTTATACACCTGTGCGTAGAGTAATTGTGCATGTGCGCTTTTTATTGGGTATTTTGCAGACAAGCCCTTGGGCTTTTGGTACCTGTTACCAAATAGCCCTCGGAACTTGTTTTCCTTACATTTAGTTCCCTGAGTGCCCCAGGCATGCGCGACGCGCGTGATCTCCTGGGTATTTTGCACCGGACCCCCCAAGACTCTTGGTATTTGCACTTAGGTCCCTGTGCACAATACCCTCTTCTTATTTTTGAATAAAATAGCAAACCTACTCCAAATCCAATGAAAATTGGATACATGGCTCCTGCCATAGTGTAAAATTTTCTGGAATTTTTGGGGACAATTTTGTTTTGATTTGATATTTTTAAAAATTCAAAAACACTTATTTTCTTTACTGTCTGATTTGAAAAATCACAAAAAAATATTAAAATTCATCTAAAATTCACAAAAAAATTATCTACTGTTTGTCTTGCTGTGCTTGATTTTCTAGCCAATTTTGGCTATTTTTCATTACCTAAAACACCTAAAAATAGAAAAACACTCAAAATCTTATAATAATTCTAATAAATAAACTAAAAACCCAAAAATAATAATTTAGGTGCCCAAATTTTCTTTGTTTTCTTATTGGGGACTCTTAGATATTTTATCTAAGTCCCTTAAGCTCGGCTGGATAGTACCTACAGTTTCTGACCTTGTTTTATTTTTAGAAAATTAAATAAACATCAGAAAAATCCTAAAAATTCACTAAAAACAGTAAAAATTATAAAGCACATAAAAATATTTTTATTTGAATTGTTGGTTGATTTTTAGTGCATTTAATAAATAGTTGAATTGTCTTGTTTGGTTGTTTTTCTTATTTTCTTAATATCTTAAAAATCCAAAAAATATAAAAAGACTTAAAAACCACCAAAAGTACCTTTTTATTTCCTTTTCTTTCCTTTTTGACTACTTCGTAGGCCGCAAGGCCAATTTGTGCTTCTTGTGTTCGACCCTGGTCGCTATACGAGGTTAAACTAATAGCAAGACCGCTATTGATTTTCGAGTTGATTTTTATATTGGTGGTCTATTTTTCTTGATTGATCGATCCTGATCGCTTGGGTCGCAATGACCATTTAGCACCTTATACCCTAGTGGCCAGGTCGATCATCAATCACGTGCGGGGGGGGGGGGGGGTCTCGGGCCCTGTGCCCGGCCGACGATGCTAGGTGGAGAGGCGGAGCTGCTGATGTTGAGGCGTTGGTGGGGAAGCGGTCGGTGGATGGTGTGCTCCAGTGGGGACGAGAAGCGACATGGCCCAAGCGGTGCTATTGAGCAGAGGGGGCCGACTAAGGCTGAGGGGGCTTCTGATGTCGAGGCGTCGGTCGGGGGAGCGGCCAACTCCTGGTTGTCGAAGATGTTGGTAGAGCTTTGTCGGTGGCCGCTGATGGCATGGAGTTGACGCAGAAGACGATGGTGCGACGAAGTTGATGATGTCGGGGGCGGAATTCATTGTCGGAGCGAAGGGACTGGGCGGAGCTTGGACGGTAGGAGTTAAGCGTCGAGGCGGAGATGACGAAGTCGTAGTCGTCGTTGTCGGTGGATCGTTGTTGACGTTGAAGACGCGGTGTTGAAGGCGATCATGTCGTCGGTGGATCATTGGAGTTGGATGCGATTAGGAATGCAAACGAACTAATACGAATGTGAATTCATTTCGTACCATAACCATATTCATATTAGTTTACGAATACTAATACGAATACGAATTACACGAATGTAAAAAATCAAGATCATATCCTCAAAATACGAATACGAATACGAATCTTTTACGAACAAATGCGAATATCCAAACGAATATTAAAATAAAAAATTATAAATAAAAACGTACCTAATTATTTGGTTATCGCTTCCATATAGCTTCCATCTTATGACTTGAATATGAAATTCAAATTAATATGATACAATAATATAATAACGAATATTGCAATATAAAGTTTTAAAGGAAACAAACAATATCTTGCAAAGGATCGAGGTAGAGCGTTGTACTTGAGAAAGACAATAAGAGGATCGAGCATCGTCGGAGGGAGGTTGGGCGAGGGCGGCTGAGGCGGTGAGGGAGGCGGAGGATGCAGGGGCGGCTGAGAGTGGCGGGGGAGGCAGAGGCCCGCATGCCCGTAAGAGGAGGCGGAGGTTAGGGGGTGGCAACAGGGGGCAGCAGGGGGTGGCGGGGGTGGCGGAGGCCTGCAGGCCCACACTGGGAGACGAAGGTCAGGGGGCAGCAGCAGAGGGATGTGGGGTTGACGGAGGGTCGTAGGCCCGCAAGGGGAGGCAAAGGTTAGGGGGCGGCAATGGGGGGAGGCGAAGCTGGCGGAGGGTAGCAGGGTCGCAAGGGGAGGCGGAGGGTCAGTGGGGCGGTAGTAGGGGGAGGCGGGTCTGGTGGAGGGAAGTAGGGTCGCATGGGGAGGAGGTGGTTAGCATGGGGCGACAGCAGGGGCGAGGGGGGGTGGGGGGCGCAGGAGGAGGCGGGGTGGGGGGGGGGGTGGGGGGGGGGGGGGGGGGGTGGGGGGGGGGCGAGCAGCAAGGGGAGGCGATTTGGGGGATAAAATAAACCCTAATTAGTAAGTATATTTTAAACTATTTAACATAGAAACGAATATTCATATAACCGGATTCGTTTTTTTGTTCGTATTCGTATTCGTATTCGTGTTCGTTAATCCAATATTCATATTCGTATCCATGAAAAATCCGTTTAGAATATTCGTATTCGTATTTGTATTCGTCTGTTTTCGAAAAATAAGAACCAGATCCTCTTAAAAAACGAATACAAACACGAATGAATACAAATATAACCGCATCCGTTTGCGTCCCTAATTGCGATTGAAGAGTTTTCGATGATGGACGATGATGTCGGTGGCTCGACGCTAAGGCGGAGCTGAGCAGTACGGTAGAGGAGATGTTTGGCCGTGGGCTGCGACAAGGTCCAAGACCTCGGATCTCATCGGAGAGGTATGACGGCGCTGTCACCGCCGTTGATTGTCAAGCTATCGACGAATGGAGTTCTCGTTGCGGCGGCGTGGCTTTTATAGCCCGATGGTCTATGGCCGGCTATGGAAGGTGGTCGGGGTGATTTGGGAGATTTGATTAGGGATCGGATGTTTGATGACATTGGGGGTGACGGGATTTGGAGATCGATTTGATGAAGAAGGAAGGTCCTGGGTGATCGGGGATGACGTGGGATTCGTGGAGAGGCGGCGAAGCTCGAGGATGGCCGGAGATTGAAGACGAGGATCATGACGAGGGACGGTGCACGGTGATTGGCGAAATCGCGGCGGAGATTTCGGGGGAGGCTGCAGGAAGACGAAGAGGCCGGGTCGTCTGATCGGCCGAGATCGAATGGCCAGGCGGTTGACACGTGGCGAGCAGAAAGGGGGTGGAGCGGTGCCTCGTACGGGCGGGCTTTTTATTTTATTTTTTTAATTTTAATTTTTATTTTATTTTATAAAAACAAATATATAAAATCCCCTAAAATGGTTGACATGTGGTGGCTCCAGGAGCTGCCACGTGTCAGCACCACAAAAATCCCCAAATAATTCTCTTAAAAAATCCAATATAAATAGCAGATGACCTCGGATCGAAAAAGTTTCTTCACAAAAATTGCTCGTCTCGATGAGATCTACAACTTTCATGATGATATCAAAATAAAAATTGATCAAATGCACAAAGTGATATTTTTGGGGTATCCCATGTACATAGAATACCTTGATTTTTGGGTTTTATATATTTTTTTGTCTTTTTTAAATTTGATAAAGATACGAAAAAATATGATAAAATCAAAGATAAATATTTACACATTAATATATTTTTTTGGATTTTTATTTATGAAGAAAAAGAAGGAATAAAATAAAACATGAAGAAGACTAGTTTTGTACAAGTAGTTAGTGAAGACTTGGACCCAATTTATTTCTATGATTTCAAGCTCAATTTGGATTTAGATTTTTACGTGTTTTAATAAAACTTTTATAAAAGAAGACAAATGAAAAATAAAATAAAATAGATTAATTATGTACATAAAATAATAGTTCAAAAACCGCTAAAATACAAAATGTACAAAAGAGGCCCAAAACCCAACTTTCATATATGAGCTCCGATTCACTTGAACATGGTCTTGTTTTGAAGGTAATTGAATGTACATTAGTTCAAAAGTGAGTAGGATTAAAACATACACTGGATGGAGAAGATATGGGGTTTTTAGTCCGGAAATCCTAAAATCAGGGTTTGGGTTTTGGTCCACTCATTTGGGTTAGAGATTTTTTTTTGTATTTTTCATTTATCCTTGTTAGTGATATGTACACGGTGGGGGTGGTTTTGGTTCATTCGGAGTTAGCTTGAACGAGTTAAAAATCCGGGAAGTTAGGCTATTTACATGTCCATTTTGGCTGAGATTTTTGGCTTCTTATTTTATGCATAAATAAGGGATAAAATGTAATTCTTATGAAAACATGTATGAATGCTGATTATGCGGAATAAATGAAGAAATGCTGATTATTTTGAGGGATTTGAGCTTAATAAATGAGATTTAGAGTGATGAATATGAGATTCATCAGGTGGTCATCGCGGATCTCGCCTGAAGGAGGTCGTCGCTTGAGGAAGATGATAAGTCGCTGTCACTGATACCACATTCCAAGCTCTCTCTTTTTTCCATAAGAATGACGTATGGTGAAAAATGTGGATGAAGATATGAATATAAAGAAGAAAAAATAGGAAGTTGGAGAAAAATGAAGGTGTAGGAGATGGAGTGGAATGAGAGGTTATTGGAAAATTGTGGAGTTGCATGGAGGTTAAAAGAAGATGGAGTTTAATAGGAGTTATGGTAGAGAAAGGAAAAAATAAAATAAAAGAAAAGAGAAAAAGTTGGTTGCTAAAATACAGTAAAATAAAAAGAAGAAAAGGAGTGGATACAAAATAAAGCAAACAATATGTATATTTTTTTACTTTTCTAATTTTATATTTTTTTGTATGTTTAAGAAAAGATATTTACAATATAAAAAATAAAATAAAATACTAGAAATAAAAGAAAACATAACACTGATTTTTTTGGATTTATTTTGTAATTAAGAAAAGTAAATAGAAAATAAGAAAAAAAGTGTACATTACATACAATGTACATCAAGGTCCCAAAACTTAAATTTTATAAACGAGCTCCGATTTTAATGAAACCACTTTCATTGGATAGATAATTTTCCAACCTAAACTTTGAAAGTGAGTTTTATGAATTTGGAGTTCATACGGAGCGGGAACTTAGCCGAAAAGTTGGACTTTACGACTTTTTCTTGCGATATAGGAGCATTTATTTGAGGTGCAATTTATTTTGTATTTTGTATTTTTTCTATACATTTTTATAAACAAATCAAAGAAAGAATTAATCAAAAATGAGTTGAAATGAATTTAATAAAAATTACATGAAGTTTAGGCTATTTACGTGTGAAAAACTCCTTTATTTTCCAGCTTTTATTGTTAATTTATTTTGTACAATATGATATATAATAATCATTGTATTTTATTTACAAGAGTCATTTTGTTAATTCATTTATTTTATAGACATTTATTTGAGATTTTACTCAGGGATTAAGATTAATATATTGAGATGATGAATCGCGGATTCACTAGTCATATATAAACTTAATGAGAAAGGATTGCCATCTCCTACTCAGGTTGAAGATCATCTTTTAATAATCATTTGACTGTGCTTGATGAGTCCTCAATCTAACTTATTAGATATTCATCTAAGCACCAGCCTCTATGATTCAATAATTGAATAAACATCTGTATGATCATTGAGATGGTCATTGTACATTACCCTAATTGTACTAAGGGACCTATTATGCAAATTAGTTATTCTTCATTTCATATCAGGGAATGATATTTGCAATAACATTTATTACACAATGGCTCACCGTGGACTCGCATGTCCAATAGTATATTCATATATATATATATATATCCCTCCTATATGTCATGTGAATTTCGTCAAAAACAGAGACTCATATGCCCTCCATCTAGAACATGTCGATCACAACAATGTTTAGACCGTTAAAATTACCCATTCTAGATGGAGGGCATACGAGTCTCTGTTTCCAATGAAATTCGAATGGCATGTTGGAGGGATATATAAAAGAATATACATGGTGATATTTTACAAAAAAATAAAAATTTAGGAACAATAGGGCATTTTTTTCCACACAGACACACGGGATGGGAAAGATGCACCGAGGGGTGTAGCCAAGTAGCTGCACCCGATCGTTTGTCCATTGATTTTTGGTGTTTTTGAAATGAAACCTAGGGGGATCTAAATCATCATACGTCACTATGGTCCATGGTCTCATGTCAAATTCAACTAATTTCGGCACTTCTATCATCTCTATCAAGACTATCACATTTTAACGGTCTCAGAATTGCTGAAAATGACCATATCTAGATGGACATGTTAGTAATGTTTGTTTTGTATGAAATTTGAAACACATAATCCACTCAACAAATTAAGTAAATCCGCATAGGTCTCCTTAAAAAAACAAAAATCAATAAGAAACTGAAGTTCATATCTTTTCAGTCGGATAGAGAATAGTCTCTTATTCTCTTTTCCATATCCTTATTCATACTTATTCTCGAACTCCCTCGAAAAATTATAATCTCTACCACACCATTATTCCCATCTAAGATATGATGGGCCATGACCCACCCAAGGAATGCTAAATTTGCGACTACAAACTGAAGTTCTGGACAGATACATCCCAGGTAGGAATACAAACAGACGGATACGCATACAGATATATGTATTACCATATCCTTATCCGTTTCAAAATATGGATACAGATACAGAAACAGATAGCATACTGATATCGGAAATTGAATACCGTATCCTTAAATAAAAATACGGATTTGGAATCGGATAATCATGATTCATATACGAATATTTAAGAAACAGATACGGATTATCTTATAAATATTAAGTGCCTCCTCATACTTTTAATCAGAAGTGACGTCTTACAAACGTGTAATTGATGGATGACTAATCCTAAATTCAATAAACTTACAATATTACATAATAAATAAGAAAATAAATTAAAATATTAAATGAAAAAAATTGAATACCAGGACATATTCGGCATGGGATTCGGATCTGAACGATTATATCTTTTATATAAAAATTTTACATATATGCCCATCATAAGATCTATATTAGCACATAGATATACATGTCATAAGTGACTTGATAATACGGATATCTGTATCCGTATCTACGAAAAATATATACTCCCGTATCCGTATCCGAGAAAATTCTATAATGCTATCCGTATCCGAATCTATGTCCATAAAAGAAATTAAAACTAGTCCTATTCGTATGCGTTAAAATCCGAAAATGTAGCAGATTGCATCCCTACCCGGAACGGCATTCCTCCTTTGGTCCAACCCAATCATCCAAATCCCGACCACGACTGCGAGTTGCAATCACCGGAGCCCAAACCCTAGCGGAGTAGCAGGCACCTCTGATCAGGTTGATCGATGGCGGCGGAGGAGGTGAAGTTGGGATCTTCGAAGCCGATGATCGCGACTCGGGAGGAGATGGCGGAGGCGCGTGTGCCGATGGCCTACAGGGACCAGTGCGCGCACCTTCTGATCCCCCTGAACAAGTGCCGCTCGGCGGAGTTCTTTCTGCCGTGGAAATGCGAGAACGAGCGCCACACCTACGAGAAGTGCGAGTACGAGCTCGTCATGGAGCGGATGCTGCAGATGCAGAAGATCCGCGAGAGGGAGGAGAAGCTCAAGCAACAGCACAAGCAGCTTCAGAAGAGCGGAATCCCCCTCATCCCCTCCACCGCCAATGCTTAGGTTTTAATTCCTTCACCGTAATTCCGTTGTTCTTGTTGTTTGTTCCAGTGCTTATTGATCCTGTTTAATTATAGGCGTTTGTTTGATCGGCTTGCTCGATTTCTAAGCCCCTGAATTTTTCCGAGGCTGGAGCATAGAACATTCGTTCTGATCACCTACCATCGTACCTTGATTGCACTTTAAACTAACTGATTTGCACTGGTTCGATAAGTTTAGAGACATTCTCGAGAATGTAGCGTGTTATGATAGAAATTAGAATCAGAGAGTGTCCTGACAAAAAAACAACCCGAGATTGTCTGTCTTGCTGAAATCTGGCAAGTATTCCTTAATTTCGCCATGAAGGTTAAACACAAAATGATAAGAAAGATCATGTTCATATAGGCAGATTGATCCCTGGTCTGGGATTTCTATCCACTCAGACTGAAACCCACCGTCACTTAAAAATATCAATGCTCTCATTCTATTCCACACTTATCCATGGTTTATTTCCCCATCATCCATTCAAGCAATTTTTACCGAAGCAATACCGATCATTCTCTTGAGAATACCGACCATTCTTTTGAGCGGGTTCGTCTAGATGGAGATTTGCATCCGCTATGATCTACCTGCATTAAACTTTACCCAGATTCAAATAGGTTAAGAGTCAAGACATGCTTCATGGTTTTCCTTTGATACCTATATAGCATCCACAAGATCGTGCACAGCGACAGCATACATCATGGGACCCTTGATTTAACTAGTATTTACCACCTTTAATGGCATAATATTTAAATCAGAATCAAGCTCTTTTGCCAAGGTGCTTTTAACTGAAAGATACCTCTTTTCACTACCTTGTTTCAACTACTCTAAGCAAATTACTCCTTGCTGGTGTGGCTGAAAAATTGCTTTTTAAATGAAAAGGATATCTTATATGATGTCCGTGTTATCCACTCTTGATATGGAGGTGTTCATCTTGATTGAGCAGTATCAGTCGTCAAAAAATCTTTTTTGAATTCCATTTATATTCTCTCGGAATTTCTCCTTCCCCGTCATCCTCAAATCTGATGGGTTCCCTTATATAGGATTTGACCCATATGGTTCCATCCGTACATTATGTCAAATAGTCGAATGTATGGATCAATAGGGATTTGTTTTCAATTATTTATGCCACACATGCGTAGCTATCGTAAAAAAAGTTCACATGTAAACATACTTTTAGGCTTTTGAATTGCCATTCCTTCAATTAACCAACTGAATTGGTTGCGCCTTCATTTAAACTGTCCAAGATCGCGTCTAGATGAGCTTATGAATATGCATGCTCTTGCTTAATGGGTTCCTACCATGAATAAGATATTAATAATATTCCAGTTCGGTTGTCCTAGACACTTCCTACAAGTCTTCTCTTCCAATTTCTCACACTTTCAACGAACAATTTTAAGCTGTCCTCTTTGCTCATATTTATTTTTAGATTGAAATATTACCTTTAAAGATTAACAGTCTTCCAGACTATGTCAAGGAATGGTCAATAATCTAAAGATCCTTGGAATTACGAAAGCACATGTTGTGCCTCATTAAGGGCAGCACCCACCGACCCACCAACTCATTGAGATAAAGAACTGGAAGTACAAATAACATTCTTGGTGCTACTTCTTGAGCTTCAAACACCATGATACTGTATTGAAGATATGGACATGGAAGCAAGCAATTAGACATCCGGTAGTGCCTTTCCATATTGTATCTACACTTGATCAATGTGTTTGACGTTCTTCCCTTTTCAAAGTATCAATGAAAAGATTCTTACAAAAGTGATTTAAGTAAAAGATTCTAGCCCATGACTAAGCTAGTTATGTAAATAAGACTGTCAATACCATCAACGTAGTTGGGTCCAACCATGCAAAGAAAACCCGGTTAATGCACATGACCATGTTAACTCTTTAGATTTGTAATTCATCCTAGTTGCATGTCTTCTCCTTGTTGACTGCATGAAAACTCATCCTGCGTCACTCTTTTAAATGAGATGCTAGTCCCCCAAGCACTAACATTTCAAGAGGCGAGAGGTGTTGTGAGATAAGTGTTAAAAAGTGCCTAAGACTTTAGGTGCCCATCAAAGGAAAGCAACACATTTGCCAAATTGAAAGCCCTTGTGGCATGTTTGGCGAACATAGGTGCGTATGCACGGATGTGTATTTCTCCACATGTGCAAACATTTTTGAGAGAGGTATAGTGAGGTCCAATTGTGATTAGATGTATGCCTACGAACCAATCTCATTCTTCATCCGATTAGGGCCTTAAAGGGAATTGCAATTCTTAATTTTGATGAAATTTCCAATTATTAGAAGGAAAATCATTTTTAATGAAGCTAGCATCTATTTATGCAAATGTTTTTTTTAAAGCAACACATATACCCTATACAACCCTTGGCGGGCAACTTCTTGAGTTCACACCTTTTCCATTGAAAAAACAAAGTCAGATACCCCTTCCTATTCAACATCATGCTTTTGCATTTTTTAAAATAAAAAGAAGGCTGCATTATTGTGTTTCCGTACTCATAATATCTTGATTTTGACCATCCAAATCTCATAGTCCTAAACATTTGTGTGGGATTTTTTTTAACACGAAGTTTGATCACCATAGCTCAGTAAACATCCTTTTTATATACAAAAACACATGCTACAAGCAAATCCCTATATGCATAACCATAAACCTCTGGAGTATAACACACCGCTTATATCCGCCACTATGGCCCACAAAGTCCACAAATGTCTACACAAATCCCACACATCCTTAAAATACAGAATTTCTATCCCAAAATGCATAATTATCATTTTTCTACAACCAATTGCACGTTTCATCACCAATGACTTTGGCTTTCTTGCCCATCCTTAGAACCTAGTGGGAGCTTCCAAGGTCCTTCCCTTCCCAAATGAACTCCAAAAAGTCTGTGTAGAAAGTGGGATAGAATTTTTATTGATCAAGAGTGACCTAGGGTCTTCTCTTATAGAGGTGAGAAACCCTGATGGGCATGGAAGGCCGTATCGATATCGATATCGTTTCGGTCCGCCCGGAAATGGATATATAGGGATATATCGATGATATATCGACGATATCGGTGGACATGTCGAAAATGGCTCAAAAAAGCCAATTTTTTTGGCATTTTTCCAGAAATTAAGGTCACCCAAGATATTAAAACAACAAATAACCTACAAATACACACTTATATCACACATATCGGTTATTTATAGACCATATATCGCACATATCGGTATCGCACATATCGGTCATCTCGATGTTAATGTTGATTCTTGACTTATAAATATTGGAAATAGATTCCATTCAAGTTCTTATAACATGAAATACTACAAATATACACT
Source organism: Ottelia alismoides (assembly GCA_037367405.1). Taxonomy (NCBI): domain Eukaryota; kingdom Viridiplantae; phylum Streptophyta; class Magnoliopsida; order Alismatales; family Hydrocharitaceae; genus Ottelia; species Ottelia alismoides. The sequence continues at coordinate 163,485 of JAZKJV010007171.1, read as the reverse complement.
TCATAACACACATAGATAATTTATGAGGACTATGATCCTTAAACTGCACATATCGGTCATATCGATTGGAATATATAGCTGATATTGTTAGTTGTTGACCTACTATATATATTGAAAATGGAGATCTTCCAAGTTCTTTGATCACTAGATAACTTTCAAATGTATTCTTACTCTCTTACATCAGGCATGTCAATAATGATTAACGAGACAATCATTGTTTGGCGTAAAGATTTATCTATTTACAGGCTACAACAATAAATGAAAAATATCCAAATCAATTTAACATTGTAAAAGAGATGACCTAAAACCAAGAATTCCGCGGCGGATCTAAATCAGACCCCCTGCCCTGATGTCTCTCATAGCATATTGCAGATTCAATGAACTCGCAATAGTTTTCCCATGTCATGTACGAGTACATGACCTTATAATCCATGATATACTGCATGTATTGATGATCATCAATCCCTATGAGTATCCTGAGTCGAGGATAAGCATTGCAAGATCCGGTGTCACGAGGTGCACGTCGAGGCTGCGAAGTACTAGCTTGAGATCTTCCGGATGACGACAACGGAGTAGGAGAAGATCTCTGTGGTGGAGGAGGACCTGGAGAAGGAGCGTAGTACTCAGGGAAGAAATCGAAACTATCACCACCAAAGAAGCTGCCCTGGCTCTGCTCGGGTTGGCTACCTTGGTAGTTCTCACTGTTGTAGCTGTTATATCCTCCATACCCACTGTTGCTACCATATCCATAAGATGGAGGAGTATACGACTGAGGAGGAGGATGTCCAGGTGGAGGAGCAGTAAAATATTCAGGGAAGACGCCAAATGATCTTTCATCTTGTAAGGTTCCATATCCGCCCATGGGACTGGGTGTTCCTCCACGGTATGGGTTGTCAATCTCCATGCAACTCAACGAACCTACAGATGATATCAAATCGTCCATGTAGCTATTTCATGAACAAAAATTCAATAAATTGTGGATATATTTTTGTTTAATTTTCGGATTTATTTAAATACATACATTTTCTAAACAAATATCATCATAAATTATGTTTCCTAACTCCTAAACAATATATACAACTCCATTCAACCATAACATCTCTTAATAAACACACAAAAATCAAAAGGCCCAAATTTCATGAACAAAAAACTCAGTAAATTGTGGATCTATTTTTTATTTTTCGGATTTATTTAAATACACACATTTTGTAAACAAAAATCACCACCAAATCATGTTTCCTAACTCTTAAACAAGAGATCCAAACCAATTCATCCATAAGATCTCTTAATTACTACACGAAAATCAAAAGCCCCAAAATTTGGAGCCCAAATTACATGAAAAAGGAGCTTATGCAACACATAACAAACATGAGAACAAAATCACTAAGGAAGAGGAAATCTCACCTCAAAATGCAAAGGAAGATGGAATTTGATGATTCTATTTATTTTATCTTCTTTACGTAATTTGCCCCATTGGTTCCCCTGCATTATAAGAGAACCCATGGGCCTCTCATAATGCAATTCATTCTTTTCCCTCTACATGGTATCAGAGCAACGATCCTAGATCAGATTTCCGTATCCAACCTAACCCTACCCCCCGATCGCCGCCCACCCTTGTGGGCCGCCACCCACAGGCCGCTGTGCCCTTCCCTTCGGCAATAGCCTAGGTGCTCCCCGGGCCCTCCAGACCGCCGCCCCTACACCCTCGGGCCGACCAGCTTTCCCAAGTTGCCCAACCGTTGCTTAGGCCGCCCAGGCCGCCATCAGACACCGCCCAGACCGCTGTTCAGACCACTGCAGGTCAACCCCAGCCACCACCCATACCTTCTTAAGCCGCCCAGGCCACCGCCAACCCTCCCGTGCGCCTCCGTGCACCTCTGAGGTTTGATCTGCTGTTTGAATCGGTTTGACTGTGATCGGAAAACGTGATTTCAGTCATATAAATCGCGTTTTCCAGCCCTAGTGAATGGCGAAGATTGATGAGGATGGTTGTATGAGTCTACACATACAACCAATCCTCCGTATGTTCGTGTAGACTCGTTCATATCGATCCACTCTCCAGTTGAGTTCCGTCTTTGGTCATGTTATCATCATGTCAGAGAACAAGGGTGGTATTTTTTCGTCCAGAGCCTTTAAGGGCCTGACTCCCATTTCTAAGATGGATGGGACCAACTATGAGTTGTGGTCATGGCCTCAAATTTCAGCGAAATTCGGTCGAATATCTGTCGAATATCGATATCCGGTCGAAATCGAATTTCGACCGAAATAGTCGAAATGACCGAAATATGGGGGCCCTAGTACAAGAAATGACCGAATGCGACCGAAATTCCGGTCGAAATTCGACCGAAATTCCATCGAAATTCCTTTTCGGCGGTCACCAAAATTGTGACCGAAACCGATATTTAGGGCCTTGTTTGTGGTCCATGCAGTTCCTCACCCTTATGTAATGCAACAACAAGGAGCACATCCTGACATATCCAGAGCCAACAGATAAGACTGGAGCAAATGCTTCTTGGAAGATGATGAAACGTATGCGCATGTTTGGCTATGTGGGACCCTTACCACGGAAATAGCCAATGATATTCTGAACTAGCCCACCACCAAGGCCATGTGGGACACTTTGGCGTCCACCTATGCCAAGCGAAGAATGAGGTCAAGATTCTTCAATTGCAGTTTGATATCTACAAGGCCAAGCAGAATGATCGTCCTCTGAATGTGTACCACTCTTCGCCCCGTGGCATGTTCGAGAAGCTTTATAGCTATATGACTGTTACGACATCTCTAGAGTAGCAGAAGTCTTATAGGCACTCCATAATGGTTGGAGTTTTCATGGTCGGCCTTGATACAGAGTATGATGCAGCGCGTACGCAGATTCTCACTGGGGCCACCATACCTCCCATGGAGGAGGCCTATAACCGTCTCAGCCGGATTACCATGCCTTCTACGGCCACTCCTCCGCCCTCTTCAGCTATGGCTGCTTCTCGTGGCCGAGGAGGGCCGACCCAGTCTAGAGGACGCACCCCTCGTGGCAGAGAAGGTGGATGTCTGCGTGACCTTGCACCTTCTGTCGTCGATCGGGACATGTAAAGGATACATGCTAACAGAAACATGGATATCCTGCTTCAGGTCACGTTGCATAGCTGATTTAGCCTTCAGAGACTCCAACTTCCCTAGCTGATCCTCGTTTGGATGATATTGTCTCTCGTATTTGAGAGATCATGACTCCTACTACTGGCACCACCATTACAGATACCGCAGCTACAGCCAGAGCCTCTTTGAACTCTTCAGGTATCGCCTATGATTTTACTGGTAGTACTGGTGCAGACATAACCTAGTGGATTATGGACTCTGGTGCTTCCCACCACTTGCATGGAGATAGAACGCAACTGAGGTCGTACATGACTATACCACCTGGCAGATGGGTTGTCATTGCTAATGGAGACCATTTACCTGTTACTGGACAGGAGGAGGTGCATTTGACGTCGTCCACGCGCCTTCAGAATGTTTTATATGCTCCTAACTTTCAGATGAATTTACTTTCCATTAGTCAGATTACTAAAGATTTGCATTGCCATGCTATTTTTGACCCTTCATCTCTTGTGTTTCATGACAAACTCATGGGCAGGGTGATTGGATGTGGTCGTGAGCAGCGGGGGTTCTACAGAGTGGTCCAACCTCCTAATGCTGGCGTTTCTACTATACCTACTAGGCCAGTCTCTCCATATCTGTGGCACCTTCGTTTTGACCACCTTCATCTGCAGAAGCTGTCATGTTCTCCCTCAGATTTCTACGAGATCTTCCTTTCAGTGTGAGGCATGCCTGCTTAGGAAGCATCACCGTTCCTCCTTTCCATCCTGTCAGAGTCGGAGCAGTTCTCAATTATTTCAGCTCCTTCATTTAGACGTTCGGGTCCGAGTTGTGTTCATGATCACTAGGGACACAAATTTTTATCTAGTTGCGGTGGATGATTTTTCTAGACTATCCTAGGTCTTTTAATTGAAGAATAAGTCTGAGGCTGGATCTGCGATCATATATTTTATTAATGAGATAAAGAATATTTTTTCCGGCAATGTCAAGTATCTTCGTTCTGATAATGTCTTAGAATTCTGCACCTTACAACTTTCTAAATTTCTTAGATCTCTTGGCATTGTTCACCAGACCTCATGTGCTTATATTTCCCAGCAGAACGGTGTTGCCGAGCGCAAACACCGTCACTTAGTTGATGTGACCAGAACCTTGTTGATACAGAGTCGTGCTCCTCATGCTTACTAGGGTGATGCTATCCTTACTGCATGCTATCTGGTGAAGCGCATGCCCTCGTCTGTGTTGGGAGAGAAGATTCCTTTTTCGATTACGTTTCCCAAGAAGGATCTTTTCTCCCTTACACCTCATGTGTTCGGATTTGTTGCATTTGTTCATGATGTCTCTCCAGGTCGTGACATGCTCTCTCCTAGAGCTGTCAAGTGCGTGTTTGTCGGCTACTCTCGTATCCAGAAGGGGTACTGTTGCTTTGATCCGCTAAGGCGGAAATACTTTGTCAGTGCTGCGTTACTTTCTTCGAGTCTATTGTGTATTTTTCTCCTACAGGTGACAAACTAGCTCCATCTGACTCTGACGATGAGATCTACATGCCTCCACATCCCGTCGTTCCTCCACACCTCTCTACTCCTGCTCTACCACCACCTCCTCAACCACCGCCACTATCACCACCACCACCACCACCACCTACTCCTACCTTTATACCTGCTACCGTGGTTCCACCTCCTCTCGTGACTCAGTTTTTGCCACGTGTTTTTACTCGCAGGCCTCGCTCGGTTCCCCCTGCTCACAGGTCTTACCCATCATTCAGCATGCCTCAGATATGTAATGAGCACCTTGTTTCTACTGATGGCACTATTGAGTTGTCTGTCCAGCAGGATTCCATACAGGATGAGCATGTGCCCTCTCCAGAAAGGAACTTACAAGCTCAGGACTTGGCATATGATCTTGATGTACCGATTGCTCTGCGAAAGCAGAAACGCACGTGTGCTACTTATCCTCTTGCAGCTCAGGTTTCCTTGAGCAGACTGTCAGATGATTTCAGAAGCTTTACCTTGGCACTATCAGCCGTGGAGATACCACACACACACACACACACACATATATATATATATATCAGGAGACTCTTCAGGACGGTCAATGGAGATTGGCTATGGAGGAGGACATGGCCGTGCTACAATCACGTGGTACATGGAGTCTGGTTTCTGCTCCAGTTGACGCATCCGTTGTGGGATGCAAATGAGTGTTCATTGTGAAACACCGTGCAGATGGTAGTGTTGATTGCTATAAGCGAGACTTGTGGCACGTGGGTTCTCCCAGACATATGGGGTGGACTATCAGGATACTTTTTCTCCAGTTGTCAGACATTCTACTCTCCGTATTCTACTTTCTGTTCTTGTGACACAATATTAGCCCTTTACCAACTTGATGTGAAGAATGCCTTCCTCTATGGTGATCTACAGGAGGAGGTCTACATGCATCAACCACCTGAGTTTGCTGTTGAGGGGGAGTGTCAGAAGGTTTGCATGCTTCATAAGGTTATCTATGGCCTTAAGCAGAGTCCAGGAGCATGGTTTCAGAAGCTCTCGGACTTGATAGAGCAGCGACGTTTGTGAGATCGACTACCTATCACTCTTTGTTTGTGCACAGGACCCAGATAGATACTATTGTCATTCTTGTTTATGTTGATGACATTATTGTTACAAGGGATGACGAGCATGGCATACAGGGTTTTAAGGGCTTCCTAGGTCAGCAGTTTGTGACTAAGGACCTTGGTAATTTACGTTACTTCCTTGGACTGGAGTTTTTCCAGGAACCAGCGAGGTCTTGTGATGACCAAAAGGAAGTATGTTACAGATATTCTTTCAGAGACAAGCATGGCTGATTGCAGACCTGCGACTACTTCTATTGACCCGAGCATGAAGCTCTATGATGATGACACTGAGGAGGTAGACAAGAGGAAGCACATGGAGCTTGTTGGCAAGCTATTGTATGTGACTATTGCCAGGCCTGACATATCCTTTGTCGTGAGCATTATGGAGCAACCCGGACATGCATATATGGATGCAATCCATATGATTCTGAGGTATCTGAAGACATCACTGGGTACGTGACTTCTTTTCTGTAGAGACACATCTCTCAGTTACAACATGTGCAGATGCAGATTATGCTGGGTGTCCAAAGGATAGGAAGTCTATTTCATGCTTCATTGTGTTCATAGGGAATTCCCTGGTTTCATGGAAGAGCAAGAAGCAAACCGTGGTTGCCAGATCGAGTGCCGGGTCAGAATACAGGGCCATAACACATGTTAGCACAGAGATGATGTGGGTCAGATCTGTTCTTACTGAACTGATTATAGAGGTGCCTCTCCCCAATGTCCCCATGCACCTCCAATGTGATAATCAGGCTGCTCTTTTCATTGCCAACAACCACGCTTTTCATGAGAAGATCAAGCACATTGAGGTGGACCGTCACTACATTCGTGACATGATACATCTTATCGCCACTATGCATGTCAGCTTTGGAGACCAGACAACATATGTTCTTACTAAGCCCTTAGCCAGAGGGTCTTATCAGAGATGTTGTTCCAAGCTGAGTTTGATCGATATCTACGCTTGAGGGGGAATGTTGAGATATTTGCCATCTTTATTACCATTTTCTTATTATTTATTTATTTTATCTTCTTTATTGCCCATCGGTTCCTCTTCTATATAAGAGAACGCAATGATCTCTCATAATGCAATTCATTCTTTTCGCTCTACAATATACTTTTAACTCAATATATTTACACACACTTCTACACTTGCATATACATATTGGTTTGAAGTACTGCAAGTATATTATATACATACATATGCATCTAAATAAACAAAAGACAAAGACGTTTATGTATCCCATTGAGAGATGGATCCAATAACTCAAATAAAAGTTCTTTTCGAGACAAGCGTAAGGTAAGGTGCAATATGGTGGTGCAAAAGACAAAGAATTGACGGTTAGGACTCAAAGCATATCAATAGTACATAAGTATACATATACATATACACATGTACTTATACACATTTATATACACATGTATGTTCACCACAAATATATTGAATTGATCTTATATTGAAATTTAAGTTACATAAACACATATTTACATTATACATGCACACACATGTGCATGTGCACATCTATATAGACCCACATAAAATTTATTTATTTTTATATATGATTTTTTGCTTTCTCATGCAGGCACCTAGGTGAGTGCGTAACGCCTGATGCCTTGAAAGTTTTGGATCCCCTAATGCCTTGGAGCGCCTTATACCTTTTACCAACACTGCTTCCAATACCCATATCCAGGGATGAAACCAAAAACATAATTTAGCAGTCGCACATGGTTATATGATGTATACTACCATATTCAGTCTCATATCATGGTAAATATCTATATCAAATTAGCATTTGTTCACAAATGATCAAATTTAATTGGTATTATTTTATAGTTTTCCAAGGATCAGATGGTTCGTGTCAATGGTGTGCTGAGGGGTTGGATGGCGTTGATCACCTTTTCTTTATGTGTGGCACCTCCAGAGACATTTGGGTGGTAGTGAACCTGGGTGGTGATTGAGAGGTATGTTTTCGAGGAGTGTTTTCTGCCATCTCGACTCTATATGGATTCTGAGATAATTTGAGCGGCGTCTATTCCTTCAGGATTCCTGGTCCTTGTAATACTGATACATTAACTTGTGAATACACAAGTTTTAGGGTGTCCGTCTTTACGATCACACACCATTTTTCCTTTAAAAAAGGTCCCAGTTCAGTCCTTGGACAATATATCAAGGAGCGTGTGATATTAAGTCACCTCTAACTAATTGTGGCCTCCCATCCACAAAGCCAGCAACCGCTGGTAAGTCGACCACAGTTTGCTTTTAAATCCAGATTGAACGCATCTTAAAACAACGCACACACAAAGGTGAAGTTCTGGCGGATCAGTGTGTTTCAGACGCGTTTTGTTTCATGTGGTTTAGACCTGAATGCCGATACGGATTTGGATGTGGTTTTAACGAAGAAAATGTGTTTTAATGGATATAAATCCATTCTGAATATGAGAGCCAGGTCAAATAAGGTTTAAATCTGATCATTGGACTCTCAATTAGACACACAAATCGAGGTGGAAAACCTGCAAGCTGTTCCTGTGCATACCCAAAACTGGGTTTATTTCTCCAAAAACCCCAAAACTGGGCTGGAAGCATCACTGTTCATGCTCATGTGGGCCCCGGGGTGCATGCTCAGGCTATTTAGCATTACCACCACACCTTTACTTCCTACCCAAGAGTCATTAAGCAGAAATTTGCAGTCTTCCATGCAATCATTGGACCTCCCATTCAAGGCCCTAAATGTCGGTTTCGGTCACCATTTCGGTATCGACCAAAACAGAATTTCGATGGAATTTCGGTGGAATTTCGATCGAAATTTCGGTCATTTTTTGTACTAGGTTCCCCATATTTCGGTCATTTCGGTCATTTCGGTCGAATTTCGATTTCGACTGGATATCGATATTCGATAGAAATTCGACCGAATTTCGCTGAAATTTGAGGCCATGCTCCCATTCCACCAACATCTGCTTAAACGAGGAAGAAAAAAGTGCCCCCCCCTGGTCTTTTTATTTCTGTCCAATTCTAACCTCCAACTAAAAATTAGGGTTTGTCGTCCATTTCGAGTCCTTACAATTCAATTTCATTTACGTAAATGATTTCGTGTGTGATATCTATTTTTTTTGAAGTCCAACATTTCGGGGGGGGGGGGCACGGCACGGCGCGGTCCAACATCTAATTAATTAGTATGTTGAGTAATTTTTTAGGAGTCTAGTTAAGGTTTTTATTATATTTATTTATTTTTGCAATCCATTCTCTTACCTTTGTGATGATGCTGATGGGCAGATATAAGGGAGAGATTAGGTATAAACAAAATTGAAGTTTCTCCCCCTCTCTTCACTTCTTCCTCCTTCTCAAGTGCATCATCGCGTTTTCTCTTCCCCGGAACTAGTATTCTGAGGCATTTCTCCTCTTATGCTTAAATCCTCAAATTTATTCCCTTGACGATTTCTTATATTTGCATTATTTGGTATCAGAGCATGTTGTACAAGTCATCTTGTAGACGATCCTTCAAGGTATTCGAGGAAGCACAGCATAAGAGAGTTTCGTTCATTGTTTCATCATGCGTACATGAAGATTGAGGAATTAATTATAAATTTGCAGAAAAGATGTTCTGATATATATAGGACGTTGATTTGGCAATACAATAAAGGAAAGCCCACGAACAATCAAACGAAGTGACGAGTACATGAAGCACTTCAAATCTCAATAAGCAGGAGCCATCGGAACACTTAAGAATTAAAATGATAAAACAATAGAGAAGAATATGAACAAGTCTCCTCGTCACCATTGCCAAGTCATGATGGTCTAGTTCAACCACTTGAGGTCTGCCACTGACTAACGAGAGCATCCCTTTCTTACCCCACGCCATGCATCCAGCTCCAGATTGAGCCATTAACATCCAAGACCTCACTCTCCTATACAAAGACAAATCCCCATGGCGATGCTACCTCCACCTGGCCATTGGGAATGGCACCTGATATTTGATGATATGTAGGTAAAATGGGCAAAAAGTGAAGCAAATGCTTAGTCAATTTCACCGACTTCGCTCGATATTGACAAATTCTCCAGATTTCACCTATATCTATGGAGAGTTATTTCTATTGCTTCTGTGATGAATTCTTTTGCTCTAACAAGAATTATGCTACATGAAATTCAGAATTGGGGCAAAATTAGGGATTGCTGTCTGTTTATTTCCGTCCAATTAGAGTTTCCAATTTAAAATGGGGGTTTATTATCCAATTTGAGTCCTTGCATTTTGATTTCATTTAAGTAGTTGAGATTGTGTGTGACATCTAATTTAGTTAGTATGTTGAGTAATTTTAGGAGTCTACTCAGGGTTTTTATTATATTTATTTATTGTTGCTATCTATTCTCTACTCTATGTAATGATGCTAATGGATTATAAGGGAGATATTAGGTATAATTAAAGTTCGAGTTTCTCCCTCACTATTCTCTTCTTCCTCTCTCTCCCGCGTATCTTCACGTGTTATCTTCTTGAGAACCCAACATTTTGAGGTATTTCTCATCCTTCACCTAAATCCCCAGATTTCTTCCCCTAGATGATTTCTTTGATTTGCATCAACTGGTATCAGAGCATGGCATATGGATCACTTTTATGAGTGGAGATCCTTCAAGGCTTTCGGGGAAGCACGAAGCAAGAGAGTTTCATTCAACGTTTCATCATGATCACGCATGCATGAAGATTGAGGAATTAGTTACAGATTTATAGAAAATGTGTTCTCGTATATGTAGGACATTATATTTGGCAATAAAGAAAAGAAAAACCCAACGAGTAATCAAACGAAGTGTCGAATGCAAGCCCTTAAATTTCAATGAACTAGGAGCCATCGAAACACATGAAAGAAAAAGAATACAACAATAGAGAAGAAAATATACAGGTCTCCTCATCACCATTTTCTAAGTCATAACGATCTATTTCCACCACTCAAGGTCTGGAATCTACTGCTAACTAAACTGAGAGCATCCCTTACCCCAAATAATGCATCCTGCATCGTATGAAGCCATTAACATTCGAAATCTCAGTCTCCTATACGAAGAGGAATCCTCATGGTGATGCTACCCCTGCCTGGCTATTAGGGGATGCCATCACCAACTGCCGGCATCATCACTGGCCCCGCTGCGAATATGCCCACGTCGTCATGCATAAACGTCATCATCGGTCATTTTGTATCTACTCATGCAACCAAGTGATGGCATGCATCTCCAACTACCCTCATGACAGAGAAGATTGACACCACCATCACCGTCATCACGCTGTGTTCACATGCTGACACACCGTGAAATCAACAGATATGTTGCACACACAAACCAAAGGTTGCAGAAGTTCGTAGTCAGTACTCGGTCGATCGGGTCACCGACTAAGGAGTACTAGACAGTCGGACGGCTAATCATATTTAGTCGGACTTTAGTCAGTTATGACTTTGATTATTTTAAATATAAATCAATTTTATACATATATTCCTATATGTATGCATAAATTTAGACATTTTCTATACTACAATACATTCATAAAAACATACTACACCTATTGAAAAATCAATATTTATAAAAATGAAGAGCATAAATATACTAACCAATATTATTGACAGTGAATGGACAGCATATAAAAATAAGTTAACCTTATGTAGTTGATTATAGTTACCAATAGCATTAGCATTACCAATAATAAAAAAATGAATAACGCAAACTATTGATATGTCTTGAATCCCAATTCTGGATCCGTGACAATAGAGCATGTTTTTGTCACCAATATTGTTAGGAAGGAGTAATCTTAGTTGAAATCAGTGAGATAGTAGCTTTGTCGATTGCAAGCGGGGGCTATAAGCTATGGCATCACTGCAGCATAACCACGATAAAAGGCATGACCAGCTTTGAGACTCCCCTATGAGACCCAGACCTTGTCGAGATGACTTAACTAGAAATGAGCTCCCTAAAAGATCGAGATCTGAACCGGTTCATGGCCTTGATTTGAATAGGAGCCTGGAATATTACCAAGATCAGGACAAAGGCTAGATCTAACAATGAAGCACAATGAAATCTCAGATTAGGTCCATAGCAACTTCAAGAATCAGTTTAACACAATCATGGACCATGTTTGATCTGAAACCACCATCGTATTTGAAAAGCACCTCCCAATTGATGCTAATTGTCCCACCTCTGTCCCTCCCTCTCCCTAAAAGTGAAGATCAAGGTGATGTTTCCCTCGATGTCGCACCTCTTGTAGATGATTTTTTCCACGACGCCCTCTAATCTCGCGCTTTTCAAAGGTATTTGGGTAAGTAACCCCTTAATTATGTATTTCGTGGAACATTGATGGTGATGGACGAAGCAGCCTTGATCAACATCTCTTGTGCGAGAAAAGATTGACTGAAAAGAAGACTAGGACCTAGAGACGGATGCCTGATTGTGCATCGATTGAGACTATGACCTTGTGTGGAGTCTGTGACTCCAGATTGGTGGAGAGCACCTGCACCATTCACCCGAAAGGGGAGACACCAAAAAGAGAGTGCCTTGTTTTTCCACACTATGAAGTAATAAATAACTACTCATCATCGTCGTTGGCAAAGCAACATCTTTGAATAAGGTTCCTTACCAGTGGAACCCTTCCCCATTGCGTTTGGAGAGATGAAGTTTCTCAGTTCGTACTGTATGTTTTGGGAGACGGGGCCTTTACATAGGAGACACGTCTTTACCTGGGATTTTCAGTTGATATGGAATGCACAGACTTCTTTGACGGTGAAAATCTTCATATGGATTTTATAAAGGTCCATGATAATAACCTTAACACTCCGAGAGCGATTGTTCTTCACGAGCGGAATGTCTTGGCTTTGTTTTTAGGGGGAGGCTTGAGGAAATTGGGCACCTCTTCTCTCGTATGGCTTTGCCTAGTAGGTATTGTATGGTACCACGGTGGACCTAGTGGAAACTGGAAACATCTTGTATGAAGAACTTCTGGAGATAATTAGTTGGCACATCATACCTGTTTAGGAGAGAGGGAGAGAGAGAGAGACGGTGAGATCTTTTTGCATTGTCTGTGGGCGTTATGGCCCGCCATTGTTGTGATGTTTTGCGGTGAACTATATATGGAGAGTGTGTTGGCTCATAGAAAATTTATTTTTAATTCTCGACTCTTGTACTTATCAAATTTCGAGTAATAGATTACGAGGGTGTATACCTGCCCCGGGTCACCCTTCATCTCTTTGATTTTTTATGTTTTAGGATAATATTCTAGATCTTGATAATTAATTGGAGATTTCAATTGTTTAGGATAATATTTCCAGCACATATAATTGTTTTTTGATGATAGGGGTCATACTATTATGGAAATGGAATTGGAGTTTCCACAACTTATTCTTTCAAATTTGTTACGTGGAATCTTACATTCACATCCATGTTTTCCTCTCAACATGTGCAGCTTGTTGCATCCTTTTATTTTTTTACTTGTTGGGTGGATTAGTTACTATTGATTGGGGGCGATTAGAATTTGGGATAAGGGTGATGATCTTCTGTGCCCGCTCATGTGGAAGGTTTACAGAGCTTCTAACGACCTGTGCAGGTCGATGAGAGTTGGGGAATTCTTTACTTTCTGGAGAGGTGTGAGTTCTGTTTTGCTAGATGTTCCCCCTTTTTGAAAATGGTGTTGGGGGACGTGAACAACTTTCTATTCTGGCTTGATTATTTGTATGCCAGTGGGATGCTCATTGAGTTACTCACGACTTCTTATCTTGGTTGACACTCCTGGAACTGGGTGTCTGGGGCTTGGAGGAATGTGATGTGGTCGCCTTCTTTCCATGCTTCATTTTTTGAACCAGATGGTGGAGGATTTTCCATAGTTTTCTGGGTTTCTAGTATGCATGTATGGTCCATCGGGGGAGCACCATCATTGGATATGGTCAGATTGGAACTTTTCTGTCACAAGGGTGTATGTTGCCTTCTCGAAGTCTGCCATTTTGACGTAGGTATCATGGAGTCAATTTGCTAACAGTTATGGACTTGGGCAATGACAGTTTTTGCACAATCTGTAGGCTGCTTGTGGAGTCAGCGGAGCACCTTTTTTTCACCTTTGACAAGGAATGAGAGATTGCGGGGCTAGGTATCGGCTAGTTTGGAACTAACATCTTATCCCTATCCAACTCCCTCCAGTCCAAAACCAGAGAGTGACAAAAATCTAAGGAGCTAGGAGTGTGGAGCCCCACGATATCTTTCATGATACAAACATCCCATGGATCCTCACAGTAGAAGAAAAGGTAGTCCATATTTTCCGAGCCATCGGTGCACCTGGGGTAAGAATCTTTAACATTATGAAACCATCTCACACTAAGAGCATTCATCAATACATGGCATGGTTGCAGAATTCGTAAGAAAATATTTATCCGAAGAGGGGTTTTTTGAGCCAATAAAGGAGGAAACACACTATGAGAGAACTCATTAGAGAACCTCTTAGAAATACCAACATGTAAAAGAAAGATCAAATACTATAAATGACACGAGGGAACCCGTGAAAGAACTCCCGCCTCTCTAGAGATCACCCTATAAGACCACCTCGTCAGTTTTTAATCCAAGCTGGTCTATAATTCATAGTTTCGGTCCATGAACTTGCTAGATAGAGGTTTTAATAAGTTATAGGCAAGATCGTAGACGGAGTATAAAGCAACACTTAACATCTTAAGGAAGCATGCTCATCCATATGAAAATGAATAACGGATGACTTCAAATGGTAAACCTGCAAATAGAGGCCTAGTTAAAAAAAAATATCTAGAAGGGCTCTACTTCAAAGGCTCGTTCACGTGCACACCCTCCACAAAGAAGATGATATTGCATGTGTACTCCAGGTGGGGGAAGATCGCGATATCATCAATTCCCCTTTATGCTTGCCGTGACAGAAACACCCACACCACCCACTGGCAAGGCACATACAATAATCACAAGATCGACGCCAATAGACAACCCCATTTAAAACCCATCTTGGGTAGTTCCGATCCCCTTCAAAACACCCTTTATATGAAATGAGAAGGCTACTATCATAACACAACATTCCATCCATGCCACCAACCTATCCGGGAAGACTTCCTCTTAAGAGCTAACTCGAGAAATAACCATCTCAACACTGTAGGTCTTACTGATATCGACTTTGAAGAAGACTCCTTGCTCTTCTTCTCGTTGTGAAGCAATCACCTTCAAAGTTACCATGAAACTCTCCAAGATAGAGGGTCCCTTTGAAAGCACATTATACCAATTGAATAATACCCTCAACTTCACGGATAGTATACAATTGATTTATCGGTACCTTAGTGACAAGTAGGTATATCAAGTTGAAGAGTGCAATAGGCATGAATTCATTGTCCTACACCATAGCAGTTGCTGCCCTTCTTGGGCATGAGAAATAGGTAGAAGTGTCAAGTGATTGATCATCTCAACACCCAAGTTTCTCTCCAGGAACTTTCTACACATTGCCATGATGCCCTCCCTGACCGGATCTTAGACTTCATTGTAAAAAGAATCGGAACAAGCAGTCTGGACCTAGGGAACCTTCGCATTTGCAGGACGAGAGTCGTCAAAATCTCCTTAGCAACCTCCTTCACCTGATTTTCTGCATCCCCATGAGATAACGTAGGGGCTTGAAATCTCTTCACCTCAAAGACCCACTATGACCTATACTTGTGAATTGCCTGATAGAGACCCTCGAGCATCCCCAATCTCTGTCCTCTCCAGTACCCCACCACTAGCTTCTTGTAACATGGTAATCGATGACATGACTTGTCAAAATCAAAGTATGAACCGACGACCCTCTCATCTTTAGATGATCGCAAGAGCTGCATGAGATCACAAGCGTTACAACAAGGCCTTCATACAGTCATCGGGAAATTCTTTGTCATGGATCCAAATGCCGCGGCGTGCCAATTACATGCACATTTCCCCCAACTTCTCCAGTGTCAATACGGATGTAATGCCCCTCACTCCCAGATGCCAACGACATATCTAGTGACATGCCAATCACTTCTAAAGGCTCATTCATGCTAAAACCTTCTGTCTCTCACTGTATAACATTCTGATTAACTCAGGCTTCAAGTATATGAATTTTTATGGGTTTTTGACTAAGTACAATCTATACCAAAGGCTTATTATCAAAGAAATTAGGTTCTTGGTTATGATGATGCCTGCTTATTTGGTTTGTAGCATATGCTTTTGAACATTTATACTTTCAGTTACTATTAGTGTGGCAGCTCTTGTTTTATTTGGATCACTACACGAGACATTGACTCATGAATGCATGCATCTATCTGCCATTCCAACGGGTGGGAGGTGACAGATATCACTGCCATGGTAAATCAGACAACACCATTAAACCGCAGTTTGTCACATAATTAGAATTATTTCAGATGAATTCTTCATGGCTTTACTGAATCCGTTTGAGCTTGGCCTGTATGGGTCCTGTTTTATTTTCAATCTTTTGGTGCAATATCCGACGTTTAACTGATTGTTCCTTTTTTCCAGGGGCTTGGAACCCGATGTAATGTGGTGCTTCCAATTCTATCCAGCTTAAGGTGTGTCCTTGGTTGTTTTGCTTTCTGAGACACTTGAGGGATGTCCTCTGCTTCATTAGATACACTAAACCCTTATCTGTGATATCGTTAGATATCTATTCATCAAAAAAGAGTTTCTGTCTCCATTTCCTCAATAAGAGAACTACTGACTAGATAACATTCTGGAGTCCAAAGATGATTTGAAATTTATGATTTCTTCCTGCAGTCCTGTCTCATTATTTTCATTTTCACGTGTCCGTGACAACATTATTGTGATCAGTTGAGTTAATTGGGTTTCTACTACTAAAACTTGAGTCGTTGGGCAATGCGACGATGCCGATTTTGGTGTTCTTTCTCACTTGACCCTTCATTTCAGTTGGACCTAAACCACTCTCTTCATGGGCATTTGATATCCTGTATCCATTTTAAAATTGATACAGATATGTCTATTACTTTAAGTCTTTAATATCCGCAAATATCATATCCTTGCATCCGTTTTTCTATATAAATATAGTTGTATATTTATTTTTAACCACATGTAGCATAGAATTATACCTTCTTTCACCAAACTCGGTATAATTATTACTATATAAATACATTTAAAGTAATTGTATCATGTGTATTCCATCCAATACTTATATAATTTGAGTTAATCTATAGAGTATTTCTAATATTAGTTGTATGCAATCAAAAATAGCTGCGTTACACCTCTATCCATTTTTTATGATACGGTAACGTAGCTTTCATATCCTTCAATATATGTATCTGCATCTATATTCATATTTGAAAATGGATAAGGATATACCTATATCCATATCATCCCTAGATCCATTGTGATAACGGGGATATAAATCGGTTAAGCTTGTGTATGAGTTCATGATGTCGGCCCATTAAGAGCTAGGGTACCCTCTATCATTATAAGCAGTCATGGGCATGTACATCAAATTTATATCTTCGACTCCAATGAAATTATATGTTTAAAGGACATTTACACCCTTATCTCAGTAATCTTTTTAAATCACATAACATATCTTGTAATTTCAAAATTGTACCACGACTTTGTAATCTTGCTAATCCTTGCACAACAATCCCCATGAGTTAATTTCTATTTATATCGCTGAACATGTTTAAAAAAAACTTCATTTTCATCTACACATAAAAAGTATTTAATTACCATGGATGTTATTGATTACTTCCTCTTTCTCCTCCAAGCACCCACCACTACTAAATCTCCTTGTTGTGAGCTCGATTGCCTCTCCTGATGAAGACTTCGTCGAAAAACATCTCCCCAACCCCCATGGCTTCATCCACTCTCACACCGTGGCCTTGCTTCGTTGCGCCCCCTCGCTTTGTCCGACGATCCACCTCTCAACTCAACTCTTTGCAGTTCAGCATGAGCTAAACCTTGCCTACTAAGAGGCCTTCACACACAAGACAGATCGTTTCCTCCAAAAAAAGAAGGAATATATTTTGCTTATATTAATTTAAAAATTATGTTTAAAGATGTAAGAAGAGGTTCCCCGCAAACGATTACATTATATACAAGTAAGAAGTATGTTAAGCTAGATCTACATTCACACATTATGTAGTACTTCACTTTATTATCCGTCAAAACAAGTAAACAAATGCAAGGAATAAATCCCTTGTATTTCTTTCTTTAAAACATTGTCCCTCAACCAAACAACAATAGTCATAGACTTATATGAGGTTGGGTTAATCTATCTCCATCGTCTAACAAAATGCATCTGTATATAAGATTGAACAAATTTAAATGACATGGTGATTGGAGGGAATATTATGACATAGCCAAAATTTTCTAATTTCCACGTATTTATAGTTTTTTTATGGATAAAATGATCATAATTCATTCTTCAAAATAAAGTTTTTCGATGGCGACAAGCACATCACCCAAACAACCACTAGCCAACAAGCAAGATAAAAACGACATTACAAAGTCTACCTACCTTAGGGACCTTGGTATTTAGTATGATAGAAGAATACACCAAGGGGCCAAAAAGACAGGAAATGATTCATTAAGTAGAAAGGTACTAGTTTAGCTACTAAAGCGAAAAAAAGCATTCACAGACGTTGAAGCTACAACTGGTAGGGAGAGCCATCGTTTCTTGGAAGCAAGCTGCCATCAGGTCGAGGATGTCCACTAATCAAGTGGATATCTGCCAATCAAAACAGTCTCATTGGCAGATATCCGCTAATCAAGCATCGATCTGGTAATTGGTCTGGAAGGAGCAATGCTCGAGGACGTTACAGGATATCTCTCACCCCTTGCAAACCGTGGAAGGATGCCCACTTTATCATTGTGATTACCTCTCCCTCAACCAAACCTCGAAAATTATTTTTGGATTGTAGCTTAATCTCATTATTATTAGCTAGGGTTTTTATCACTTGTACCCTCCTTAGATATTGCAATATTAGTTATGACCCTCTCTTTTTTGCAATATCAGATGTACCCTTAACTTATTGTAGTTTTATCACTTGTGTCCCTTAGATTAGTTATTGTCCATCCACATCCCAAATGGACGCTAACTTTTTGACACGAGCATAATTATAAGGAATGTGTAGGGGTCGATGTATCCTCAGCTACTCTAATCCCTCCTCCTCCTCCTCCTCCTCCATCCCCTCCCCCTTCACTCCCTTCCACCATTGCCCCGCACCTCCTCAACCTCTCTCCTCCTCTGGCTCCCTATATCATCCTTCTTCATCCCTGATTGGAACCCAAACCCCACCATCTCCTTCATTGCATCTAGACCTCCACCAACCATCCTATATTCTTTCATATCCTCGGTGCATCACATCTTCTTCCTCCTTTGAAAGGAGGATGGCCAGCTTGAGTATCCCCTTTATCCGCTCACATGGGCCCCTACTCGTCGTCATTCAACCCTCCTTGCATAGTGTTTGTTTGTTAACACATGCATGTATTCATAGAGCAGAACCCTCCAGATCGAGCTTGAAGAACCCAACTCCCATTAGCAGATCCACTTCATTGGGTCTTTGTTCGACCATTTGGGCTAGAGAAGATCATTGCCATTTGTATGCTTGAATCATCAATCAAATCTATTACAGAGAGATTGATGGGAGGCAAGTGATAACACCAAAAACCCACTAAGACCCGGGTGAAGGTAATGAAACAAGGGTCGTTGCGACCCGGATCTCAGAGAAGGTGTGTATCAAGAAAAATAGACCACTACGAGAAATAAAATCAATCAAAAATGCGAAAGCGGTCTCGCTATGAGTTTAACCTGGTATAGCCCCCAGGGTCGAACACAAGGAGCACGGATTGGCTAGAAGCCTACGAAGTAGTAAAAAGAAAACAAAATGAAATAAAAGTGATTTTTAGTTGTTTTTGTTAATTTTTATATTTTTTTTGGATTTTCAAAAGATAAAGGAAATAAAAGAAAGTAAACTTAAGCCAACTTCAACAATTTATTTAACACACCAAAAATAGAGGAAAAATTCCAAAAAAATTGTTTTTATGTTTTTTTAAGCTTTTTACTGTTTTTGGTGAATTTTTGAAATTTTTCTAATGGGTAAATTATTTTCTAAAAATCAAACAGTGCTAAATAAAAGAGGTACTGTCCAGTAAGGCTTGAAACTCAAAAATAAAATATCTAAGAGTCTCTCTAAGCCCTGGAGGTAATTTTCCTGTATACTAGATAGAATAAGGAAAATTTAGGCACCCTAATTATTGTTTTTGGATTTTTAATTTATTTATTATAATTTTTATGGGTTTTTAGGGGTTTTTCAGTTTTTAAGGTTTTTAAGTGATGAAAAATAGCCAAACTCGGCTGGAAAATCAAACAGCAAGCAAACAACAATATCTAAATTTTTTAGAATTTTTGGAGATGTTTTTATATTTTTTTGGTATTTTTAAACCTAAACAGTAACTAAAAAGGCTGTTTTTGAATTTTTAAAAATACTAAATGAAAATAAAAATGTCCTCAAAAATCACTGAAATTCCTACACCATGGCAGGAGCCACGTGTCAAAATCTCATTGGATTTGGAGGTCGTTTGATATTTTATTCAAAAAGAACAAGAGGGCACAGTGCACAAGGACGAATGTGCAAATACCCGAGAACCTGGGGGCTCTGGTGCAAAATACCCAGCACGTCACACGCGTGGCGCGTGGCTGGGGCACACAGGGACCAAATGGTAATGAAAACCAAGTCTTAGGGTCTTTTGATAACTCGTATCAAAAACCCAGGGACGCGGTTGCAATTAACCCAATAAAATCCGCACATGCACAATTAAAACACTCACAGGGGTATAACTGCAAATACCATAAAGGATTTCTTCATTTCATAACAACCCAGATCTACAGGGCAAAAGATGTAAAAAGCCCTAAGCTACACGTGACGACTCACGTGGTCACATACAAACAGGGGCATACATGCAATTAACAACAACCACAAGGTCCACAGTGCAAATAACCCTACGTAAATAAAGTTCTAAAAATATTTACAGGACTGGAAATGAAATGAAAAACTAAGAGGGGGCCCTAAGATATTTACCCCTTTATTGGTCGACGGCCAGATGCGCGCCACGTGGGTGATCGGACGGCTGGGAATGGATGGCGCTTTACTCCTTCAGCTCTTGGGCTCAATCGACGGTGGCGAGAGGGGACACGTGGACGATCAAACGGTGCTGGGCTTCGGTGCCTCTCTCCTCTGGTGCAACGGTCCTGATGAGTCCCTCGGGTCAATCAACGGCTGCGGCTCCTCGAAAGATGGACGGCTGAGATTAGAACTGGAGCTGAGGCTTCATCGGACGGCTCTGGAGGATGGTGAAAGAACTCGACGCCGGCGAACTTCGCCGGCCTCCTGCGTGCGCTACACTCCTCCTCAGCTGCTTCTGGATGTCGGAACAGGTTCCCGGTGCAGCCCCGCAGCTGATGGTCTTGGCCGATGGCCCAGCCGAGCCCTGGAGGGGCTCCGGCGAGGCTGGCGGCGCGAAGCTCCGGTCTTGAATGTAAGGGGGGCTCAGACGCCTCCCTTTGGACCTGCAAAGTAGACAGAAAGCTTCGCGGGTCGAGGGCAAAGTGCCTCGACCCAAGGAAGCGAGATGATGGTGAACGGTGCGGTGGGGCGAAGGAGCTCCGGCGATGGGTAGACGGTGGAGCTCGACTCCCAGCTCCGGGGCGAGCTGGGTTGAACGAGTGGGCGTAGAAGGTGCGTGGGGAAACGACGGAGGTGATGAGGTGCTCCGATGATCGAAATAATACGCAGGATGGTCGGAATCAGGGAAGCACGGCGAACGATCGATTTGGGGGTAACTCGAAATTAGACTAATCAAGAAAGAACGGAGGTTACCTGGGTGGTGTTGTAGACTATGCTGGAGCTCAGCTGGCTCCTGGTCCTCGCCTCAAGGGTCGTCAACGCCCGAGGCTCGAGCTCCGGGTGGTCGTCGGAGCACGGCTGCAAGAAGCGGCCGGATCGATGGTCGGGGACCTACTCCTCTCTGCAACACAGGCCGGCGCGAGCTGTCACCTCGGTGGACACGGTGGAGGTCACGGGAGTGAAGGTCGAGAGCCAAAGATAGCGTGAGAGTGCGGCGGAGCTTGGACTTTATAGTGCTAGGGGTCCGGGAAGAAGAGGATCGGGCGAGCTCGGGAGCGCGCGGATCCCGAGGGGGCGGCTCCGACGAGCATGCCGGATGCAAGAGGGACAATCCGGACCCGGGGTTTAATGGGTTGGCGATCGGATCTGATGGGGGAAATGGGAAGAAGTCGGGTCGAAACCCAGATCCGCGGCTCTGGTGGTCCTGGGGGAGGTGTTGACCGGGGGTCAACAATCCCCCGTGGACCAATCAGAGCCCGCCAATTATTGAAGTTTTATTTGATTTTTTTGGGGCCTTAAATGGCTGAATTTTCAAAAACTCAAAACATGAAAAATGTTTGTTTTAATTTTTTCTATTTTTTTGTGATTTTTAATTAATTTTTGGAAATTAAAATAAGGTATATACATAGTAGCTATACATAGGTATATATACACTATATTGATTTTTGATTTTTGATTTTTAATTAGTTATTTTTATACATTTTTATTCCCATTTCATATTTTATTTATTTATAGGATAAAATGAGGAATGAGAGGCCATTTTTATTTCATTTTTATTATTTATGTACATGGGTTAATTAATTAGTTATATACATTTATGTACCTGGTATATATACAAGGTATTCTTGTATTTTTAATTTTGTAATTTTTATTTGATTTTTGTTTTGATTCTTTTTATGTATTTTATTTACAAAACATAAAATAGAAATATTTACAAAAAGTTTTGGAAATAAATAAGTGTATTTACAAGGTGAAATAAATAAAGAGAGGTGGTCTATGTACATGGTGAATGTGTATTTTTGGGTTTTTGAGTTTTTAACTTTTTATTTTGTTTTTAATAGTTCCTAAATATGTACAAATATATACAAACATATTTTTGGTTGAGGAAAATATTTAATTTATCTATTTACATAATTATTTACACATGAGCCCCTATCTCCCTCTACTTGGCTTTTATGCGGTCAGGCCCATGCTGAGCCCTCCCTTGGGTTAGGTTGCTCAATATTTATTCTAAATATTTCCCTCTTTTTCTTTTTCTTCTTTATTCTTTTATTTTTGCACAAAAACATGCTAATTATCTATATTTACAAAAATGCATGCTTTTGCTAACTTTTCCTATTTACACATATCTACATGCATTTGCATAGGTTTTTGTAGCTAAAATATAAGAATAAAGAGTGATGAATGGGTATTCATCACCCCCCTATACTATACTTTGCTAGTCCCTTAGCAAACACTTATTTGAAAAAGAAGTGCAAAAGAAAGAAAAAGAAAAAGAAAAAGAGAATGTACATGGATCAAGGTTGATTATTAAACTTGCCTTCATTAAATTGAGGTATGGAGCTTAATCAGATCTTTGGATTATTGATGTGTCGGAACCTTATTTAGACTTAAGCTTAAAACCTAACAGCCTCCAAGTTCCACTACTATATAACCAGGACTCCTCAATGCTCCAGATCAGAACAAGTCATCAACTACAAACCCTGAAGATCATGAATCTTTTCTTGTCCTGTGAAAGTGAGGTCTAAGCTCTCCACCTCAGAAATGGCAACTTGACAACCCTCCCCAACAAGGTAACTCTATGACCTCAATCTGGCCACTCTTTCCTCGAGGAGCGGGGTATTCCCTTCTAAGTTCAAGTACAACCGGCTCAAGAAGAGGGGGAAGAAGAGAATGGGTCAAGGCCAGTGTAGCCAAGTACCCTTGGGAGCTTGACCAGTGTAGCCAAGTCTCCCTGCTGCAAGCTACAACAGGTGGATCATGAAACCAAGCTTTGCTTATTGCACTTATATACATACTCCGGTGGGATTATCATTTTCTCTCAGACCCACCACTTTTTTGGAGTTATTTTCTTTTTCACATTTTTTTCTTTTTTTTTTTCGAGTGCATCTATACAACATGTACATGTGCAGCATATATACAAGGAGTTTTTCCTCTTGAGCCAATAGACTATCCCTCTTTTGAAGCTTTATTGCAACCCACAACTCCCGTCGTTAGACTTCATGGCAACCAGACCAAGTTGAGACGCACTTCCTTCACTAAATGAAGAAGAGAGGTTCCGCCTAGAAGTACTACCCTCATATGCTACCCCAAGTCAAGGAAGACTGCCTCCTCACCATCTCATCCGTAGAGAGCTCGGTGCATAGTGCGGTTGTCCAAGTAAAGCCATAATCTATATGAGTCGTGTGTTGTTGTTAAGTGCTCTACTTAGGCTCATTGAGATGACATGTGATCATAGCCTAGTGGACTCAAAGAATTAAGTCACCATGGACCTGAAAAGCCTTAAACCTAAGCCCTATAAGGTTCCTCTTAGAAATTAGGTGGATTAAGATCTTAATCAAGCTCCATTTCTCAATTTGATTCCAGGCTAGTTTAAATGTCAACTCTCATCCAAAGAAAACTATATACATATGTACAAAAAGATGCCTATTTACACAACATTTTACAATCATGCAAAATTTTTGAAAAATGTTTTGAAATCATGAATGATGATGCATGAAGTGCAAAAAGGGTATTTACACACATTTACACAAGATTTTTGCAAACTTTTGATTTTTCAAAACATTTTGGAAAAATTTTGTACTATATACATAATTTTGATACAGAAAATATTTACACAAGCTTTACACACAAATGATTTTTGAAATCATTTTTACAAAAATAATTTGTACACTAGCTATGTATGTGCAAGTAAAAGAAGATATGTACATGAAAAATTTTTAATTTTTGTGGTTTGTAGCCATTTTTATTTATTAACACACTCACACAAAGTACGAGTTATGGCTAAAGTATATATGAAATATATACACACCCCCCTATACTTAGCTCGAACGATGTCCTCAGAGTCAAGAGCGATGAAGAAGACATAACTCGTGCTATGTATAGGGAAGTGAAAAGAAAGGCTATACAAAAGAGAAGAAATAAAAAGTCAAGAGGGACTCGGGTCTTCCCCCTATACTTAGGATCAAGTAATCCTAAGTATAGCAGGCTGTATACTAAGGGAAAACCGAGTGGAGAATGTACAGGGTCTACCCCCCCTATACTTAGGGTAGAATACCCCTAAGTATAGGCAGCAAAACAAGGGTAGACAGAAACAAAAGAAATACCCAAAATGTCTCACATCCCCCCTATACTTAGGATAAAGTGCACCCTAAGTATAGCATAATCACAAGATGCAGAAAGGGATGTGGGACTAAAGAATGTGCTGATATGGACATCTGGATCTATGTACAACGGAGGATCAGTAAAGCTCAGGCGTGAGATGCATTAGATGTGAGTCAAAGACTACATCTCACGCAAAATGAATAGGGGCAAGATCAACGACCCGCGGCTCATGATCTAGAAATGGCTTGAGCCGCTGGCCGTTCACTCGGAAGGTACTCTCAGAAGACAACTCAGATATGTCGATACTACCGTTGTCGTGTACCTTCCGAACCAGATAAGGTCCTTTCCATTTGCTCTGTAGCTTCCCTGGAAATAATCTAAGCCTCGCATCAAACAGCCATACTCTCTGTCCTATCTCAAAATGTTTGTGGCTGATATGAGAATCATGCCACTCCTTGACTCTCTCCTTGTAATGTAGGCTGCTCGTGAAAGCTGCATCTCTAAGCTCTTCCAGGGCAGCTAGCTCTGCCCTCCTCTGGTCTCCTATATCATCTGGATCCATCAATATGTCTGTAACTGCCCAGAGTGACTTGTGCCTCAGCTCAACTGGTAGGTGACAGGGCTTGCCATACACGAGGCAAAAGGGAGATGTGCCCAAAGGTGTCTTGAAAGACGTCCTATATGCCCACAAGACCGAGTCCAATAGCTGTGACCAATCCTTTCGGTCAGGGCAGACGACTTTCTGCAGAATAGTCTTGATCTCCCTATTCGACACTTCGGCTAGACCATTCGTCTGTGGATGGTATGGTGTAGCAACACGATGGTCTATGCCGAACTCGCTAGCAAGTGCCTTCACCTGGTCGTTGATGAAGTGAGATCCCCCATCAGAAATAAGAACTCGTGGAACCCCGAACCGCGTGATGATGTGCTTCCTCAAAAATCTGCAAACTGTCCTCGCATCAGCGGCTCAGGAGGGGATAGCCTCCACCCAACGACTCACATAATCTACGGCCAACAGAATGTACTCAAATCCCTGACTCTTAGGGAATGGACCCATGAAATCGATGCCCCATGCGTCAAAAACCTCACAGAAGTGAATGAGCTGCATCGGCATCATATCACGCTGTCCACAAGTGCCCATCCTCTGACAGTCAGTACACCTCTTCACGAACTCATCTGAGTCCTTGAAGAGAGTAGGCCACCACAAACCGGATTGGAGCACTTTCTGTGCCGTTCTCCTCCCAGAATGATGTCCCCCTGCCTCAAGCTTGTGGCAGTAAGTGAGGACGCTATGGTGTTCCTCCTGAGGAATACACCGACGCCAGACGCTATCCCCTCCCTCGTGGTAAAGGATGGGATCCTCCCAATGGTAAGACTTGGCCTTCGCAAGGAAGGTCTCAAGCCTCTGCCTGGGCCAATCTTGTGGGACTTTCCCAGCAACGAGAAAGTTCACAATATCGGCGTACCATGGGAGTGAGGCTATAGCAAGGATCGCCTCATCTGGGAAGGTATCTCTGATCGGATCAATCTGCTCTGACTCCTCAGGCTGCTCTAAACGGGATAAATGGTCCGCCACCACATTCTTGACTCCAGGCTTATCCTTGATCTCAATGTCGAACTCCTGGAGTAGAAGGATCCATCTAGTCAGTCTGGCCTTGGCATCCTTCTTTGCCATGAGGTACCTGATGGCGGTGTGATCTGTGTACAAGGTCACTCGGGATCCAATGATATATGATCTGAATTTATCCAGGGCAAACACTACTGCTAGCATCTCCTTCTCTGTGACCGTATAATTCCGCTGGGCGGAATCCAATGTGCGGCTAGCATAGTGTATCGCAAATGGTACTCCATCCCTCCTCTGTCCCAGCACTGCCCCTACGGCAAAATCGGAGGCGTCCGTCATGATCTCGAATGGGAGAGACCAATCAGGTGGCTGGAGGACAGGAGCCTCAATAACACATCTCTGGAGAGTAGCAAACGACGAAAGACACTTGTCATCAACAAGGAACTCGGTGTCTTTCGTCAAGAGGTCAGTCAACGGTCGGGCAATCCTGCTAAAATCCTGAATGAATCTCCTGTAGAATCCGACGTGCCCCAGAAATGACCGAAGCTGCCTCAAATTGGACGGCGGTGTGAGTTTTCTAATGACATCAACCTTGGCCGGATCCACCTCCATGCCCCTGTTGGAGATGATGTGGCCAAGCACCGTCCCTTGAGTCACCATAAAGTGACTCTTCTCCCAAGATAGCACCAAGTTGTACTCAATACATCGCTGGAGTACTCGGTCTAGGCAGTCAAGACAAGAATCGAATCCGTCGCCGTAGACCGAGAAATCGTCCATGAAGACCTCAAGGCACTCCCCTACCATGTCCGAAAAGATCGACAGCATGCACCTCTGAAAAGTCGCAGGGGCGTTGCATAGCCCAAATGGCATGCGTCGAAAAGCATAAGTGCCGAAGGGACAGATAAAGGTGGTCTTCTCCTGATCCTCAGGAGCGATGGCCACTTGGTTGTAGCCCGAGTACCCATCCAGGAAGCAATAGTGGCTCTTCCCTGCCAGTCTCTCAATGATCTGGTCAATAAAAGGCAGGGGGAAATGGTCCTTCTTGGTGGCTTGGTTGAGTCTCCTGTAGTCAACACAAACCCTCCAAGAGGTGGGTACCCGTGTAGCAATCTCCTCTCCTGACTCACTGATCATAGTCGTGATGCCCGTCTTCTTGGGCACCACATGCAAGGGGCTGACCCACTTGGAGTCGGAAATGGGATAAATAAAACCTGCACCCCACCACTTCGATATTTCCTTCATGACAACCTCTCTCAGGTTGGGGTTCAGACGCCGCTGGAACTCACGCGACGGCTTCGCCCCATCCTCGAGATAGATGTGGTGGGAGCAAACTGATGGATCAATCCCATGGAGATCTGCTACGCTCCATCCGATCGCCTTGCGGTTCTTTTCAAGAACCCCCATCAGACGGGATTCCTGCTCTCCAGTCAACTCAGCGGAGATGATGACTGGGTACATCTCAGGATCGCCCGCAAGGAATCGATACTTCAGCGAAGTAGGGAGCGGCTTCAGCTCTGGAATGCTGGGTGCTGGCAAATCTGGCTGTGGAAGAAACTGAGTGAATGCTGCAAGGTCTGCCAACTCTGCCTGGGAAAGTGAAAGTGTACTCTCGCAAACTGGGTCGGGAGAAGGCGGCTCAACTGCACTGTCTCTGCTCTGCTCTGCCTCTACCTCCTCCTCTGTAGGCTCAGGTGAACTCAGGTCTGGCATCTGATCATAACAATCGGCCCAATCAGACTCTGAGTCCGAGGGATCTGTATCAGACTCGGTGGCATCAGTACCACCGGAAAACAAGGTGGCCTCAGCACCACCATCACAAAACACTGTGCTGCGATCGAGAACCGGCTCTGCTGCCGCAACTGTATCCGAACCCAGGTCTGTGCTCTCCAGACTCTCCCCTGCTATCATCTCTGCATCAGCTGTGTCTGAAAGTGAGAGGGTAGTCTGTGACTCCAGGTCTGCCCAAGCTGCCTCATCATCTGTGATCACAAAATCACAGTCCTGGTGGATGTCTGCCTCTGCGTCTGTCAGCTGCTCTGAGTCGGTACTGGCATCTGAGCGGGATCTGGATCTGGCTCTGTAGTCCTCGACCGTCTCTATTTGTATACTCTCGCCCTGGACGCGAAAGTACACCTTCCCGCTATCATGATCAGTCACCGCCTTGGCTGTGGCCAAGAACGGACGACCAAGTATGATGGGGGTATCGGCCACTGATTCAGGGATCTCCATGTCCAACACTACGAAGTCCACGGGGAATTGCAGACCCTGAATAGTGACGATAACGTCTCGTAACAACCCCTTCGGCCTCTTGACAGATCGATCAGCGAACTGAAGGACTGTCCTGCTCTGTCGAAGAGTGCCCAACTCGAAGCGGTCGAGAAGGGCTGCCGGAAGTAGGTTGATCGAAGATCCGCTATCTAAAAGAGTACGGTCGAACCACTGCTCTCTGATCTGGCATCTGACATACGGGGCCCCTGCATCTGGCCTCTTGGCTAGCAGACGGTTCTGAATCGCAAAGCACGTGGCTTTGGTCAGCACGTGAATCTCTGAAGTGTGGTTCCTCCTCCTCCTCCTAACTGTAGTCCTCTCTCTCAAAGATCTCTGGAGGAGGGGGATGTGCTGCAAAGCCTCCTGGAGGGTCAGCTGGATATGGAAGCGATCAATCATGCTCTGGCTGAACTCCTCAAACTCTCTCTTTTTTGAATCCTTTTTCTTCCCCTTCCCCATCTGAAGGGCTCTAGGGAAGGGGATCACTGGGTCCTTCTCAGATGAAGGACTAGGAAAAGATCTACGCGGTTCAAGGACCGGATCCACACATACATCATGCACCACAGTGGGACCAAAAGAATGTAAACCTTTTCCTTTATTCATCACAGAGTCCTGAGATACATAACCATGAGGAAAAACAACATCAGATCTCTCTCTACAAACACCGGTGGCCTCAGTACCACCACGGATGGGCTGCTCTGCTGCTGCTGGTGAAGGTAGACGTCGAGCGGCATCAGTACCGCTCACTGGTTCGGCTGCTGCTGGGGTGGCATCAGTACCACCTCCTCGATCTGGTGAAGTGGCGGCCTCAGTACCGCCGGTGGGATCAGCATCCTCGGTGGCCTCAGTACCACCGTCATCGACTGGAGCGGCCTCAGTACCGCTCTCCTCCTCCTCCTGGGGCGCCTCTGGATGGTGCTCAGCTGAGGCGCCGCCGCCGGCTGGGGTCCTACCGCTCCTAAGCGTAGCAAAATCAACATCAAACAGATCTGAAGAAGTATCATCAAATGGATCGCTAGGAGTGGCTAACTCAGTATGTACTACCTGCTCAGACTTCCGCTTCAGGTTGTTCGGATTGGGCTCTATCTGTGCAGGTATGGCGGCCTTCCCTCTCACCAAGTCCCGCATCTCATGGCGGAACTCATCCATCTCCCGTCTGAAGGTCGCCTGCTGGTCCGTGAGGAGGCGGGCGATGTCATCCAAGGCAGGGCTCTCGTGGGAGCCCGACGGGTAGCCTCTCTGTGGGTGAGGCTGCTGGTACTGCTGTGGGTGAGAGGGGTAGGACGGAGGGTGCTGCTGGTGCTGGTATCCCGGGTGAGCCTGCTGCTCACGCCTCCCATACTGTCCCTGCTGCTGATAGGGACGAGGACCATAGGACGACTGCTGCTGGTAGACTGGGGGCTGCTGCTGCGGCTGGTGATGGTCTCTCGGCTGGGAGTACTGCCCTCCCTGTGCTGACAGCTGCTGCTGGGGCTGGGCACCACCACTCCCCCACCTGAATCCGGGATGATCTCGTCGGATCCCAGGCTGGGGACGGTCGTACCATATCCCGTTGACATCCATCAACGGCTCTGCATCCAAGGGGGCTGGGGGTAGCACTGCCAACGGCTGGTCCGGCTGGTAGACCACCATCTGCATCTCTGGAGATGGTGGGGACTGGTAGGTAGGCTGCGGCTGCTGGTACGGCTCCGCCTGTACAAGGTGAACCTGTCTAGGCTGCGCTGAAGTGCTGGAGCGCTGGGACGAGCTGCTGCTGCTGCCGGAGTCGCCTCGCGACTGAAGACGGGGCTGAGAAGCCGTCTGTGTCTCCTGGAGACACATGATCTGTGTCTTCAAGTCGCTCAAGACCTATGCCATCTGATCCATCTGTGCTATGCTCTGGCACTGCTTCTTCTCTATCAGCTCCATGCGGTCCAGCTTCTCGCTGATGATGCCCATGTCCGCAGCTGACGACTCTAACTGTGCTGCTGCTGTGGCTGCGGACGAACTGGCTGGACCTGCATCCACCCGTGCGATCCTCTGGTACTGCACGGGTCCTGGCTGAAGTGGCTGGGTCTTCTGTGTGTAGAGGCAGGTCTGGGACATAACCATGTAGTTCTCCGCCATCTCCTCAAAAATCGCCCAGACCTGGTCATGGTCCTTGGCGAAGTAGGACCCGCCACAAGAAGCGTTCACCAGGCCCTGTAGCTCTGGTGACAACCCACTGAAGAAGCTCTGAACTAAGTTCGGCTTCGTGATATCATGGTGTGGGCATCTGTCTAGGAGATCTCTGAACCTCTCCCAAGCCTCGTGGAACTGCTCGTTGGGAAACATGGAGAAGTTGCTGATCAGGGCCCTCGCCACGTTGGTCCGCCCGAGTGGATAGTACTTATTCAAGTACTCGGTGCGGAGCTGCTCCCAGGTGTACACGAATCTCCCCAAATGCTTCAGCCAGGTGGCTGCTCTGTCTGCTAGGGAGAAGGGGAAAGCCATCATCCGTATGGTATCCTGGTCCACGTGCCTGTCGTGGACAGTACTGCAAATCATCAAGAACTCCTGTAGGTGGAGGTGGGGCTCCTCTGTAGCCAGTCCATGGAACCTCGGAAGCATCTGTAAGGTGTTCGGGGGGAACTTGAAGTCCCCCACGATAGCCGGAACCACCACCCAGTGGTGCATCAGTGTAGAGCCGGGATTGTGTAAATCCCGCATCGGTCTCGGTGGTCCTGCTCCTCCTGCGGCTGCTGCCGCTGCGGCGGCGGCCGCGGCTGCTGCTGCTGCTGCTGCGGCTCGTGCCTGTGCCTCATCTGGATCCTCGGGCTCGCTCTGTGCATCTCTCTCTGCTCTGAGCCTCTCCATCTCGCGCCTCATCTCTATCATAAAAGCTCCCTGATCGCGGAGCTGCTGCTGGACTGTCTCTAACTGTGCGATCAGGGTGGAGTTGATCGCTCCCTGGTCCAATACAAAGTGCTCGGGTCTGCGGGAGTGATCGTCAGAACTGCCGGCCATCGCGACGTCTGCAAAATCGAAGGAGCCCAACTCAGGTGCTGTCAAATGAATAAGTCTCTCCTCGGGCTCAGGTCTCTCAGGTAAGTCAGAAAGGGGATCGAGGGGGAACAGGGTGGAATCATACTCGGGCTCGGAGAGCGGGTCTGAGCTCTCGCGAGCCAACCTAGATGATGTGGTAGACGCGCCCGAAAGCGGTGCGGCCAGAGGCTGCCTAAGAGATCGTCTACCCATCATCTTGATCTAGCGAGTAAGGCGGATGGGATCTGGAAAAATTACGATCAGAAAACAAACCCCCGGTTCACCAACACAACACGAGCTGAAGACCGTGAAAGTTCGGTCAAATTATCTTGTCTATTTTATTTTGGTGAACAATCAAGATAGCAGAGCGATTGCGTGACCTGTTGGGAACCCGATGCTCCCAAGAGACTGGCCCAATCCCAAAGCTAGATCTTTCCCAGCCAGTACAGGTTGCGGACCGTTTACCGGCTACCCGATCAACCCGCTCTGTTAAGGATGTCACGGCCCGCTTTACCGGGTACCGGAGAGATCCTCACTGGAGAACGACTAACTCTAAGACTAGTAGTCTAACGGAAGTTCAGGCGTGGCTCTATCCTAGGGTGCGGGTCACTCTCTCGCACAAGCAAACCAATCAATGAGGGGGTTGCTCTCCCCAAGACAAATTTTTAGGGTGAGCGAGTTTTAAGGTCGATAATTTTAAACAGTCCCAATTTTATGGTTTCTCTTTTTAGGTATTTTTCAAGCAAACAAAATCGCCTAACGAATTTTTCGGTTTCTCCTGGTTATTAAGTCCAAAAAAACGGGGGGAGAAGACGAAAAAGCCGATGCACGTGAAATCAATGATGCATGCTGAGTAAGAAACGCGTACCTGCCGCCAGCACTCTACATGCAAAATGATCCGCGCATAAAATAAAAGGCAGAAAAGTAAACTAAGCTATATGATGCACGGTAAAAACCGAGTCCTAAACAGGCAATTTCTATTGATCGTGAAGAACAGTA
The DNA here is from genome assembly GCA_037367405.1 of Ottelia alismoides. Classification (NCBI taxonomy): domain Eukaryota; kingdom Viridiplantae; phylum Streptophyta; class Magnoliopsida; order Alismatales; family Hydrocharitaceae; genus Ottelia; species Ottelia alismoides. Next base: position 130,753 of record JAZKJV010007171.1, on the reverse strand, counting down.
GTTAGTCAACCGAATCGAGTCCGGAGTCCGATCTCGGGAGTCACTCGGTGCCCGCCACAACGGGTCCTGCCAGCGCTGTATGTGACTCCTAACGGCACATGGTCTCAAATCCAATTAAACTAACTTTTTCAGTTAATTTTAATAAGGTCCAATTACGTTCTATAGGAACAGATATTCTATTAAGTGTTGGGCCTTAATGATCTACGTCACAATCAACAAAAATCCTAAGTCTAGGGGCTCGAATAAAACCGCGAAAAATCCGGAAAATGACAGTAAGAAAAGAAAAAGAAAACCGCGATAAAAGCCGCGTAAAAACCGAGGGTCCTAATGGGTCCCCCGAGCACGCTGGTGCTCGGCGAAACAGACCCGCTACGGTCTAAGTCTAAGAGTGTCTGAATGTCCTGTATTATTACAATTAATAATAAATAAATGAATAAAATGAAACTATCCTACTGCCTCACACCACTCAACTCTCTCCTCTCGCTCTCTCCTGCGGCTTCGTAGAGAAGGAAGCCGCCTCCGAGTCTCGCGGCTGCACCGGCTCCTCGAAAGTCACCTCCGCGGTCCTCGGGCCCTCGCAAGAAAAGAAAGAAAGTGGTCAGACCAATAAAATAATCAAATAATATATGAAAATAAAAACAAGGGTATATGTGCAAAAATGAAAATAAAATAACCACACAAATAAAACAAAAATAAAAAGAAGAGAAAATCAAAATGAAACAAAATAAAACAAAAAGAAAGTAAATACAAAAGCCGCGAAAAGCCGCGAGCTCCGAAGAGCCGCGAAAAACCGCGAAAACAAAACGAAAATAAAAATCAAAAACAACTACTAAGCCGTGCTCCCCGGCAACGGCGCCATTCTGATAACACCAAAAACCCACTAAGACCCGGGTGAAGGTAATGAAACAAGGGTCGTTGCGACCCGGATCTCAGAGAAGGTGTGTATCAAGAAAAATAGACCACTACGAGAAATAAAATCAATCAAAAATGCGAAAGCGGTCTCGCTATGAGTTTAACCTGGTATAGCCCCCAGGGTCGAACACAAGGAGCACGGATTAACTAGAAGCCTACGAAGTAGTAAAAAGAAAACAAAATGAAATAAAAGTGATTTTTAGTTGTTTTTGTTAATTTTTATATTTTTTTTGGATTTTCAAAAGATAAAGGAAATAAAAGAAAGTAAACTTAAGCCAACTTCAACAATTTATTTAACACACCAAAAATAGAGGAAAAATTCAACAAAAATTGTTTTTATGTTTTTTTAAGCTTTTTACTGTTTTTGGTGAATTTTTGAAATTTTTCTAATGGGTAAATTATTTTCTAAAAATCAAACAGTGCTAAATAAAAGAGGTACTGTCCAGCAAGGCTTGAAACTCAAAAATAAAATATCTAAGAGTCTCTCTAAGCCCTGGAGGTAATTTTCCTGTATACTAGATAGAATAAGGAAAATTTAGGCACCCTAATTATTGTTTTTGGATTTTTAATTTATTTATTATAATTTTTATGGGTTTTTAGGGGTTTTTCAATTTTTAAGGTTTTTAAGTGATGAAAAATAGCCAAACTCGGCTGGAAAATCAAACAGCAAGCAAACAACAATATCTAAATTTTTTATAATTTTTGGAGATGTTTTTATATTTTTTTGGTATTTTTAAACCTAAACAGTAACTAAAAAGGCTGTTTTTGAATTTTTAAAAATACTAAATGAAAATAAAAATGTCCTCAAAAATCACTGAAATTCCTACACCATGGCAGGAGCCACGTGTCAAAATCTCATTGGATTTGGAGGTCGTTTGATATTTTATTCAAAAAGAACAAGAGGGCACAGTGCACAAGGACGAATGTGCAAATACCCGAGAACCTGGGGGCTCTGGTGCAAAATACCCAGCACGTCACGCGCGTGGCGCGTGTCTGGGGCACACAGGGACCAAATGGTAATGAAAACCAAGTCTTAGGGTCTTTTGATAACTCGTATCAAAAACCTAGGGACGCGGTTGCAATTAACCCAATAAAATCCGCACATGCACAATTAAAACACTCACAGGGGTATAACTGCAAATACCATAAAAGATTTCTTCATTTCATAACAACCCAGATCTACAGGGCAAAAGATGTAAAAAGCCCTAAGCTACACGTGACGACTCACGTGGTCACATACAAACAGGGGCATACATGCAATTAACAACAACCACAAGGTCCACAGTGCAAATAACCCTACGTAAATAAAGTTCTAAAAATATTTACAGGACTGGAAATGAAATGAAAAACTAAGAGGGGGCCCTAAGATATTTACCCCTTTATTGGTCGACGGCCAGATGCGCGCCACGTGGGTGATCGGACGGCTGGGAATGGATGGCGCTTTACTCCTTCAGCTCTTGGGCTCAATCGACGGTGGCGAGAGGGGACACGTGGACGATCAAACGGTGCTGGGCTTCGGTGCCTCTCTCCTCTGGTGCAACGGTCCTGATGAGTCCCTCGGGTCAATCAACGGCTGCAGCTCCTCGAAAGATGGACGGCTGAGATTAGAACTGGAGCTGAGGCTTCATCGGACGGCTCTGGAGGATGGTGAAAGAACTCGACGCCGGCGAACTTCGCCGGCCTCCTGCGTGCGCTACACTCCTCCTCAGCTGCTTCTGGATGTCGGAACAGGTTCCCGATGCAGCCCCGCAGCTGATGGTCTTGGCCGATGGCCCAGCCGAGCCCTGGAGGGGCTCCGACGAGGCTGGCGGCGCGAAGCTCCGGTCTTGAATGTAAGGGGGGCTCAGACGTCTCCCTTTGGACCTTCAAAGTAGACAGAAAGCTTCGCGGGTCGAGGGCAAAGTGCCTCGACCCAAGGAAGAGAGATGATGGTGAACGGTGCGGTGGGGCGAAGGAGCTCCGGCGATGGGTAGACGGTGGAGCTCGACTCCCAGCTCCGGGGCGAGCTGGGTTGAACGAGTGGGCGTAGAAGGTGCGTGGGGAAACGGCGGAGGTGATGAGGTGCTCCGATGATCGAAATAATACGCAGGATGGTCGGAATCAGGGAAGCACGGCGAACGATCGATTTGGGGGTAACTCGAAATTAGACTAATCAAGAAAGAACGGAGGTTACCTGGGTGGTGTTGTAGACTATGCTGGAGCTCAGCTGGCTCCTGGTCCTCGCCTCAAGGGTCGTCAACGCCCGAGGCTCGAGCTCCGGGTGGTCGTCGGAGCACGGCTGCAAGAAGCGGCCGGATCGATGGTCGGGGACCTACTCCTCTCTGCAACACAGGCCGGCGCGAGCTGTCACCTCGGTGGACACGGTGGAGGTCACGGGAGTGAAGGTCGAGAGCCAAAGATAGCGTGAGAGTGCGGCGGAGCTTGGACTTTATAGTGCTAGGGGTCCGGGAAGAAGAGGATCGGGCGAGCTCGGGAGCGTGCGGATCCCGAGGGGGCGGCTCCGGCGAGCATGCCGGATGCAAGAGGGACAATCCGGACCCGGGGTTTAATGGGTTGGCGATCGGATCTGATGGGGGAAATGGGAAGAAGTCGGGTCGAAACCCAGATCCGCGGCTCTGGTGGTCCTGGGGGAGGTGTTGACCGGGGGTCAACAATCCCCCGTGGACCAATCAGAGCCCGCCAATTATTGAAGTTTTATTTGATTTTTTTGGGGCCTTAAATGGCTGAATTTTCAAAAACTCAAAACATGAAAAATGTTTGTTTTAATTTTTTCTATTTTTTTTGTGATTTTTAATTAATTTTTGGAAATTAAAATAAGGTATATACATAGTAGCTATACATAGGTATATATACACTATATTGATTTTTGATTTTTGATTTTTAATTAGTTATTTTTATACATTTTTATTCCCATTTTATATTTTATTTATTTATAGGATAAAATGAGGAATGAGAGGCCATTTTTATTTCATTTTTATTATTTATGTACATGGGTTAATTAATTAGTTATATACATTTATGTACATGGTATATATACAAGGTATTCTTGTATTTTTAATTTTGTAATTTTTATTTGATTTTTGTTTTGATTCTTTTTATGTATTTTATTTACAAAACATAAAATAGAAATATTTACAAAAAGTTTTGGAAATAAATAAGTGTATTTACAAGGTGAAATAAATAAAGAGAGGTGGTCTATGTACATGGTGAATGTGTATTTTTGGGTTTTTGAGTTTTTAACTTTTTATTTTGTTTTTAATAGTTCCTAAATATGTACAAATATATACAAACATATTTTTGGTTGAGGAAAATATTTAATTTATCTATTTACATAATTATTTACACATGAGCCCCTATCTCCCTCTACTTGGCTTTTATGCGGTCAGGCCCATGCTGAGCCCTCCCTTGGGTTAGGTTGCTCAATATTTATTCTAAATATTTCCCTCTTTTTCTTTTTCTTCTTTATTCTTTTATTTTTGCACAAAAACATGCTAATTATCTATATTTACAAAAATGCATGCTTTTGCTAACTTTTCCTATTTACACATATCTACATGCATTTGCATAGGTTTTTGTAGCTAAAATATAAGAATAAAGAGTGATGAATGGGTATTCATCAGCAAGCAACAAGCTGCACCGTCAATCCCTTTTGGATGACAAATCCTATTCTTTGAAACACAACATCTATAGACCTAGGAATCATAACATTGCTATGCGTAATTTTTTGGACCCTTTTGAAGAGCTCTACCGCTTCAGTTATCAAGAACCCAAAGATATCAAAATCAAAAGGGATGAATACATGTTCATTGTCAATGCAAGCCTTCTCATGCTTAGCCACTTTGGCTGAGACAACTTTTTGTGCAGCATATCCCAAAATAAATCATTCCGTATTGGACCCACTAATAGAGAAACTCTGGTCAATCAACACATACATGCTTCCCTCCAGCCCATCCAAATATTAAAACATCTGCTAGTGTGAATGTTGATCCCTCTTCTTGTGGATCCGTCAAAAAATTCACAGGTGTTTCTTTCTTTAAAGCGACCCCAGCATGTTTGAGTACATCATAAAGGACATCTCTAATAAAATCATGTCTATATTTAAATCTTGAGAGTTCACGATAATGAACTGCATGCTCCCCAAAAGCGTCTAAGCATGATTTGTGGTATGGTGGACAAGCCTCATCAGTTGAGAATAGAGGAATCATAAGGCGATACTTGAGGATAGTATGATACTCAATGAGTGAGATATGCATTCCAAGGTCCTCAATAGGAATAGCAAGGAGGAAACCTTGAGCATGGTTAGCTTGTAAACAATGAAAAATTACTTTTTTGTCTAGCAATCATGCCAAACTTAACTTCTATTTCCCTACCTCATATGTGTCCTCGATGATAGTCCCATCATCAAGATACCAATAACGGAGAAGGAGTTTACAGTTGTCTTTGATATCATGAATAAGTGAATGTAATGCAAAAGAAAAATGAAGCGTGCCTAAAGGATCACCTTACTGCACTCAGATGATTGACCGTAATGATTGTCTCTGATATATAATCTGACGGCTTGAGCATATATAAGCTTCACCCATGAAGAAATAGATGGACGTCTCCTCCTAACTTCACAGAGCATCAGAGATCTATCTATCTTGTTGAAAGCATTAGAGAAATCTACTGTAATCATAGAGAGGGACTCGTCACTGTGAAGCTTGCTTAAAAGTCTGTTGGTGCTGTGTAAGATAGCTTTCGCTCCTCCAGATACACTAACCCCATATTGAAAATCATCGAGATACTTAGACATTCAGTGTTGTAAAAGTCGCCCGACTCGCCCGACTATTAGGTCCGACTAGTCTAGTCAGTGGGGTGGCCGACCGAGTACCGACTATTTCCGACTAGGCATAATAGTCGACCAATTTTTGCTTAGAGATAACATATTTTGTTGTTTTTCATAAGCAAACTTATTACAATATGCTTAATATTTTATTTAGATTCAATTACTTCTTTTATTTTATTATGATAGTATAAAAATGTACAAAACCTATGTAAATATATGTATAAAAAGGGGTTATATGTTTAAAATAATCATAAAATTCAAAGCCGATTAAAGTCCGACTAAATCCGATTAGTCGCCCGACTGCCGATTAATCCTTACTTAGTGACCCGAACGATCGAGTACTGACTATCGACTTTTGCAACCTTGCATCTTTTTGCCCACCCTTGTCATAACAACTCTGAATACAAGACACCTCCAGATAGTGCCTACAACAATAGGACGCCGACCATATTCATGTTTGAGTAATGGATTAAGAGGTGCGAAGGCTACAAACTTAGCCAAACTCAAGGGGCATCTCCCACATAGACATAAAATTAATTACCATAGAGATAGCACGTAGGAGATCAGTGGCAACTGCCAACCTCTCCCCCACAAAGGGTATCTAAAATGTAATAGGCTCTCAGGCCATCTCTTCCACATGATGTCCCATTAGGAAAAGGTTTGATAGATCGGAATAACATCTGCATCAGCTGTAAGAGAAGTCTTTGACATCAAGGTATCTAGCAGGAAAGGAGAAGGCTTATGCATATGTTTAGCCTGTAAGGCATTCATGGTGTCTTCATTGTATGGAGCCACTCTTGAAGAGCACAAAACCTTTAAGGCTGCTGTAAAGTGCTCATCTGACACTTTGTGAAGACACTGTTTGATGTTGGAGCTTTGATATTTTATTTCCTCTAAGGAGTTGTTCTGACTATGACATGAAGCCCCATGTAGATTACATTTCAAAATATCACCCACCCGCTTGGTGAAACCGTATGCACTACCCCACGTAGTGAGTGAGCTCAGAATAAGTCATTGTTGCAAGGACTTTCTATTGCCGGATCTTCTATCCCGCCTATTCATATGCCTAAAAACCTATAGGGTGCAGTGGGGAAGAAGTAACAATCTCACGCAAGTATGAATGGATCTCGGCCCGATGATAAATTGATACAGAGCAGTTTTAAGAGCATGAGAGAAAGCAAGACGACAAGTGGGAGGAATGCTCTAAACTGTGGTGATAGGCTCTTTGAAAATACGATCAATGAGCATATCATAAACAACCAACCCGTCTGTGACATCATACACAACATGTAGGAGGGGTTTCAAGATGTCGATAATGTGCCCCTGAACCACCTCCATGTCAAGTGCAACTCGAGCAATACCATTACAACCACTGATGAAGAGTCTTTAGGGGCCGTTCGGGAGGCGGTGTAACCCGCGAAATCGCATGTAACCAGCCCCCCATGTGCGAGTAAACCGCGGGTTTGTGGGCAAAACCCTGGGCTCTCGAGTCCCTCCCACCCGTGACCTTTCACGGAGGCCTAGGCGAGTTGTCTCGTCTGTCAAGTCCGCGTGATTTCCAACCTTCCCTTCCTTCCCGTTTCTCCCATCTCCCCCGCGATGGTCTCCTCCTCTGAATCACGGTGCTCGCACTTCTCCGAGTTGAGGAGGAAGCGCCGAAGATCGGAGCTTGACTGGAGGTACGAGGTTGTCCTTGGACTCCATCTTCTCTTGCACGAGTTGGACGATCAGCTTCGTGGGGCTCCTTCCTCGCCTGGAGCTTTCGACTTCGGTTCGAGGTATTCTCGCCCCCCTCTTGCCGACGCTATCCGATTTCGAGGCTTTTTTTCGACATTATTTGGCCATGGGGGTTGCGGGTTATCTCTGTTGTGGGCTATTTTTGGTCTACCGACGGTGGTCTTTGGCTATTCTGGCGGTGATTGGTTTGCTTGCTATTCTGGCGGTGGTGGTTTGGCTGCCTACTCCGGCGGTGGACTGAGATTTGTGGGTGCCGACATGCAAATATTATTACCTCTTTTGAAATTTGCTGGGTCGGTATGCCTGCATATCTATGATTTGGATGCATATGTATGGTTCGAAATTTTGGTTTGCCTGCATATCTATTGTTCAAAATTTGGTGCCGGTGCTGCTGGCTATGGTTCGAATTTTGGGGGCCGTGCTGCTGGCTATGGTTCGAAATTTGTTCCTGGCGATCTTATTGATCCTTGGTATGGCTGCATATCTACTCGCCATGCGAATGTGTTTATCCATCGTTCTCTGTGATGATGGTCGTTTTTTTGCTGGCCATTGTGCCTCGTACGAGGATATGCTCTTGGTTGCTGGTATCTGGCTATGCCATTTACTGGGATTTTTATTTGAGTAAATTCGTTCTCTGTGATATGCTCTTGCGTTGATTTGATATGCTATGCCATTTACTTGGCTTGATATTGCCGACTTGCGTTGATTTGAGGAGCAATGAGAAAATGTTGAGCTCCTGTGATGATCTTTAACATCTGGAAACCGTGGATTTCTTTCCATAACCCTGTCATGCTGGCATTTGTTTTGCTCTCTGTGATTGTTGAGCTCCTGTGACGAGCTTCATGCTGAAATTGTTGAGCTCCTGTGATGCTCCCTTTCGTAAAATGTGATATCCGTTGACTGCAGGAAGCGTTTGAGCTCCTGCGATTATGATCTTTTCGTAAATTCATTGCTGAAATCCTTTTTGAGCTTCCTTTTCATTGCTGAGGAGCGATGACTACACGAGCTCCGTTGATGATATTTTGTTACGATGAAAACACATATTACTAGGCCATTTCATATGAGAGATTGTGTTTGCTATGTGCTTATTTGCACAGATCAGGCATACGAGCTTACTTCTGAGGTGCATGGATGTGCCGAGCTGCAGTGATGAATTTCTTGTTATATCGGAATTCTGTTGATGGCTGTCCACTACGCCCCCTATGATGCATTCCTTTGTCTTGTCTTTGAACGTATGTCGTCTATCGCTGTGATCCATTCGTTTGTTGATCAGGAGCAGCGTTGGTCTGAGGAGCGATGATGACATGAGCTCCTGTGATGACGTTTTAATAATTAACTATAACTCGGTGCTGATGTCCATTACACTTGCTACGATGATTGAATTGTGTAGTTTGCATAACCATTTGTTGCCTGCGGCTGTGATAACTACGCTTGTTCATAATGGACAACCTTCTTCTGAGGAGCAATGATGATTTGAGCTCCTGTGATGATAAATTTTTTATTACGTTGGTATGCTAGGAGCAATATTGTCATGCTGTCCATTACACTTGGAATGATGATGTTATTATGTCCTGTCTATGAACCTTTCATCTATCTCGCTGTGATCAATTCGCTTGCTGAACTTGACCAGCGTTGTACTGAGGAGCAATGATGATATGAGCTCCTATGATGAAAATTTTGGTACATGTTAGACCCATTCATGGGCGCCCATGATATTGTGTTTGAGATGTGAATACTTCGCTTCATATGGCTTACTAGCTAATTTCTGAGGAGCAATGATTTTGTGAGCTCCTATGATTATAATTTCTATACCTTTCACTTCATTGGATCCGTATCCGGTACTGCCCACGCGATTATGATGTTGTCTTTGATTTGTGATCTTTTCCCGGAGAAAATGGGAATTCCTGTGATGAGAAGTTGGATAAAGATGCTGACTCAAGAATTTGGATAAGATGAGAATTTGGATAATGTCTATGCCTTCTCAAGTTTTAAACCGGACCATGCTTGTACCATTTCATATGTGATAACATCTCCTGTATTTTTGTGAATGTTACGAATAGAATTGATATGCCTCCTCGGTGTAAGGGAAAGAATGTGGATGAGGGTGGTCGTGATGACTCCGTACATTCAGGCAGGGTTGCAAACTGGACACCCGTACATGATAGATTACTGATCATGTGCATGTTAGAGGCTCGTGACCAGAACTACTGGTCTGAAAAGTCTTTCACCACCGTTGGGTGGAATGCGATCCTGCAACAGTTCAACGAACAGGCGGGCCTTCACTTCACGAAGGACCACATACAGTCGAGGTGGAAGATATTCAAAAGGGACCATGCTGCGTACTTGTATCTACGCAACAAGTCCGGGTGGGGATGGGACAACGTCGGCAACCGTCCTGTCTCCCCAGACGAGATGGCATGGTTGGAGGTATGAATTCTTTGCAAACCGAATGTCGCTTTTGTATATTGTTATGATAGCATTGTAACTGAGTTCATGCATATTGCAGGTGGACAACTGTTACCGCAAGTACAAGAATCGCCCGTTCTTGTACTTTGAAGAAGTTGCGTACATCATCGGGGCGGGAACTGCAACAGGACGGTTTGCAAGGTCGTCTCGAGGACCGATCAGGCCGTAGGATCCAGGGATTGCTGAAGTTGAGCAAGAGGAAAATGAGATGGATGACACCGAGGACATAGCTGAGGTACCCACGCCACCCGTTGCCACAAGGGCCACTCAACGATCTTCGGGCTCTAAACGTCGGAGGAGTGGCGACGTGAAGACAGCCCCACTGGAGATGTCCCAATTTGTGGACATGATCCAGGACAGGATTGGGGCCCACCGAAGAGAACAGGATGAGGATGTCAAATCCGCATATGAAGAGCTGAAGGACACATGCCCTCATGTCTCTCCCGCTGCCTTTGTTAGGCTTGCAGATGCATTGGCCCACCCAGCAAAGAGAGAGTTGTTTCGACAGGTGAAGGCTGACCCAGAGTACCTACATGCTTGGGTGCAGCACATACTAGGCCAGCAGTAGGCTCTGGAGAACGTTGGCGTCCGTGGGAGGATTATAATAATATCATTTCCTGCTTAATTTTTTTATGCTTAGAACATTTAAATTTGTATAATGCCTGGAACTGGTAGACATTTCCGTAGTTGCTGTTTGTTTTCTGTATTTGTAGTACTGTATGCCACTTTGCTTGATGGTTATCCTTCTTTTCAGTATTTGCTTACTTGATGCTATGTTATATGCTCCTATGCCTTATCCTTCTTTTCATAATTACAACTTAATTGGGTACTTGACATTTATACATGTTTACGTAGATGGATGATCAGCTATACAATCCGTTCGAGGAGGTTCTCACGGAGGCAACAGAATTATCATACGCTTTGGCCTTTTACATTTTCTTCGTGACATCGCAAGATGATGGGCCGTCTAGAGTGCCGGTTCCCCTTAATACAAGGCCTTGGACAGGACGTGCGTGGATCGAGGATATGATGTCGGGCCATGTCAAGCGGTCTTACAGATGCTTTCGAATGGAGCCTGCAACTTTAATGAAGTTCGTACAACTGCTTGAGCAACGAGCAGGCCTAACCAGCACACGCAACATGGATACAGTCGAACAAGTTTGTATATTCTTGTTCGCATTTGGACATGCGCAGCCGAACCGAGTGCTACAAGAATGGTTCCAACACTCTGGGTCCACAATATCATGGCACATTCATAGAGTACTTAAGAAGATTCTGCAGTTGGAGGATCTCCCCATTCGTCTTCCGACGACAGACACTCCTCGCCGTATAGCGTCTGATTCTCGTTTTGCGCCTTACTTCCATGTATACTCGTTGTGCCTCAAATTGTAACAATCAGTGACCTTTTTATGTGTCTCTCTAATATATACTCATGCTCTACAGGGAGTCATCGGTGCTATCGATGGGACTCACATTAAGGCAACTGTTTCATCAGGTATCGAGGCTGCCTACCGTAACAGGAAGCAGGTCATCTCGCAGAATGTAATGGCAGCGGCATCTTTTGACTACCTATTCACATACATCCTTGCTGGTTGGGAGGGATCCGCCTCGGATATGTCTGTCTTGAGGGACGCTATAGACCGGGGAGGCTTAATCGTATCCGAGGGATGTAGATATCTTGTGGACTGCAGCTACACTAACACGGACTCATTTTTGGCCCCATATCGCGGCATCACGTATCATCTGCCCGAGTGGAGGGTCCTCGACAAGGCTGAGCGGTACATCTCGCACAAGCATTTGTTCAATCATAGGCACTCGAAGCTGCGCAGTGACGTAGAGAGGACCTTCGGAGTTTGGAAGAAGAGGTTCTGTTGTCTGTCTTGTATGCCTACGCACGCTTTTGAGACGCAAAGGGACGTAGTCATGGCCACTGCAATAATTCATAATTTCATTAAACTGTATGGATCTGACAAGTGGTTTGACCGAGTAGAAAAGTATTTGGTGCCTGAACCTCCAGAATTAGATGCTGAAGCTGGCGTTGAGGTTAGGGTCACGCAAGCGGAAATGCGACTGGGTGAGCAACATCGTGATCGCATCGCCCATGCGATGTACAACGACAGGCTACGACGTCTGCAGCAGCAGGAGTAAAATTATACTGCGCGATAAATTTTCGAAAATCTGTATTGTACTTTTGTTATGGACCTTGGTACCTTGTTATTCACGAATGTTGGACATTGGACGTTTTTTATGATGTATTCCGGATGTTGCTACCTTTCTATATATATACCCATGTCGTTATCAAGATGTATTTCATTTCTTATAACAATGACTTGCGAATATTATATTGTAAACCAAATTACCTCCCGTCATTACACATTTACATATTAAAGCAAACAAATTTCGTCCGTTACACCCCACTGTTCTTCGCATCGACGCTCGGTTTCCGAAAGTTCCAGTAAAACTGCGGGGTTAAATATGTAAAAAAAACCGTCCTCCTTAACACATTGCTATTAAAAATGTATTGGTCCAAATTAACATGTAAGACAAGGGCAGAAGTTGCAAAAGTTACAATATCTAAAAAGCCAATAATCCACCAACAACCCCATTAACTACTAACAATCAAATTCCAATCATTACTCCAAACTCCAGTAAAAGTCACATCACAGACAACCCCTTTCAACAGTAAAACCCCCTTTCCAAACACACAAACAACAATTCAGGTTAACCCTCAGGTTAGCAATCCTTGGGGTGGGTTAACCTCCCCCAGTTTACCCGCGAACCAAACGCACCCTTAAGGTCCTTTCTAAGGAAAGATAAAAATCAAGATCATTCATGATGGCATCTCGTAAAACAGTAGCATGCTCATCGCAGGAAAGATGTACCCTCTTGATACAAGACATTAAGCATGTGAACCCTTTCCTCCCTTCCCTACCATCCAAGAAATAGTGGAAGTTTCAAAATGAACATAACAAACCACCTGTACGAACTGCGTAATAAGATTGATGAATTCTCACGATGTGTTTGAGGCACGAAAGCACATGGTACAGGAGGAATCCCTCCCTCCGGTCAACTATAGTGGAGGCTCTCTCGATGGGATAAGGAGACACCGGCGAGCAGGCGCCGCTGCACGTCGTGACGCGAAAGGTCAAAACCTATCTGACGCCAAAGGTCAAAGCTCTGCCACATGATGGTGGAGAAGTTGCTGTGACCAGGGTGGAAGGGAGTGGGCAGCGGGAAGGAGGCACTGGGCGCGGGGAGTGGGGGGTTGCTGGGTGCGAGAGGTCGCTGATCGTGGGCTGAAGGAGCGGGGCTATTTGCTGGCGGGGTGGAAGGGGGATGCCTCGGGCTGAAGGGGGAGATCGCGGGGAAGGGGAGGCGGGGGGCTGGGGTCGACGTTGGGCGGAAGCACTGGGGGAGGCGCTTGGCGGTAGGGGGAGGCGCAACGAGCTACCACCATTGGAACTCGAATCTTGGGCAACAGTAGGGCCTGAGCCATGCCCACCTCTGCCTTCAAAGCTTCTAGCATCAACCATTTCACATTTGATCTGCCCAAAATCTCTTCCACCATCATCATCCATCTTCATCAGCAAAGGGACTCGATTATGTTGGAAATGAGACCTAATCGATTCTCGGCAACCCGCCGTCCTCCTCGATTGTGCTGGAAATCAAGCCTAATCGATCCTTGAAAATCCATCGTCCTCCTCGGATGGCTGGAAATCAGACCCGATTGTCCTGGAAATCTGGCCTAATCGATTCTCAGAAACCTACCATTTGGGGTTCATCATCAATAAAAGGACCCGATTATGCTGGAAATCCGACCTAATCGATCCTCGAAAACCTGTCGTCCTCCTCGAGCCCCAGAACAGCTCAATGTTAACAGCTCCCCTGCTCCTTAGAACATCAAAGGACTACTGTGGTTCACCAATTATCAGCAACTGTCGAGGAAGAAGATGGGGTCAAGACCACCATTCAAACCCACTTGTAGGAATACTCCACATAACAATCGAAGAGAAGAGCACCTCCGTCTTCATTGACATCTTGCTAAACTGTGGTTTAGTCACGATTTAAATAAATTATGATTCAGTTCAACTCATTGACGATCAAATTAACGGAATGGCACAAATGCTTACAGTGCAAGAAGGTAGGAACACATATGATATTGCAAAAAAAGAGGGCATAATTGATACTGCAAAATCTAAGGAAGGCACAATTGATAAAACCCTATCTATACTATAACTATTACTGGGTTTCATCCCACGCGTCTGCCACGTGTCGTTCCGTTTCTTCCCCCCCAATTCCCCCCCCCTTCCCCCCTCCCCCCCGTTGGTATTCGCCGATTGCTACTTCGCCCTAATTCCTTTCCTCAGTTCTGCCACATGGCCGAGGCCTCTTCGCCTTCCCGAAGTTTCGCCAACACCTGGCGAAACGAGGGTTTCTTTGTGGCGGTTGGGTTTCTCGGCGATTCCCTCCCTGCGATGCTTATTCTCTCATTCACTTCTCTCCGCTCGGGGCTTCCTTCTTTGCCCGGTGTCTCTTCGTCTTCTTGCCTCTTCTTCTGCAGGTGATGCTGGCGTTCTCTTTCGACTATCTCCTACGTCTTTCCGGTTGCGGTCTTCGTTTTCTGCATGTAGAGAAGGTCGGCTTCCTTCTGGATAACGGTTTCTTCTTCTTATTTTCCTATACATGTGCTGCTTAGGTATGGTTTCTTCTCTCTATTGCTTTTTCCTGTTTAGTATGGTATCGACTTTTCCGCCGTCGCTTTTCTCTGACGATCGTTTATTTGAAGGTCGTGCGCTGTTTGTTCTTCGCTCCTTTTATGTGATTTACTGATGTTTCGTAGGATGTGACGAAGATTCTTCTTGAAATAATTTATTTAGGCTTCCTTTTACTCATGTCTTACCTGATTATGTTGTCCTTACGCATGCGTTGTTTATAAAATTATAAGGGCTTCTGGAAAGGTAATGCGGTAACAGCTCTTTCCTTCTTTACTTTGCTGTTCTTCATGTTCCCCCTTTAAGACCATTCGATATTTGTTTGTTTGTTTATTATACGTTGTTGTCTCCACTGTTTTTTTAATGTCTATTATAATTCCATCCTGCTTTCTTTGATATGGTTTTGCTTATTGCTTTTCTTATGATGTGACGAAACTTCTTCGTCCAGTAAAAACTATTTAGGGCTTCTGGTCTTCTTATTCAGACTGATTGTAATTTTGATAGGTTAGGCATATTTTACCTGATTAACTTTCGCTCATCTTTGTTTCTTTTGTTTACTTTAAATAGGTTATTAATTCTTCTTGATAAAGGGGGTTTCTTTTCAGTGGATGTTATGATATCATTTTGTGTTTTCTTATGTATTTGTAGGTCGCTATGTTTTATGACATCGATTCAATATATGTGCGTTATTGTACGAATTGTTATGATATGAATAGCATATATGGTTGTCTGTAGTACTTACTGGATGTTATTAATCGTTGGTACTGTATGGCTGTGTCTGTCGAAGTTTGTTGGTAAATCATTTATATAGTGTTTTTGAGGCAATATTTAAGTTTTTTCGTTCTGACAGTTTCGGATTTTAAATAGATCTAGATATATACGTGTGTGTGTGTTGGTGTTGTACTGGCTCGCTATTGATAGGAAGAAATAAATTTACAGGTGTGATTCATTTGATGCTATAGTATTTTTTTATGTTGTTGTTGTAGGCATAGTTCATTTGATGTTTGACAAAAAATCCTTAATGCTCAGTAACTTTTGACTGTTTCTCAATGTATATAACCTTTAATTTTTGTCATTTCCCTATGGGTATAGAATTTGATAGTATGTAGTATATTATTTCTTTGATATCTGCTAGATGCTTGCTGTAATCTCCGTTTCTTTCATTTACTTTAGGTAGATTACTGAATTTTTTTTTCAGGGGGTTTCTTTGTAGTCGATGTTATGATATAGTTTTATGTTTCTCTATGTATCTACTATAAGAGTTGGTATGATACGAAGAACATATGGGGTTCGAGATAGGACTGGATATATATTAGTACTTTTTCCTACTGTTCATTTACTTTAGATAGATTACTGAAATTTTTTTGCAGGGGGTTTGTTTGTAATCGATGTTATGATATAGTTTTATGTTTCTCTATGTATCTACTATGAGAGTTGGTATGATACGAAGAACATATGTGGTTCTAGACAGTACTGGATAGGTATTAGTAATTTTTCCTGATGTATGAATGTGTCTATTGATGTTTGTTAGTAATCAATTTACATATTGTTTTTTTTAGATAATATCTATTTTTTGCAGTTTGTTAGTTAGTACTTACTACATGGTATTAAACGTTGGTACTGTGTGGCTGCGTCTGTTCAAGTTTGTTGGTAAACCATTCATATATTTTTTTAGGCAATATTTATGTTTTTTCGTTCTGTCAGTTTCGGATCTTAAATAAATCTAGATATATACGTGTGTGTGTGTTGGTGTTGTACCGGCTCGCTATTGATAGGAAGAAATAAATTTACATGTGTGATTCATTTGATGCTATAGTATTTTTTTATGTTGTTGTTGTAGGCATAGTTCATTTGATGTTTGACAAAAAATCCTTAATGCTCAGTAACTTTTGACTGTTTTCCAATGTATATAACCTTTAATTTTTGGCATTTTTCTATGGGTATAGAATTTGACAGTATGTAATATATCATTTCTTTGATATCTGTTAGATGCTTGCTGTAATCTCTGTTTCTTTGTAATCGATGTTATGATATAGTTTTATGTTTCTCTATGTATCTACTATGAGAGTTGGTATGATACGAAGAATATATGTGGTTCTAGACAGTACTGGATAGGTATTAGTAATTTTTCCTACTGTATGAATGTGTCTATTGATGTTTGTTAGTAATCAATTTACATATTGTTTTTTTAGATAACATCTATTTCTTGCAGTTTGTTAGTATTGATAGAAAGGAAAAAAACGTTACAGGTAAGGTTTTTTTCATAGTATGGTACTTTTCCTATGTTTATGTTGTACGTATGGTTTATTTTATGCATGACCGAAATTCATTGATTCTTACTAAACTCTGTTTAGTTTTAAATGTTTACTAACATTTTTAACTGCTGTTTTTTCCTATGTATATTAACTTATAAGGGATCGATATTGACAAATGTGCGGAATAAACTTTGAAGGTAACTTTCTCTACAGTATTTAATATTTAACTTTCTATACGTTTGCTAGATGTTCGTTTTAATCTCTGTTTATTTTGTTTACTTTTTTTGTCAGTAGGGGTTTATTGGTAGTGGATGTTATGGTATGATTTTATATTTTCCTTGACAGTACGTGATATATCATTTTCTTGATATCTACTAGATGTTTGCTTCTGTTTCTTATTTTTTTATTTTTTTAAAAGAAGGTTTTATTAGTAGTAGATTTTATGATATGATTTTATATTTTGATATGTATTTGTATATTGCTATATTTTACAACAACGATTTTATTGAATGTATTAGTTATGATACGAGTTTGTATGATAGAAAGAACATATATGACTGCAAATATCATTGAGTACATGTTATTAATAGTTGTAGATGTAAATTTTTAGATATTTGTTGTCTGTTTATTTTAAACTTTCTTTTTGTCTCTTACTTCTGACAAGTAATGGTCTTAGTTATAATATGAGTTGTATTCTTCTTCGGGGAAAAAAATATTTGTGGGTTCCTTTATTTATATTTTATATATTTTTTAATTTTGTTACCTATATTTTCCTTACCAGTTTATAATATAACAGTACTTTCAAAAGTTCCAGCTAATCCATTGATGGCAATCTTCTTTGTGTATATAGTATGTATTTTTGTTTATATTTTATATATGTTTGTTCTGTTATTTATTGTTGTTTTCTTCATGTGAGAAGTTGCTGTTGCTTTTTTTTGAAGGGATTTTTTTGTAGCTGTATGTTATGATGTCGTCTTATCTTCTTTTATACCTTTGTATGTGAGTATATTTTACAATACTTTTTCTTTTAGTATTAATTACTGTAGGAGTTGGTAGAATAGAAAGAATATATATATATATATATATATATAGCTACAAATAACACTAAATATATGTTATTAATATTTGCTATTGAATACTTTGATTTACTGATGCTTCTTATTAGGCAATTTATGTTCTGATTTGCATATAATAAATCATTTTTCCACGTAATGGTAATTTCTCAAATTGTAATAGTTCTATATAGATCTTTATTAAAATTGCAGGGGTTTAATATTGACAGGAAGGAAAAAAAGTTACAGGTAACCTTCTTCTCATATCATTATACTTTTTACTTTGATGTTATGCGTAAATTTTATTTTATGTAAACAACATTTTGTATTTATCATTACATTTTATCTAGACTTCGATGTAGGTCATCTTTAATGGTTTATGCTTTTTAAATAAATAAAATGTTGAATATTTTCTCGATTTATGTCTTATAAACACTTTTTGCTGTTGCTAGCTTTTTCTTAAGTCTTTGTTAACGAATATGAGTACATGGACATTTGTAGTTTAGGATAGTATGTACTAGCTTCCGTTTGAATATATTAGGTGGCTGAATGGTTTATATGTACTGATAATGTAATATTTTTAAGAGTTTGTATGATATAAGGAAGATGTATGCCTGCAGATAGCACTGAGTATATGTTATTAATGGTTGTTGCTATAAAGAGTTCGTAGGATACAAAAATTACACATGTATGTAAATAGTACTTAATAAGTATTGTTGGTCGTTGCTACTGCATTATTGTCTCTGCTGATATTTGTTAGTAAACGATTTACATACTGGTTTTACACGAGTAGCTGTTTTTTTGCTCCTGTTGTTTTCTCTTTTTTTATAGTTCTATATATATATATGTTAATACTGTAGAAAGTCGTTATTGATAGGAAGAAAAAAAATCCTTATAGGTAATATTCTTTCCGTACTATAGTATTTTAAAATGTTGATGTTGTATATGTGTATATGTGTTAACTTTGTAGAAAGACGCTATTGATGAGAAGAAAAAGAACTGTTGCAAGTAAGGTTTTTTCCATACTACATTACTTTCTAATGTTGATGTTGTATATATAGGTCATTTTACGTATGAATAAACTGTCTTAATGTTCAATAGATTGTGTTTGATTTTAAATGTGTAAGGTCTTTAATTGCTGATGTTTTGATAGGGATATAAAATTTTACAGTATGTAATATGTCATTTTCTTTATAGATGCTAGATGTTTGCTCTGATCTCTGATTGCCTGTTTTTTCGAAAGGAAGTTTTTAAGTGTTGGATGTTATAATATCATTTTATGTGTTTGTATGTATTTGTAGGTAGTTACTATGATAGTCGGTATTATACGAAGAACATATATGCATGTAGATAGTTGTATACGTGTATATATATATACATATACATTTTTTTGACACTGCAGAGAGAGGATATTGTTTTGAATAAGAAAAGCAATACAGTTAAGGCTCTTTTCATATTGTTTTATTTTTTTACGTTGATGTTACGTATATAATTTATTTTATGTATGACCAAAATTCAGTAATATTTGCTAAATTTTGTCTTACTCTTTATTGTTTTCATTTTTAAATTATTTCTTCTTTCTGTAAAAGGGAATTTATTCTTCATGTATGTTATGGTATCGTTTTATATTTTGATATACTTTTGTGCGTTAGTATATTGTACATCATTTTGTCTTTGAGTATTACGTCCTGAAAGATTTGGTAGCATAGAAAGAATATATATGACCACAGGTAGTACTGAATATACGTTAATAATGCTTGGTATTGAATGATCCAAGTTATTGTTGTTTCTTGGTAGGCAACTTATGTTTTGATTTACATACAAAAAATACATTTTTCCCCTGTTTCTAATTTCCCAAATTGTAATATTACTGTAAATATCTTTCTTGAAATTGTATTGATGAAGAATATATATGGCTACAGGTAGTATTGAATATACGTTATTCATGCTTGCTATTCAATGATCCGAGTTCTTGATATTTTTTCTTTTTGCCAACTTATGTTTTGCTTTATAAAAAAAAAACATTTCCCCCGTATTTCTAATTTCCCAATTTGTAATAGTTATGTGTATATCTTTTTTGAAATTGCAGTGGCCTAATATTGACAGGGAGACAAACAGTTTACAGGTAAGTTTCTGTCCATATCATTATACTTTCTATTGTTGATGTTATGTGTTTACTTTGGTTGATTTACTGATAATTTTGTATAGATCGTTAAATCTTAGTTGGCATTCAATGTAGCTCGTCTTCAACTGTTTCCGTTTTTTAAATAAATATAAATGTTTAATATCTGCTCGATGTATGCCTTAAAAATTTTCTTCTTTTTTTTTCCCTTTTGTTAACAGCATCTTTATACATGGACATTTGTAGGTCAGTATAGCATACAGTGTCAGTAGCTTCTGCTTGAACATATTAGGTAGTAGCGGAATTTATA
This sequence comes from Ottelia alismoides, assembly GCA_037367405.1. Classification (NCBI taxonomy): domain Eukaryota; kingdom Viridiplantae; phylum Streptophyta; class Magnoliopsida; order Alismatales; family Hydrocharitaceae; genus Ottelia; species Ottelia alismoides. Next base: position 110,362 of record JAZKJV010007171.1, on the reverse strand, counting down.
TTATAAGAAGAAGATAGATGGATGTGAATAATACTGATAATGCAGTTGTCTTAAGAGAAGTTTGTAAGATAAATAGGCAGAGACGTATGGATATAATACGTACGAAAAAAAGAAAAAGAAGAGTTAAATATGATGTGAGAATTCTTGAAATAGGTGAATCTTCTAGATCACATAAACCTTCCAAAGTTAGAAGATCATTAATTGATTGTTTGCCTATGGAAGATGCTGTAGACAATAGTCCAGCCGAATTACTTGAAGGTTAGTTTTTTAGTCGGTTTGATTATTCTTTTGTTGTTTCTCCTATTTATTCATACTATTACATATATTACTTTTGAATGCAGTACTTGATTTGGGTTATTCAGATTGTACTTGCGAATACTGTGGGGCTATATTTTGGCTTGATGAGTGTCTTATTAAATCGCGAAGAACAACAAAGCCTATTTTCTCTTTATGCTGTGCTAGAGGGAAGATTGCGTTAAAACCCTTACCTCCTACACCATCTTATCTTGAGATGTTACTAAATCATGAAAGCGGATATACAGCAAAGAAATTTACAGAAAAAATCAGAATATATAACTCCATGTTCTCCTTTACATCTATTGGTGTGAAAATTGATTATCAAATAAATAATCGACCTGGACCTTATATATTCCGTGTGTCTGGCCAAAATTATCATCGTATAGGATCATTGTTACCAAATGTTGGTGAAATTCCTAGGTTTGCACAACTCTATATTTATGATACTGAAAACGAAGTTGCTAACAGAATTCGGGCATTATGTGATACTACTGAAGCTAATGATTTAGATCGTAATATTATTGAAGGTTTACAGAAAATGTTAGACGAGATAAATGTGATTGTCAAGGTTTTTAGAAGTATTAAAGATCGTTTAGCTAATGTATCAGATGAATTGTTACATTTACGTATCCATTCTGTAAGAAACGAAAGTAATTTACAATATAATATTCCAACAGTATCCGAAATTGCTGCTTTAGTTGTTGGTGATTTTGGCAGTTCGGGTAGAAATCGAGATATTATAGTTGAATTAAAAAACGGAAGGTTGCAAAGGATTAATGAATTTCATCCTTCTTTTATGGCAATGCAATATCCATTGCTTTTTCCATATGGTGAAGATGGTTTTCATATTGGTATGAAGCATGTGTCTGATAGTAGGGGAAGAAGTAACATTCGTGAACGATTGACCATGAGGGAATTTTACTGTTATCGATTACAACAACGACATATTGATGGTGGAACACTTATTAGAGGTGGCCGTCTGCTACAACAGTATATTGTGGATGCTTATTGTTGTATTGAAGAAGATAGACTGTTTTATATTCGACAAAATCAAAAAGAATTGCGATCTGAAATTTATCAAGGTGTAAGAGATGCTATTGATAAAGGTGATACTGATGGAAAGTCAATTGGAAAGCGCATTATTTTACCAGCAAGTTTTACTGGAGGTCCTCGATATATGATGCAAAATTACCAAGATGCTATGGGGATTTGTAGGGCTTTCGGTCACCCTAACTTATTCTTGACCTTTACATGTAATGCAAAATGGAAGGAAATAAAAAGAGCATTAGATATCATACCTGGTCAAAAACCTGAAGATCGACCTGATATTGTTACTAGAGTATTTAAAATTAAACTTAACGATCTCATAACTTACATTAAAAAAATGAAAGAATTCGAGAAAATTATTGCTATTTTATATACAATAGAATTTCAGAAAAGAGGTTTACCTCATGCTCATATATTGATCTGGCAGCAAAGAAATCTTTTAGAGAGTAAGACATTTATAGATTCTATAATAACAACTGAATTACCATCTAAAGATAATGATCCTATAGGATATAATACTGTTGCTCAATTTATGCTTCATGGTCCATGTGGACTTCTTAATAAGAAATCTCCATGTATGAAGAATGGAAGGTGCTCTAAGTTCTTCCCAAAGATGTTTAACAACGAAACAACTATAGATGAAAATGGCTATGTTACCTACAGAAGAAGAGATAATGGAGAAAATTTCATAAAAAATGATATTATATTTGACAATAGGTACATAGTTCCTTACAATAGAAATTTGATTGTCAGATATCAAGCACATATTAATGTTGAATGGTGTAATCAATCTCGAGCTATCAAATATTTATTTAAATATATTAACAAAGGACCTGATAGAATTCGTGTTATTGTTCAAAACTGTGTTGAAAATAATAAAGAGTCAAACTTTAATCAAGAACATGTAGATGAAATAAAAGAATATTTGGATTGTAGGTACATATCATCATATGAAGCAATGTGGAGAATTCTACAGTTTCCTATACAATTTCGAGATCCTTCTGTAGAAAGGCTTACAATACACCTACCTTTTAAAAATATTATTACTTTTTCAGAACATGAACGATTAGAGGATATTCTAAGTAGAGGACATGCGAAAGTTACTATGTTTACTTCTTGGATGAATACAAATGAATACTACCCAGAAGCAAGACAACTTATTTATACAGAATTCCCTAGATATTGGGTGTGGAATAATACAACACGAATATGGACACAAAGAAAACAAGGTAGATGTATAGGAAGAATTTCTTATGTTCATCCCAATGCTGGAGAATTATATTATATGCGAATGTTGCTCAATATTGTTAAAGGACCTAGAAACTTTGAAGATATTAGAACGATCAATGGTGTTCTTTATGAGAGTTACCAAGATGCATGTAATGCTCTGGGTTTATTAGGAGATGATAAAGAATGGTATGCTTCAATAGAAGATGCATCACAGTGGGCAACTGCTAATGCTATGAGACATTTGTTTGCGACTTTATTAATACATTCTAAAGTTGGTGATCCGTTAAATTTATGGAATAGTTGTTGGAGTGTACTATCGGAGGATTACGAATACATTTATAGAGATACTTTGGAAAATTTTGATAAACATGGATATGAAAAAGAAAGAAAGGTCTATGCATTGGCCCAAATTGAAAAAATTCTAAATGAAAATTCAATGTCTTTGTCAGATTTCAATATTCAAATAAATGATAGGTTTGTTGTTGGTGTTAACAACAACAGGTTAATAGTGGAAGAAATGAATTACAACCCAATTGATCTTATAAATGAATATCATCGTAATATATGTTGTTTAAATGTAGAACAACGTATAATTTATGATTCAGTAATGAAATCTGTTGCAAGTGATCGTGGAGGATTATATTTTGTTTATGGCCATGGAGGTACTGGAAAAACTTTTCTATGGAATACAATTATGGCAAAATTACGAAGTGAAGGGAAAATAGTTCTTGCAGTCGCTTCGTCTGGTATAGCTTCATTGCTTTTACCAGGTGGTAGAACTGCACATTCTCGATTTAAGATTCCACTGAACTTAGATGAAAATTCAACATGTCAAATAAAAAGAGGAACACATTTGTCTAAGCTACTTGAGAAGACCAAGTTAATTATCTGGGATGAAGCTCCAATGAATCATAGATTTTGTTTTGAAGCATTAAATCGAACTTTACAAGATATTATTCCTTCTGATGTAGAAAATAGAAATAAACAACTTTTTGGAGGAATTACAGTTTTACTAGGCGGCGATTTCAAACAAATTTTACCTGTTCTTACCAATGGAAGTCGTGTTGACATTGTTAATGCTTCAATTAATAGGTCTACATTGTGGGAAGAATGTAAGATATTTAGGTTAACGACAAATATGCGTCTACATTGTAATCAAATTTTCAGATGATATTTATGAAACAGTAGAAAGAGATTTTGAAAATGGATTTTAGAAATTGGTTGTGGTATAATACCAATGATTAAGAAGAATGAAGAAGAAGATGAAGAAACATGGGTGAAAATTCCGAGTGACTTACTCTATACTTCATCAAATGCAAAGATTGAATCATTTTCGTTGATTATTTATGAAGATTTCCTTAATAAATTTGATAATGAACAATATCTCAGTGATCGTTCTATTGTGACACCAACAAATCATGCAGTAGACGATATTAATGAATACATGTTATCATTGGTACCAACCGAAGAAAAAATTTACATGAGTTCTGATTCATTAAGTAAAGCTTCAAAAAGTCAGATTGATGCTGATCTGCTTTATCCAGTTGAATTCCTAAATTCCTTAAGATTTAATGGTGTTCCGAATCATATTTTAAAATTAAAGATTGGATCTCCAATAATGTTATTACGAAATCTTGATCAAAGTAACGGTTTGTGTAATGGAACAAGATTGATTGTTAACCAATTAACAACAAAAATTATAGAAGGTACAATAATAACTGGAAGTAATAGAGGCCACAAAGTTTATATCCCCAGAATTATATTTGAAGTAAAGGAAACAAAATGGCCGTTTATTTTACATAGAAAACAATTTCCAGTTAGAATTTGTTATGCCATGACAATTAATAAAAGTCAAGGTCAAACTCTAAAGAAAATAGGATTATATCTTCCTGTACCGGTATTTTGCCATGGTCAACTTTATGTTGCTATATCACGTGTTACATCTAGAAGTGGTTTAAAAATTTTTATAGTTGATGATGCTGACAACTTTCATGGATATACTCGTAATATTGTGTACACGGAAGTTTTTGATAACATTCCTTAATGCAATTGTATAGATTGATAATAGAATTTTTTTTTAAAAACTGTGACGAAATTGTTGTTTGTTTAGTTTCCATTGAAATTTATAAAATGATTTGCCCTATTTGGGATTGATATAAAAGAATAATAATAATAGAAGGTTCGTTTATTTCTTTTGTTTGTATATAGATGAATATAGGTTGTATGTTCTTGTGGTTAGGCATAAATGCCTTTTCCCTTCCTTTAAATTACCTTTCATTGTGACATCCATTTATTCTATTAACTGTTACGCTTTATTGTTGTAGGTTAATCTCAGAGATGGAATACCAGAATCTTTCGCTACTAACGCTGTCTAAAGATCAATTTACAATAAGAGTTCGTTTTGTACGAATTTGGCATTCCTTCAACCCTAAGCTTGACAATGAACTCATAAGCATGGATTTCGTGGTTGTTGATGAAACGGTATGTATTAGATGTTTTATGCTATTATTATTGACTAACTAGCAACAGTGATTTATTTTGAACATTTCTTTCGTATACATGTAATTTATTAGATAAAAAAAATCACAAAGATATTTTTCTATATAACAAAAAAAAATACTTTCTACTGCAGATTTTTGGCAATACAAGAACGTTATTTTTTTTTCGAATAAAATATGTCTTCCTGTTTGTGTACTTTAAAATGTATGTGTTTAAAAAAACCATTCATTTAATACGTTTTACTCTATCATTTTCTCCATAATCCATGTACAGACATATTTTCAGATTTACGATAAATGAATGTTACTCTTGAGAAATAAATTACTACAACATACTTTTAAAAAATTTTACTGTCTAAAAGGTTTATCTCTTTATTAAAGTAATTTAATATGAATTGCGTCTTTTCTGTTTAGTTTTTATAATCACTGTTCTCTTTGATATTTTATGATAGTAATATCATATATATTTTATTATTTACATATACTAATTGTGTTTAAAAACCAATTGTAAAAGAGGGAATTCAAGAGCTTTAATATTTCAATATAAATGATTGTACGTGAATGAGAATATAATATTTCATTCTTCCGCTAACCACATTTTTTTTAGGATACAGCAGTGCAGGGGACTATAAGATCACAAGATATAAGTTACTTCCAACATCGGCTACATGAAGGTCATGTTTACAAAATCTCGAAATTTGTTGTTTGTCCAAATAAGCCAAGCTTTAGAGTTGTTCCAAACGAATTGATGTTAAGATTTACGAGAACAACCATGCTCAATCACATTAATGAAACCATTGATAATATCTCACAACACAAGTTCTTCTTTGTTGATTTTGATGAAGTTGGAAGAAGAGTGTACAAAGATACTCAGTTAACTGGTATGTACAATTTTATGTTTTTTCTATAATTCTTTTATATTCAACAGAAAATATGACTATTATTCAAATCTTCAAGATGTTATTGGACATGTACTCTCTGTGAGTAGAATTGGTGATACGTATGTGAAAGAAAAATTGGCTCAAAAGAAAAATTTAGAAATACAAGACTTAAGGTTTGTATTACCATTTTTTCATTTTATTAAATTTGGGTTGAGTAAATATATACTAAACATTATGTTTCTGTTAAAAATTTAATGACTTTATTTCAATAGTGAAAGGAAGTTATTGGTGACTTTATGGGGAAAGATAGCTGAAGTGTTTCCAGAGAACATTATTTTAAGCAAATCCAATCCAGTAATAATAGTCTTCGCTGGAATGACTGTACGAACTTTTATGGGTATGTTCTTACTAAAAAACGTACATAACATACTAAATAGTGATTGCTTATTTATTAAGTAATTTTTTTTTCCTTAGGTAGAACATGCCTTTGTTCGTCTTCAGCAACAAGATTTTACATTGACCTTCAAATACCTGAAGTTATTTCTTTTCGACAAAAGTAAATGGTGTCAGATGTAGTTTAACTTCAGTTTTATATCATATAGGAAATAATTTTTCTTAATTAAAAATCTCATATTCTGTGTAATTTTTTTTGCTAGCCTTGATCCCCTTGAGATCACTACACTAATGCCTGATAAGCAGTTTACAACAATGAGCCCTACAGATGAAATGTTTGATAACAAGAAAGAAATTGTGGAACTTGAAAATCTTGACCCAAAAGTACACCAGGTACCTTAGATTTTTTTCTTGGATAAACATTTTACACTTGCATGTTTTTGATTTAGAATTACAAAAATTATATGAATACTTATATATAGCTTCATTTGTACTTTATTAATAATGCAGAACATAAGGTTTAGCTGTAGAGCTACAGTAATTGATATTGATACTTCTGATGGATGGTGGTATAACGCATGTAACCAATGCAGAGCTGGTTTAAAAAGGTTTGAGAGTAAGTTTTGGTGTGATCGTTGTTGTCACCTTGAAGATTTCGCTTTACCATGGTAAAGAGTTCAATAATTACAGTAAATTAATTTATAGTTATTTAAATTTCAATCTATACTAACATTCCTTTAATTTCCTAGGTATAAGCTGAATGTAATCGTTCAGGACAGCAGTGGTCATACATCATTTCTTATATTTGGTTCCTTAGTTGCTGAACTTATAGGAATAACATGTTCAACTCTTATATCAAACCCAAACTATGACAAAGTAACGCTCCCTCCAATTTTCAATGGACTGATTGGCCAAACCTATAATTTTAGGGTAGTTTTGGGATATCGTGATTTTAGGAAGAAAATACAATTTAAAGTTGTGAAGATAATATCTGAGTCAGCATCATACTCCCAACAAACTCCTGGTATATATTCCAGTCAATTTTCAATTAGATATTGATTTGATAGTATTACAAACTTACATTTCATTTGGTATATATTTTGTAGGTGGCAGTCTTTGTGAACCAACATCTTCGGAAACAATATCTGTTACATCAACAAAAGAAATGCTCAGATCACACAGTCCTCCAGAAAGGTTGGTATTTACAACATATTGTATATCTTTCTAAATTTAACTTACCGTTTAATCATGTTTAAATATATTTTATACATATAAATGTATTGGAAAAACTCAGCTCGTCAGTGACTGTTGACAAAAAATTAAAAAGGAAAAGAGAGGGTGATACAGGTGACGAAGATCCTGAAAATTTTGAAAGAAAAACACATAGATCAATGTACACTTTTTTATACATCATTTGCGTTTATATTTCTCTGTATTGTATACATATATATATTTTTATAAATACGTGTATAAAGTTTCGTTTATTTTTTGCAGGTAAACAGCTTCGTTTGGGTAAAGCGTGAAGCGCTAAACAAAGAAAAACCTTCCTTGGACTAAAAGCATACTAAATATAATTTTTTGAAACAATGACTTTTTTTGTGTAAATAGTATACATATACAGGTTGCCAAATGAATGTTTTATTTTTTGTTTAAATCAGACATTGTTAGTTATACCTCTTGACGTAATTACACACAGTGGACAACTTTACAGATGTAGATCTGTGCTTATCACTCTTTGTATCAGGGTGGATCAGGTAAAATCATTCTATCTAGCTCTATATAAAGTTTTCTAACATATCAATGGGTAAATCTTGCTTACTTTTTAATGTTGATTTTGTATACATAGCTCATTCCATGTCTGGCAAAAATTTTGTAATGCTCAATAAATTATGTCTGTCTTTTAGTTTTTAATATCTTTAATTGTTGCGCTTTTTCGTGCGGATATGAAGTAGATATTATGATATTGTTTTATATCTTGATATACATTTGTAGATTGCTATATTTTACAACATTGATTTTTTTGAAAATATTAGTTATTATATTAGTTTGTATGATCCAAAGAATATATATGGCTGTAGATATTACTGAGTACATGTTATTAATGTTTGTTGCTGTAAGTTTTCAGATATTTCTTATCTATTTATTTTAGTTTTTCTTCTTACGTGTTACTTCTGACAAGTAATGCTTTTTTTTATAATATGAGTAGTATTCTTCTTCAGAAAAAAATATTTAGAGGTTTATTTTTTTTATCTTTTTTTATTTTGTTATCTATATTTCCTTTATCAATCTATAATATAGCAATACTTCCACAAGCTCCAAATAACCTATTAACAGCAATCTTCTCTCTGTATGTAGTATGTATTAGATATTACTGAGTACATGTTGTTAATGTTTGTTACTGTAGGTTTTCAGATATTTGTTATCTATTTCTTTCAATTTTCCTGTTTACGTGTTACTACTGACAAGTAATGTTTTTTCTTATAATATGAGTAGTATTCTTCTTCGGAAAAAAATGTTTAGGGATTTCTTTATTTATAGTTAATCTTTTTGTTATTTTGTTATCTATATTTCCTTTATCAATATATAATATAACAGTACTTTCAAAGACTCCAAATAACCCATTAACAGCAATCTTCTCTCTGTATTTAGTATGCATTATTGTTCGTGTTTTATAGATGTTTGTTCTCATCTTTGCTGTTGTTTTCTTCATGTGAGAAGTTACTGGTGTTTTTTGTAAAAGGGATTTTCTTGTATATGTAAGTTATGATATCGTTTTATCTTTTCATATAAATTTGTAGGTAAATATATTTTGCAATATTTTTCTTTGAGTATTACCTACTGTAAAAGTTGGTAGGATAGAAATAATGTATATATGGCTGTAAATAATACTGACTATATGATATTACTACTTGCTATTGAATGACTCAATTTACTAATATTTGTTAATAGGTAATTTATGTTCTGATTTTCATACACTAAATCAGTTTTTCCGCTACCGATAATTTTTTCAAATTGTAATAGTTCTATATATATATATCTTTTTTAAAATTGCAGCGAGCTGGTATTAACAGGAAGAAGAACACGTTACAGGTAAGTTTCTTCCCATATCATTATACTTTCTACTTTGATGGTATGTGTATATTTTATTTTATATAATCAAAATTTTGTAGTGATTATTAGATTTTACCTGGATTTCAATGTAGGTCATCTTTAATGGTTTCTACTTTTTAAATAAATAAAAATCTTGGATATCGTTTTGGTGTATTGATTACAAAATTTTTTCTTACTTATTAATTTTTTAAAAATTTCTGTTAACGAATATGGGTACATAAAAATTTGTAGTTTAAAATAGGATAGAATAGCTTCTGTTTGAACATATTAAGTGGTGGAAGAGTTTATATATAATGATAATGTAATATTTTTAAGGCTTCATATGATAGAATGAACGTATACGATTCCAGATAGTACTAAGTATATGTTATTAATGATTTTTTTTTAAAGAGTTCATAGGACACAAAAAGTATACATAACTGTAGGTAGTACTTACTAAATATTGTTGGTGGTTGCTACTCTATAATTGTGTCTGCTGGTGTTTCTTAATAAACGATTTACATATTTTCTTCACGCAAGTAGCTGTATTTTTTCTCCTGCTAATTTCTCTTCATTTACAGTTTTATATATATATATATGTTAACATTGTAGAAAGTCATTATTGACAAGAAGGAAACAACCCTTGCAGGTAAGACTCTTTCGATACTATAGTAATTTTTAATATTGATGTTGCATATATTACACATTTTAATGCTCTGATCTGTTACATCCTTAATATACAGATTACTCTTTTCATAAAAGGGCAACATCTACCACTTGGCAAGAACAATAAGAGAAACATGTAAATAGTTAAAGGTACTAAATTCTACCTACCACTGATATGACATATGGTATATCTCATAACTTCATATCTTTAGTTTACCGAGATATATTATACTAACCACTTTTACAAGCTTTTTAAATAAATGCAAAGATACACTCAGGTAGACATTAAATCCTTTGTGCATGCAAAGACAGTATAGGTGACATCTGTGCAGTTACTTGCTGTAAATAAAGACACGTTTTTTACCACTTGTATCTCAAGTGCTATAAACTTCTTCAAATACCATTGCCCCGTGACATATATCTTCAAACTTCTGCGTTCTGCAACCGCTCTGTCTCCTCCATATATCTCTTTCGTTCTGAAGTTTCTTTGTCTGTTTACAACATAGATCTTCTTCAGGTACGCTTCTTCAGACATAGACGTATTTTTTTATATTAGGAAGTTTTTCTAAATTTCTTGCCTAATGTTCTCAACTAACTGTATTGTTTTTAAAAAAAGTACATCGATATATACGTCAGATTTTCTCTCTATTATTTTGATATGTAATACATATCATTTATTAATACCAGATATTTGCTAATTTCTATATTTTATTATCGCTTATATTGCTTAACTTACTTTTCGTATGCTAATTTTCCCTGTCGTCATTGTTTCTTTCACTGCTGTTCTGATTGTTAATTTCCGTCCTATAATAGTTGAATGTAAACTATGTAGTAAGAAGTTTCCTTACATTAACTTACCTTAGATACTTCGTATTATTGAAAGGTAAATAACATTCTTCTTCTGTATACTATATAACGTTTGTTTGTGTTATAGACACTTTTTTTTATATGCTTCATACTTCTTGTTGCTTCATCTATCTCTTCTACTGTTTGCTTTCAAAATCCTAATTTAGATTATTTGAAATTACCTGTTCTACAATAAAAATATACTACAAAAAAAACCCTTCGTTTCTTCACAAAAGTCAGTCTATTTACTTTTATAATACCCAACGTTATCTTTACTTTAATCTACAATGAAATAAAAAAAAACTCATCCAATTTTTCTTAAATTTTTTACTTCTCACAGGTTGATATCAATGCAAATAACTTATTCTGAGCCTCCCTCATTATAGTAACTTGATAATTTATCTTTTGTTTAATTTAAATACTCTCTAACATCGTAATTTATATTACTCTCTCTTAAATATAAAAAACAAACTTAATTTTATATATTTTCGTAGTTTTCCTACTACATTCTTTATATATACACAATAAAATTATTCTAAAGAATTTAATCTAAAATTTCCTCATTTTTTGTAGTACTTTGTGTGTTCATTAAAAATACAACAGTATATGCTTTCCTTTGTATTTTTACTATTTTCTTCAATGTAAGAAGATAAAAAAATAATGACAGCAATCTGTTTTTTTCTTACAGTACATAAAGTTTTTTACTATCATTAGTCAAATAATATGCTAAATGTGAAGAAATTACTGTTCACCAATATTATCTTTTTTTTAAAAGCTAACAACTTTACTTAAAATTATTATGCTGTTAAATTTTTTTGAAGCAAAACATTGTTTCTTTTGCTGCAAATTTTTTTATTTTTTTAGGGTTTATGATATCAAAATTTTTATAAAGTTACAGTTTCAGCTAAATCTACCGGCCGTTTTTTTTTCTATTAACCTGTATTTATATAATTTAAAAATTCTCATTCCTTTAATACTTATGTTATTTACCACCAAGAGGCGATGATGATATAAAACTTTTACAGTCACATATATATTTTAACCAACAAAATATAACTATTTTGATTTTTTTTAAGACATTCACATACAATTCACGTAAATTATATTCTCTGTTTATAAATATCAGTATTGTAAACGTATCTGTTGATGTATTATTCCTTACTTGTATTGACATACTACTTCTATGGAAAAAAAATTTAATTCATCGTTAATTGTCTTTGGCTTTCATCCATTTATAATTTTTTTTACGCATGCTTATATTTACTTGCCGCAAAAAAAAATAATATGCATGTGTCTTATTAATATGCATATGTACATCCACTTTTAAAAAACCAATGTATTTTTATTATAAACATATCTATAAATACATATTTTAGTTCTTATATGCATATACCAATTTTATGAAAAAAACTTTTCTATGTTACTTCATATTTTTTTTCATACTTTTTTTAACTTATTTTGTATTTATACTTACGTTTGTTGGACATAATAAACTTACAATCCGTTTCTTCTTCTAATATGTACTGTTACAATTGCTCCCTAATATGCATTGTAAACTCCTGTGTTCTGTATTCTGTCTGACTGTTTGATATAACTTTCTCACTCTATAGTCGTTTTGGCCGAGTGCAGTGATGAATCCATGATTCATCTCCTTTATTCTTTTATTTTGGCTAAAATCCTTGGTAAAATACATGTAAATATCCACTAACTCCATGAAATTAACATTCTAACCACAAATATTAATATTATATATTTAACATTTATTTTCACCAAAATAAAAGAATAAAGAGAAAAAGGAAAATAAAAATAAAAAGAAGGCTGGATATAAAATATACAGACTGATCCTAACCCTGAGACCAGGTCAATATTGACCAGGTCGATAAGAGAAATAAGTAGGGGGAGATAAGGATCCTAACCTATAAAAATATAAAGAAAACCAAGACCAAAAATATAAATTAACCACTCTCCATAATGTAAATATTTCACCTATTTTATTTATCATCAAAACCACTCCAAACTCAAACACTTCCTTCATCAAAGTTGTAGATAATAATTTAAATAAAAATACAAAATTGAGTTTGTACAAAAATAATCATTATTGTACAATTTATACACAAAATAAAAAGCCAAAATCTCAACTTCACAGACCCATATCTTGCAAATGAAAACTCCAAATCACCCAAACTCACCTTTAATTGTATATAGCATTTCCTAAACTATTTTTTAAAATTGGGTACATAATTTTTGGGGTCCATATGCAGAAGTTAGGTTTTTGGCTCTTCTTGTACATAGTACTTATTTTATCCAATATCCCATATTTTTATAAATTAATATTTTGTAAAAAATGTCTATAATACTTGTTTATAATAGATAAAGGAATTAATAATAAAATGTTGTAAAATAAAATAATAAAAAAAATAAATAATAAAAAAATATATATATATAGGTCTATATCATACATAGATAACTTACCTATGCTATTTATGTACCTAAATAAAAAAAATCTGTTTTTTATTCTTTTATAATGTATATATAACTTCTTAAGAACACAAATTCAAAATAATGCAATAAAAAATAAAAAAAAAATAATAAATAAAAATAAAAAAATAATAAAATGTATATACATAGGTAAAAATACCTATAGGTGTTCTTCTATATACATATACATATCTATTTAAAAGTATAAAATAAACTTATAAAAAATAAATAAAAATATATTTATATTCATAAAAATAAATTATAAAATTATATAATAAATAAAATAAAAAGTAATTAATTAATTAATAATTATTATTATTTATTTAACTAACTTAACTAATTAATATATATTTTATATTTATTTAATTATATTATTTTCGGGCGGTTGACTAGTCAAAGGATGAACAGTGCCCGCCCAGGCACTGTTCATCTTCCTCTTCCCTTAAACACCTCGCGAGCTCCGAGACATCCTCCTCTCGTCCTCCTTCGTCTCCTCCGAGCCGCCAACCTCCTCCAACTTCCTCCAACCGCCCGTCGGTTCGGTCAACAAACCCCCTCCGACCTCAATCCCGTCCAGGTTCATTCCCCCTGTCTTCTATAAATAGGTTCCAACCCCCCGCGAGCTCGAGGATCCGCCATTTGCAAAATTTCTTCCACCGAGCTTCGCGAGAGAGAGAGAGAGAGCTCTGAGGGTGACAGCCTTGCAGCTCCGCTCCGCCGAGCGAGAGGGAGGAGAGTGGCGAGATCGCCGCACCGAGGCGAAGCCCTGCTCCGCCGACTTGTGCGCTCAGCCTCCGTGAGCCGCCGACGCGTCGAGGCCGTGACATTGGAGCCCCGTTGAGCTCCATTTCCACCGGCGATCGTTTTCAGCACCTTCAGCTACCTCTAGTCTCCTTCCAGGTTAGCTTCTATTTCAATCTCATCTCCTTCCCCCGATCATTCTCCCTTCTCTTCTCAATCCCTCTCTTCTCCTCTCACTCCCTCTATTCTGGGATCTCTCCTTGAAAATCGATCTAAATCTACTCGCCTTCATCCGACATCCGCCTTCATCATCGATCAACCACCCGCTTCTCCACCCCCGTCCATCTCTGATCATCTCCGGCCATGTCCGATGGCCGGAGCCTCGAGGCTCTCCTTCACTTCACTCAACCTCGGCCATTCATCCTCATTGTGCTGTGATCATTAGGATCGAGGTCCAAAACCTCGACCCAGGAGTTTTTGTATTTTTTGCAGGTAGCAGGTCGTCATCTCCTCCATTCCGACGAAGCTTCAGCTGCATCCTCTCAGTCACGTCACATCGAGGACCTCATTCAACGTCTGAACATTGATCGGAAGTGGTTGTGCCTCCTAGAGCGACTATATCACTCGATTCATCCCAGGAACAGGATCTCCAGGCTCCACCAGAGATATAAAAGCCGCGTGGGGAAACATCGCTCCAGATCGTTGATCAGTTACATCGGATCTCGTTTTTGCCTTCGATCCGGTGCGGACGACGAGGACGAAGCTATTCGAACCGACTCCGGCGAGGATTGAGCCGAGGAGCTCCGCAATTTGCCGATCCAATCTCGCCGGAGTCTGCCTTCGTCCCAGTTCATCGAGACCACTTCAGCGACGTCCGATCGCCGAGTACCTCTCCAGTTTGAATCTGAACCGTCGATTAACGCCCAAATCATAGACGTCGGATCATCGCATCGGACAGTCACGCAGGCGCCAGGTGTCATCATCAGAGCCTAACAGAAATCGCGCGTGCGAATCACGTGAGTTCTGCGTATTTTGCATAACGTTCCCTACAGGTTTTCGATATTACAAACAGGTCCTCGCCAGGGAACAGCACGTGCAGAGTACGTGAGGGCTGAGATTTTTACAGGCACGCCCTTGCATGTTTCTGAAATTGCAGTTAGGTCCTCGCCAGTGAGAGGTGCGTGCAGAGCACGTAGAGATCTGAGACTTTTGCATTAAAGCCCTCACAAGTTTTCGGAATTACGATTCAGTCCTTCCAGGACAGCAGCACGTGAGAGGCGCGTGACGACCTGGACATTTGTGCACTTAGCCCCCGAATTTTCTGTTATTTTAAAAGCGCCCCTGCATTTTACTTTTTATTACATATATACCCCTAATACTCTATATAATACACTATATACACCTTAAACATATAAAACACCAAAAAAAAAATTATAAAAATACTTAAAAAATTCCATAAAAATAGCATTTAGTATATAGTATCATATTTTACATATTAGACCCAAAAAATAAAAAAAAAATTAAATAATAAAATCAATAAAAAATACAAAATACACAAAAATACATAAAAACTTCAAAAATTCATAACTAATTCAATAAAAATCCCCTAAAAACGTATAGCATATCGTTTTAAAGGTATTTTCATCTAAATTTTACAGAAAATAAAATAAAAATATTTTCGTATTATTTTCATCATTAAAAATCACAAAAATCACACTGTTTTCAATAAAAATTGCCTTTTAACCATTAAAAATAAACCAAAAATCATAAAAATTTTAATAACCCTTTAAAAATCCATAAAAACAGTAAAACACATTAAAAATCTAAAAAAGTACAAAATTAAAATCAAATAAAAAAATTAAGCATTTTCTAATAACAATAAAAATCATAAAATAATCAAAAATTGCAAAAACAATATAAAATTCATTAAAATCAAATAAAAATTCAGAAAAATTCCTAAAAATACAATAAAAATTAGGAAACACTTTTCCTTAGGTTTTCCATTGATTTTCCTAGTTTAAAACAGTTTGCCTCCCTGAGTTCGACACTCCCGTACGAATCCGCTATACATTTGTTTAGGAGTATAAATAAAATAAAGGAGATTAATTCAACTTAATCTCTTCTGACAAAACCCACCTGGTCGACAACGACCGCGAGTTTCTCTGTTTCCTCTTTTGCAGGGATAAAGAAGCAGGCCAGGCGACGTGTTTTATCCGATGGTCTACAGGAGGTACCTCTTCCCAGCAACAACCGCAGACTTCCATGGGGCAGCACCGAGATCATCAGCAGCAGCATTATGGTCCTCGTCAGTATCAGAATCCTCAGTGGAGGCAGAGCACCTACCAGCCTCAGCAGCAGCAGCAATATCCTCCACAGCCGCAGCCAGCTCCGCAGCAGCCTCAGTATCAACGAGGCGACTCATCCGGGTCTCATGGACCTTTCCATGACAACCCAGCACTAGAATATCTCGCTAACCTTATTACTGATCAGCATGCTTCTTTTAGGCGAGAGATGGATGAGTTCAAAACCCATGTCACCGACCTCGTCAAAGGGAAGTCCGTCTTGCCTGCCCAGATAGAACCCAACCCCAACAATCTGAAGCGAAAGTCTGAGCAGGTAGATTTGACCGAGCCCACCCTCCAATCACAGGTATTCTCCGATGACTATCTTTACTGTGATGACGCTGACTTCATCTCTCTTAGGAGCGGTAGGATTCCAGTAGGCGGAGACTCTACTAGGTTCAAAGATGACACTCCAGATCACGCAAGCGAGCCTGTAGACGACATTGATGGCGGTGCTGAAGCCGCAACCTTTGACGCTGAAGATGGTGGTGCTGAAGCCACCAAGTCTGGAGAGCAGCCAGAGCCGAACGCCGACATAGCTGCATTACCGTTTTTCATTTCTGATGATGATAGAAAAACACAAAAAATGTAAAAAAGAGGAGAACTCAGAAAAAGAATAAAAAGATTGTTGATCCAGATCTTGATCTTTCTGTTTGCTCAAAGAAAGCAAGTCCCCGTTCTCCAAAAATTTTTGTTTCTACTTCTTCTGATCCTCCGATTGTACAGACTAACCCGGAGGATGTACAGATACCTTTTCCGAAAGCACTCTTCTTAGGGAAAGGTGCTAAAAAAGAAAACCCTAAAAAGATTCAAATGAATGATCTGACGAAAGAGATGCTCGAAAAGTTTACTATCCAACTCACTCTTTCGGAAGCCTTGGCTCACATTCCTCTTCTGCAGAAAGGCTTAAAAGAACGAACCACCGTCCGCAGAAAGAAGAAGCAGCGCAATCATTGTTCTGAAATCCATGTGTTGACCAAGGATACATGTTACGCCATTCAGAATCGACTCCCTGCCAAGAGATCAGATACGGGAGCGCCGTATGTTAGATGCGAGATCCTCGATCAGACTTTCGATCGGACTCTATTAGATAGCGGATCCTCGATTAATCTCCTTCCATCTTCCTTACTCGACAAGTTCGAGTTCGGGCCTCTTCGATCAAGCCGAACGGTCTTGCAGTTTGCTGATAGATCAATCAAGAGGCCTAAGGGTTTAATCGAGGACGTTATCGTCACCATTCAGGGTTTGCAATTCCCCGTGGACTTCGTCGTGTTGGACATGGCGGTCCCTGAATGTGTGGCTGATACCCCAATCATATTAGGACGACCTTTTCTGGCAACAGCAAAGGCCGTTTCCGACTATGGTACTGGGAAGGTGTACTTTCGTGTCCAGGGCGAAAGTATACATATAGAGACGATCCAAGATCATAACTCTAGAGCACCTGAATCAGAGCGAGCATCTGATGACGAGCCCGACAGTCATCAGGATTGTGACTTCGTACAAACCGACGATGAGGCCGTCTGGGCCGAACCAAGTACCCAATCTTTCATTCTACCTTCAGTTGAAGCCGAAATTCAGATATCTAAGGATGGGAGATTGGAGAGCACAATCCTAGAAGAGAACATCGAGAATCTTGACAGAGACGATTCTGATACTTTTTCAGATCATTCATGCATTCTATATCCCTCCGAGTCAGAAGTGAATACTCAGAGTCATCAGTCATCCGCAGATCATTCTGATTCAGACGATGCTGATTGGCAGTGCTTTGCCGAATTCTTATCACTTCAGACTCCTTTATCAGAGCCTACAACCAGCCTGGAGATCAAATCGAATCAGAACATCCTACCATCTCCAGATCTTTCTGAGTCAGAGCAGGCAGAGCTTACGCACACTGATCTAGTAGCCTACACCCAGGCTCTAATCAAACCCGCCCTCCCTGCCCCTTCTTCCCCTGAGCTTAAGCCTTTACCTCAAAGCATGAAGTACCGATCCCTTGCGGGTGAATCAAAAATGTTTCCGGTCATCATCTCTTCTAATCTGACCGAAGATCAAGAATCCCGTCTGATGGCGATTCTTGAAAAGAACCGCAAGGCGATCGGGTGGTCAGTAGCCGATCTCCATGGGATTAGTCCGGCTCTCTGCTCCCACCACATCTTTCTCGAGGATGACGCCAAGCCATCTCGTGAGTTTCAGCGCAGGCTGAACCCGAATCTTCGAGAAGTGGTTATGAAGGAAATATCCAAGTGGTGGAGCGCCGACTTTATCTATCCCATCTCCGACTCGAAATGGGTTAGTCCTTTGCATGTGGTACCCAAGAAGACGGGTATCACCACAGTGATCAACGAGAACGGAGAGGAGATCGCGACCCGAGTACCGACTTCTTGGCGCGTCTGCGTGGACTACAGACGCTTGAATCAGGCGACCAAGAAGGATCACTTCCCGCTACCGTTCATCGATCAGATCATCGAACGGTTGGCCGGGAAGAGCCATTATTGCTTTCTCGACGGGTACTCGGGATATAATCAAGTGGCTATTGCTCCAGAAGACCAAGAAAAGACGACGTTTACCTGTCCGTTCGGAACGTATGCTTTCAAACGGATGCCCTTTGGATTATGTAATGCTCCGGCTACATTCCAGAGGTGCATGCTTTCGATATTCGCGGACATGGTAGGAGATATCTTGGAGGTCTTCATGGACGATTTTTCGGTCTACGGTGATGATTTTGATTCCTGCCTTTCTAGCCTAGACCGCGTGCTTCAGAGGTGCACGAAGGTTAACCTCGTGCTTTCTTGGGAGAAGAGTCATTTCATGATGACTCAGGGGACGGTCCTTGGTCACATCATCTCCAACAGGGGCATGGAGGTGGATCCGGCCAAGGTGGATATCATAAAGAAACTCAATCCACCGTCAAATCTGAAACAGCTTCGGTCATTCCTCGGGCATGTCGGTTTCTACCGACGTTTCATTCGAGACTTCAGCAAAATTGCCCGACCGTTGTCTGATCTTCTAGCGAAAGACACCGAGTTTATAGTCGATGATAAGTGTCTTTCGGCTTTTGATACTCTCAAGAACATGGTTGTAGAGGCTCCTGTCCTTCAGCCACCCGATTGGTCTCTTCCATTCGAGATCATGACGGACGCCTCCGATTTTGCCGTTGGGGCTGTGTTGGGACAGAGGAGGGATGGCCTTCCATACGCCATACACTACGCTAGCAAGACTTTGGATTCCGCGCAGCGGAATTACACGGTTACAGAGAAAGAGATGCTAGCTGTAGTATTTGCCTTAGACAAATTCAGGTCCCATATCTTAGGATCCAGAGTCACAATCTTCACTGATCACACCGCCATCAAGTACTTAATGGATAAGAAGGATTCGAAGCCGCGTCTGACTAGATGGATCCTTCTACTCCAGGAGTTCGACATTGTTATCAAGGATAAGCCTGGAGTCAAGAATGTGGTGGCGGATCACCTCTCCCGACTAGAACTACCTGAGACTTCTGACTTTGATACACCAATCACCGAGACCTTCCCCGACGAGGCGATTCTTGCTGTCGCCTCGCTGCCATGGTATGCCGACATTGTGAACTTTCTTGTTGCTAAGAAAGTTCCGCAAGGTTGGTCCAGACAGAGACTTGAGACTTTCCTCGCGAAAGCCAAGTCTTACCATTGGGAGGATCCGGTCCTTTATTATGAAGGAGCGGATTCCGTCTGGCGTAGGTGTATTCCTCAGGAGGAATACCAGAGTGTCCTCATGTATTGTCATCGATTAGAAGCTGGAGGACACCATTCAGGGAAGAGGACAGCACAAAAGGTGCTCCAATCCGGCCTTTGGTGGCCTACGCTCGTTGCGGATGCTCATGCATTCGTGAAGAGATGTACTGACTGCCAGAAGATGGGCACTTGTGGACATAAAGACATGATGCCGATGCAGCCGATCCATTTCTGCGAATTATTCGATGCATGGGGTATCGACTTTATGGGCCCATTTCCGAAAAGTCAGGGGTTCGAGTATATCCTTTTAGCTGTGGATTATGTGAGTCGTTGGGTGGAGGCTATTCCTGCTCGAGCCGCGGATGCGAACACGGTTTGCAAGTTCCTGAGAAAGCATATCATTACGCGGTTCGGAGTCCCTCGAGTTCTGATATCTGACGGGGGTAGCCACTTCATCAACGACAAGGTAAGGGCACTTGCTAACGAGTTTGGTATAGATCATCGGGTTGCTACTCCGTATCATCCTCAGACGAATGGTCTAGCCGAGGTTTCGAATAGGGAGATCAAGACGATCTTACAGAAGGTTGTTCGCCCAGACCGAAAGGATTGGTCGCAACTTTTGGACTCGGTTCTTTGGGCATATCGAACATCCTTCAAGACTCCATTAGGCACATCTCCCTTTCGGCTCGTTTATGGCAAGCCATGCCACTTACCTGTTGAGATCAAGCACAAATCCTGGTGGGCAGTGAAAGAAGTAATCTTTGGACTAGATGATTCGGGAGATCAGAGGCAGACTGAATTGGCAGCCCTGGAAGAGCTGAGAGATCAAGCCTTCACGAGTAGCCTACATTACAAAGAGCGGATGAAAGAGTGGCATGATGCTCACATCAGCCACAAGCAGTTTGAGCCTAATCAGAAAGTCTGGTTATTCGATGCAAGACTGAAACTATTTCCAGGGAAACTTCAGAGCAAATGGAAAGGCCCATACATTGTCAGAAAGGTGTACGACAACGGAAGCATCGATATATCTGAGTTGTCATCCGAGTCCACCTTTCGAGTTAACGGTCAGCGATTGAAACCATTTCTCGATCATGATCCGCAGACCGTTGAAGTTGCCCCAATCCATTTTGTATGAGATGATCTTTTCACTCTTATACTATGCATCTCATACCTGATTTTCAACGATCATTTTGTATATACTTTCGATTTCATTATCTCTTCTCGTTTGTCTTACACCCTTAGGTTCATCTAGATTTTGCTATACTTAGGATGTGCTTTATCCTAAGTATAGGGGGGTGTAGACACCGTGTTATTGTTTGTATCGTCCTGTTCGATCACCCCTGTTGTTGCTTATACTTAGGGTGTGCTTTACCCTAAGTATAGGGGGGGTGATCTCGCTCATACCGCCTTTTGATTGTCGTCGTTTTTGTATCGTCTGCTCCCTCACTTGTCCCTCACCTTTTGATTTTCATCTCTATACTTAGGGATATTTTACCCTAAGTATAGGGGGGACAAGCTGAGCCATTGAGTTGTGTATATTCTCTTGACCTCGATCATCTTCGGTTTTGAGTCTGCTATCCTTAGGATCACTTGATCTTAGGTATAGAGGAGATGATCGACTTCTATTCTTTATTCGTTATTCTTTGAGTCATTGTAGTATAGAATTCTTTTCACCGATCTATACTTAGCCCGAGTTATGTCTTCCTTTGCCGCTTCTTTGGTCACTATGAGGACATAGTTCACGCTAAGTATAGGGGGGTGTCGTATATATATGCTATATATACTTTAGAAGCCATAACTCGTACTTTCTCGTATTTTTAACAATAAGGCTTCTTAAAAGTATGGGTTTATATTTTGGGTTTTTAAAAGCCGCAAGAAAATCGTAAAAATGTTTTATAAAAAAATGGCTTAAAAATTGTAGATAAAAAAAAAAATTGTAAAATTCTTTGATAAAATCCTTAAAAATTTGAAAAATAAAATCCTCATAAAAAGATCTTGTATAAAAGCCGTATAAACTTGTATATATATTTGTATAAAATCCTTTGTAAAATACACAAAAATCCGTGTAAAATTTTTGTAAATAGAATTAATCCACTAACTCTTACAAAAAGACCCCTAAAAATTGAAAAGTTTAAAATCCAATAAAAATTTGCAAAATTCTTTAAAATCCACTTAAAGCATTTAAGCCGAAAAATTTCTCTCATAAAAAATTGTTGCATTCATTAGCATTTTTCAGAACAAGTTTGATTCTTGAACCGCATGGATCTAAGTCCGAGAGATGGAGCTTGGTTTAGGCCTTAATCCACTTAATTCAAGAGGGACTTTATTAGGATCGGGAATTGAGACTCTTCAGGTCTTTCTGACTTAATTCTTTGGGTTCCATGAGACCGTGTTCGGAATTCAACTTGAAAGTGCCTAAGTAGGACACCTGGTGTCATCCGTTGAACTCTTCTTCATTTGAACCAATTTTGAGCTCATGCACTCTGCACTTAGCTCGACCTGCCTGGAGTTGCGAAGGGCAATCCATTTCGGTGGTGCGTTTCCATCCTTATCTGGTAGTGGTGATGTCTAAAGACGGGAGAGATTGGGGTTGAAACAAAGCTTCGGATGAGGGAAGGATCTGCTGGCACAATTTTTCCAAGACCCCAAAAAATGGGCGGAATGAAAAGATGCTATATCCATCGGGGCACAAAAAGACTGATGCAGTGCAACAATCATTACTACCAAAGAAGCCAAATACACCAAATTCCAAAAATGACCACAATGGTCCAAGCTTCAGAAAAGCCTGCATGTCTTCGTGGAGACTTGGCTAAACTGGCCAGGCTTCACCGGAGATGTGATTACACTGATCACACTCCAGTTCTCTTCTCCTTCTTCTACTTCCTATCTTACTCGATTGTGGACATAGCACGACCTGACCTCAGAAGGAAATACCTCCCTCCTCGAGGACTGAGTTGCTGGATAAGGGCCCAATGGAAGTGTGTAGCTGTATGGGCGGTTTCTTCGCCTCTCTAAGCGGGAAGAGCTAAAACTTCTCACACACAGTACTAATTGTTTTCAAAGCCGAAAAGTTTGCGTGATGGATAGGTGGATCTGAGCTGGCTGTTTAGGTGAATCTGGATAAGGATTTGTGGAACTTGAGGGCTGTCGAGGCTTAAATCCTAAGTCTAATAGAGTCCCGACACACTATTAATCCAAAGGTCTACATCCAGGCTCCAGGTTTTAGACGAAGAAAAATTCGGTTTAAAGAAACAATCATGTTCTAAGTTCTTTTATTTTCCTTTTTCTTTTTCTTTTTACTTGCACTTATTTATAGAATAAGTGTTTGCTAAGGGACTAGCAAAGGTAAAGTATAGGGGAATGATGAATCCATGATTCATCTTGCAGCATATACCTTCTTCAGGTACACTTTATAAAACATGAATATATGTATGAGTATTGGGAAACTTTCCAAAATTTCTTGATTGATATTCTAAATTACTTGTATTTAGCGTTAACTTCTTCGTTGGTCGACAACGAAAATTTAAAAAAGTTATCGCCATTTAATAATTGTAAAGGATTTTATTTTTTACACAATAATATGGCTCTAACTAATCTGTCCTAACACTTACTAACCTTTTTCTGTCTTTGTATTACATAGAATCTTCAACCCACGTGCATACAGCTTAAAGGTATAAATTCTTTAACATAACTGTTGATTTATTTTTTTCTTAAAAAACAATTTGTTTGTCATAACGTTTTACTTGATTTAATCTTTTGTTTTTTTTTCGTAACAAATTCTGTCTTCTCATTTGTTATTCTCATATTAGTTTACTTTTTTTCAGGCACCTTGCTAAAATGAAATATTCATATATTTCTGACTTTACAACAGTGGGTGAAATCTATACAGTCAAAATTAGAATAATTCGTCTGTGGGATTCCTCGAGTTTGGGTTGTCCCAACAATCCATCCCGTGCAAGTTTCCTTGCTATCGACGAAAAGGTTAGTTCGAAAGGAAATAAATTTTACATGCTACTATTCCTTGATTGTAATTAATTGAAGTTAGTATTTCGCTAACAATTTCACAATTTCTTTTATAATTACTTCCAAATTTCCACTCTCATATAGGAAACACCTATCGAAGGACTGATAGAATTGGACAAAGGATTCTGTTTTGGCCATAGTCTGGAGGAAGGCGAAATTTATACCGTTGTCGACTGCACTGCACATCCAAATAAAACATTGCTAAGGATTGTCCCAAATGAAATGATTTTGATGTTTACAGATATAACGTATATCATACATCATTCGGAAATAGATCTGTCTATTCCACGGCATCAATTTTTCTTTGTTGATTTTGAAGATGTTACCATGCCTATCTTCTTTGATGCATACATCTTTGGTATGTATACTACTTATACAAACTCATATAATGTGAAAATAATATTTCACTTTTATGTTGTTTAGTTGTAACATTAATATAAATAATATATGCTTATCTTTTTCAGATATAATTGGGTGGCTTCTTCCTATTGACAACACTAACAAGACTTATTACGAAGAAGGTGCTCCTGCCAAGCAAAATATAAAAATCCAAAACAACATGTTCTTTTATAAAGAAAATGTATTTTGTAATTCATTTATTTTTTATCCAAATATTCCACATCCTACGTATACCATCTAATTATCATATCTGTTTTGACATAAACAGCAAGAAAATACTGCCTGTTACTTTATGGGGAAAAATTGCAGAAAATTTTCCATCAAGACTTCTTCGTGACAGAGACCACAAAATTGTCATTATTTTGACTGGCTTAACTGTCAAATATTACCGCGGTTAGTTTTCTTGTCTAATAGCTTCATTACTTACAGTTTTTAAAATTTTATCTTAAATATTTCACAAACTTTCGGTTATTATAGGTGATCCTATACTATGCTGCACCACTTCAAGTAGGTTTCATATAGACCTAAATATCCCGCAAGTGTCTAGGTTTCGTCAAAGGTATAAGCTTCATATATAATTCTTGCAATATCTATTACATATTTTTATATTAGATTATAAAATTAGTTCAACATTTTCATTTCTCTTTGATCTTACAGTGTTGAAAAAGAAAGTGTGCCATCCACATCCGTCACTGACTCAAATAGTCTAGACTAAATTGGGTAAAAAATTTTTACTGTTATATTTTCCTTAATTTATATTAAAAAATCCAACAAATCACATTTTCTATTATATGTTCTTATTTTGGTTTTACTATAATATCTGCTTTATTTAAACTTATTACTCATATGCTTCTTCTTATACTAATATTTACTTCTGTCAATTATGCAGGTATCCTTCCCTTTTCGTGCAGTCCGCCTCCCCCTTTCCACTTCCGCATTTCTACTACTTTTACACTGCTTTAAGACGTTTTGTAATACAGTACTGAATAACTTCATGTTTTTGTCTATGTTTCTTCTTTTGTTTAGTGAAACTCCAACCTTTATATATCAGTTATCTTTTATCCACTCTTTTTTTTTCAAAATAGGTTTATTTTTCTCTTCCATGCAGTCAACAATTCTTCCTACCATTAAAAACGCATGTTTAAATTCTGCTTTATAATTTTTCTAGATTGCCTCTTTAAAGTATTACTATTAAACTCTGTTCACTTTAGGATTAAAAAAATTATCAATTGTTGATTATTCACAGTAACTTTATGTAGTTGTTTCTGTAATATAATATATACACTTATAGATAATAATCACGACAGTTTGCTTCTATCATCTTTCTTTACTTCTTACAATTTGTAGTTTTAAGCCTTATAATATTTAATAAACCTTTCTTCTAATAAAATTACTATCATATGTAGATTTCTTCTTAAATTTTTCATTGTTTTGATCAACAAATCATTAATAATATCTATTTCCATAAACCTTGCATCTAAATTTGTAAACATCTTCCTCTGTTTTTTGCATTCCATTTTGTCTCCGCCGCGAAGCGCGTGTATGCACCCTAGTTAGCTATTATAGTCAAGAATCCTCTGAGTTCACGTATTTGTACATTGAGAGAGTGGTGGTGAAAAAAGAAAAGGGATATTTAGATCCATAATTTTGAGTAGTTTCGTAATTACAATCATAACCCTACATAATCGTGAATTAAATAAGAAACCCCGAATAAGTGTCCCATCCTACACCTTTAACCTTGGATTATTTTAGCTAGTTAACTCAACCAGACATAAAGTTGTCTAACCAATCCTATATCCAACGGCTATAATTTAAATAAAAAAGAAAGAAAAAACCCATCCCCCTCTCACTTCCTTCTCCAGCTTCTCCCACCCACCCCACTGACCACCATCCCTCCCCTTCCCCCTCCAGCCCCTTTCCTTCGGCCTCCGCCTCCCGTCGAAGGCCCCTCACGCTGCCCAACCTTCGTCGAAGCACCCATCCCTTACGCCTACAACCTCTGTCGAAGCCCCCACCCCCACGACAGCCTGTAGGACCTCCTGAACGCCCCCCCCCCCGCCCCATCCCGCCGCCTACAAGCCCCAGCCCCCCCCCCCCCCCCCCCCCCCCCCCCCGCCGCATGCAAGCCCCAACCCCATCCCATTGCCTGCAAGACCCAATCCCCCAGCCGCATGCAAGCCCAACCCCATCCCATTGTCTGCAAGACCCAGTCCCCCCGCTGCCTGCAAGCCTCGGCCTCTCTAACCCCCATCGAACCCCGCCCCACCGCCGCCCGCAAGCCTCAACCCCACCGCTACCGGCAAGCCCCAACCTTCCCAACCCCCATCGAACCCCATCACCACCTGCAATCCCCAGCCCTGTCCCGCCGCCTGCAAGCCACAACTTTCCAACCCCCATCGAACCCCGCCCCACCGCCGCCTGCAAGGCCCAGTCTCCCCCCACCCCGCTGTCTGCCGTGCAAAGCCCTCGCCCCGCTACCTCCATACCCCTACCCCCACCGTCCCATCCCACCTTGCGTCAACCACCACCTCCAACAACCCCCTCTCCCTCGTCCTTCGCCTCCCAATGGATCCCAACCCCCTCACCGACCAATTCCTCCAGCAGGCCCCTCGGCCTCTGCCTCCCTACAACCCCCACCTCGTGTGCTGACCACCTCCTCCACTAGCCCTCTCCGCCTTCGCTTCCCAGCCCCTCCCATATGATGAGAGAGAATGAGATGGCATGATTTGCAAATAAGAATGATCTAGGGGTAATTTTATCTTTTTCTAACGGAAATCGTCAAATATAACATGCATTCCAAACGAAACATAACATAAGGTTATGTCATGTAAGAGTTAAGCATTACTCGAGATTTCTTATGTAATTCACAATTATACAGAGTTGTGATTGTAATTACGAAATTACTGATAATAAGTTTAACCCCACAAGATAACAAGTTTAACCAATTCGCCATTGCATGTGATCATTTGATGTGACTCCAATCAATTCAATGAGCTGTTACATGAGGTGGGATTCCAATCATCATAAGCCTATGCTCGTTTTGATTTAAATCCAAATGCATTCGAAAGGATCCAAGTGTTGATATGACCCACATCACATGTTTCTTTATAATGTTTTTTATCCCTCGAATTCGTCAAATTACCTTCTCGACCTTCTAAATATTGTTATTACTTCGTCGACTTTGTAAGCGTGCTAATACTTCCTCTATAGTCTTTGTGGTTAACTCCCATCTATTTACCCGTGAAATTTAACCTAATTTCGTTAAAAGAAATGCATATTTCCTTCTTTTGTTTAGCAAGTTTATAAAAGATGTCATCCTTCTTCCTCCATCACTCTCCTCCTTACATCCCTTTCCCATCCACCTCCATCACCCTTCTCCAGCACCACCGCCCTCCCCCGCGTTGTCCGATCTCCGCCCCCTCTCCACACGTCGCCTGAAGCTCCGATCCCCTTCCTTCCTTCCCTGAGTGTTAGGGCATGCACACTGCCTACCCCACGAACGGGAAACTGCTCCCCTTGTGCTGAAGCATGAGATCCGCCAAAACATCCTCCGCTGCAAAGAAGCTGTAGAGAAACAATTTGTAGCTCCGAAACCCTGCCTCCCCGAAGACGTGGCTAACCACGGGATTGTCGACGATGGCATGCAGAGGATCGCGAGCTTGGGAGCGTCGCTGCATAGAAAGGGGTATCCTGATTTCTTCTTCTTCTTCTTCTTCTTCGGAAAGAGCAGGGAGTTGAAGGGGCAAGAAAAGACATGCGGGGAAATAGGAAGAATGTGGAGAAAAGGAATGAGAAAGAAAGTTTACAGTTGGATCTGATGTTGTTTAATTAACACAACTTTAATTCAAACACGCTAACTCGATAACTATCAAATTAACGACATGATTCATGAGGTAAGTTGGAGCAAGTTTGAGGAATCGATGGAGGTAATAACGATGGTCAAAATATCGAAAAGATAATTCACAATAATTTTAGGGTTAGTGGATTAAAAATCCCTTCTTTACAACAGGAAACACGAATCCCAAAAAAGGTCACGTATTATCCTTCCCTTTGCTTTCTTGCCAACGGTGGGAAGAAAACAAAAGCTATCTCCTCCTACAACAAATGATTGCCTAACGTTGCAACCTTATATTTAGTGTCCTGCAGCGAATCTCTTATTTGAATTTTGAAGCCCCCACCAGTTCACATGCCCAACGGTTCTGGATTCTTCTCTGTATGTCCATCTAAACAAATTTTTTTGTCTAAAATACCTTAATATTTAGACTGCATCCTATTTAAGTATAAAGAAGAGATTTTTTTCTCTTTCTTTACTTCAACATAATCCATTCCCGTTTATCATATATTCTCCAGAATTAAGATCTAATACCGTGTTTAATTGATGATAAAGAAAGAGTAAAACACATGATTCTACTTCAATGATCCGGTGGTAGGGCACTTCAATGGTTTGGTGATAGAGCATCTATTTTATAAAACAATATTCGGTTCATTCTCACGAGAAAGCATTGTGGCAATGAAATTAAACCAACAACTGAAACACTGATAACAATAATGATCCACATGGGATAGACGTTACGACTACACAAAAAAATAAAGATATTTTTACACTTGTGCTCCTTCGAAATTTATGCAAACACATCTTTGCAATAACACTCGTGTCCTTATATTATTATAAAACATGTACTGGTAAATTTGGGTTGGAGGCTACCCGTGCATAATTGGATTCCCATCCAGTTTCTTCCAAAAATCCGACCTTTTTAAAGGTAAATAAGGTGTGTATAGATTAGATATAATTTTACAGTACATAGTTTTTCCCCTAACGAAAACCTATAGAAGGAAGGGAAAATTACAAAGAAATCTGAACAATTATGTGCTGATTGAACGTCACAATCACATACCAACACCAATAACAACAACTAAACATCGATATCGCAGACCCACGATGTAAATCAAGACCAAAGAATCCATAGTGTGATACACAATAACTCTTGTAGGTGCTCTAGAGGTTCAACGAAGGTGATGTTCTCTCCAAATCCACAACAAAAGCGGTCCTAACCTTCAAGCCTATTCCCAATGCTTGTGCTGAAAGTCACCTCTTCATCTGGGATTAAGGATTTTAGACCTATTTCTTGTTGCAATGTTATTTGTAAGATCTTTGCAAAGTTGCTCGCTACAGTGCTGTCATGGTTCTACCACATTTCTTCAAACCAAATGGTCTTTGTTACATTTACCCTAATCCCGTGGTGCAAGTGACCCCCTCTCTCCGGTGGGGCCCATCACAACTCCTCTCTTTAAATCCCATTGACCCACTCTCTCTCTTCCCTCTCTTTCTCTCTCTCTTCTAGTTTGAAAAAAACTATGCACACATATGTGAATTTCAAAATAGAATCAAAATCTAATTATTTACTGAAGTTTAATAAAAGAGTTAAATGGGGCTGCTCATTGGGGGAAGCTAACTTGGTTCCCTCCGCGCTATTTTCTCCGCTTTTTTTATTTTTTTTGGAAATTTCTTCTGTGAATATTCATCACTATATCCCTATATTATGCTATTAAAATTTTGTGCGAAACAGAGACTCGTAAGGCCTCCATCCAGACAGTCATTTTTTAACGGTAACAGAATTGCTAAAAACGGCCCTTGTTGATGGAGGCCGTATGAGCCTCTGTTTCGAGTGAAATTTGAATGACATAATATAGGGATATATTGATGAAAATCAATGAAAGAAATTTTGAAAAAAAAATAAAAAAGAGGATGAAATAACATGGGAAAGGGGGGCAAGTTAGCCCCATGGGGGCAGCCTCATTTTACCCTTAATAAAATTACATCTCAACAAAGCAATTATATAGACACCAAAATAAATAAATAGCCTAGCCATTATCTTACCTCTCTTAGACGGTAAGTCAAGCTCGCTGTGTTCATACCCCATTCACCTCCAACTTCCACTTCACATTCTCACTGGTCACCTCACAGCGTGAGAGCGCGAGCGGCAATTGCAGCGAAGGAAGCAGAAGCAAAGCTTCTCCACTCCCTCCGATTTCCAAATCCCCAAAACCCTAATCCCCTCTCAAATGCCCTCTTTCTTCTTCTCCTCCTTCCTCCTCTTCCTCCTCCTCCTCCGCTTCTCCTCCGCCAACCAGTCCTTCCCCGAGTGGAAGCCCGCGCGCGCCACCTACTACGCCGCCGCGGACCCCCGAGACTCCGTGGACGGCGCATGCGGCTACGGCGACCTCGGTCGCAGCGGTTATGGTATGGCCACTGTGGGCGTCAGCGAGGCCCTCTTCGCCCGCGGTGGCATCTGCGGTGCGTGCTTCGAGGTTCGCTGTGTGGACAACCTCCGCTACTGCCTTCCTGGTACCTCCATTGTCGTCACCGCCACCAACTTCTGCGCCCCCAACTACGCGCTGCCACCGGACGCCGGGGGCCACTGCAACCCACCCAACCACCACCTGGTGATGCCCATCGCCGCCTTCGAGAAGATCGCTATTTGGAAGGCCGGCAACATGCCCATCCAGTACCGGAGGTATTGTCATTGCTGCTCTTAAATTTTTTTATCATATGTTGTTATAACAGTTTCAGTTCAAGCATAATTACTTGACCTTTTAAAGGTTATGATTGGTTTGAGGTAGGGAGGAAGATAAGGAAAGGAATGCGATGGAAAATGGGTGGAAATGAAGGGAAGGGATGATCATAAATTTCGTTGTGTTTGGATAACAGCAAATGGAAAGGGAAGGAGCGGGTGTGCTTATTGTTTAGAATTGGATACATAAATGGATGAAAGTGAAGGAAAGTAGAAAAATTATTTATAGTTATTTGCTTTTATATCCGTTTGAAAACGTAATCATAGTTTCTTTATTCGTAAAAGAGAGCTCAAAGAGGTATATCATATATTAGTAAATGAGTCATTTCTTTCTCCTTGCAGTTAGCTTGATTTGGGATTGGGAGGGGATCAAGTTCTTTGTTTTAATGGTCTTTTATCCCTTGACTTCCTACTACTCCTACTCCTACTCCTACTCCTACTCCTTCCATTTCATTTTATTATTTACATCCAAACTTCATTGTTGCTCCTCATCCCCTTCCTTTCCCTTTTATTACCTCCTAATCCATTCCATTCAACCAGAAATTTGAAATGTCGTAAACAAATCGGATAAAGGTTATCTATGCAGATTTTTACCCGAATGTTGGTTTAGGGTGAACACTGCATTTTGCTAAGAATTCTGTTTTAGTGGCCCTTGGCTACTTTTATTTATATATGCATGCTATTTTCAGCTCCATTGCTTCTGTTGGTTGTATGAGCAAACAATTTTGGCCAAGCTACTTGGCATCTTGGATCATGCATTTGCACATATCTTTTGCTTTTCATAACACACTTGGGTGAAATTTGAAAGATGAATATAGAATTTTACAATTGAATATCTTGATGATACTGGTATATGATTGTGAGCACTCACTAGCTTATGCTGTAAGTACATAAATGATGAAAGGAGAGGAGATAATGCTGGTTTTAGATATCCGGTCCTCTCTGTCTGAGATTTTTTGTCTGGAAATCTGCCTGCCTATATTTATTTACTTTGGATGCGTTCTTAAAAGTAAATTGGTACTTTCCTATGGGATTATAAGGCAAAAGTTGATGAACTGTGTTCTCTTTGACAACTTGATTAAATGTTTGGGTTTCTGCTATTGAGTAATCCTTTGATCTCTTTTTTTCTACTGTTTCATTATTAATGAAATTATGTATAACTACCGAACTCAAGTAAGAAAATGCGGTTCAATCTTTCTTCGCATAAACAAGTGGCTTTTTCCATGAGTTACTTATAATGTTACAGGAGTTGGTAAGGGCCATATGCACCAACGCCTTTTTCTATGTTGTTCTTTGATGGTCTGCACACAGCGATTTATCTAACTGACCAATATGATGTAAATATTAAAACACAACAATCTGATGGTTTTTTTTTGTTTTTTTGTTCATGATGGAAACTAAAAAAGAAGTTTTAGAAGTGGCAGAGGGGACCATGCACCGGGAAGCTTCGGGCATGCTGCTGATTGCAGTTTTTAGATAGATAAATTGTGAGTGGTATGCTAGATGTTTGTTCATATACATTAACAACACATTAATCGAAATTTAGAAGTTACGCGTTTAGTAGGAAGGAATCACAAATCTACTAAGATAACAGGGCTATCCTATCTCCTTATTTCAAGGCCTTAAATGTCGGTTTCGGTCACCATTTCGGTATCAACCAAAACAGAATTTCGGTGGAATTTCGACCGAAATTTCGGTCATTTTTGTACTAGGACCCTCATATTTCGGTCATTTCGGTCATTTCGGTCGAATTTCGATTTCGACTGGATATCGATATTCGACAGAAATTCGACCGAATTTCGCTGAAATTTGAGGCCATGCCTTATTTATCTATATTAGATTCAAACTCCACTCATTTGACCAAACAACCTGTGAACTGAATTACTTAGCAAATGGGATAGGTCTACGAGCTGCAAATTTGCAAGGAGTTATTCGTTCATTAATCATTTTAATTTGCATTATCACAGGTCAATTGTTGTCTGATTTTTTCAAGATATATTTTTTTGTTTACAACCCAATTTTATTGTTGCATCTTAGAACATAAGGCTATTCTATTTAGTGTTGAATTCTAGTGCCTTGTCAGATTGTTTAGTTGAAAAAAACACAAGTTTGCTAAGTTTCTATGAACCTGCTTTGTCATGGTCTCGAACAGGATAAAGTGCAGGAGAGAAGGAGGGATGCGGTTTACAATCAACGGCTATGGTGTGTTCCTCTCGGTGCTCATCAGCAATGTGGCAGGAGCTGGGGACGTGACGGCAGTGAAGATCAAGGGATCTCGGACTGGGTGGTTGCAAATGGGTCGAAACTGGGGTCAGAATTGGCATATTAATGCTGGTCTGAAGAACCAACCCTTGTCATTCGAGGTAACTTCCAGTGATGGGGTCACACTGACCTCTTACAGTGTTGCCCCGAAAGAATGGAGCTTTGGCCAAACCTACATTGGCAAGCAGTTTCAGGTGCTGTGAGAACTACAAGGGATCCGAAACGAAAAATGATAATATTTTATTTCTTGTGAAGAGAACCCTAAGGGTAAATCGAAAACGATGCATGCCTATAAGTTAACGGGGACATGATGGGATTTGAGCCTCCTAAGGTTGTTCAATCCATTGCTTATTACCCAGCTATGCATTTGATGACCTGCTGCAGGTTATTTTTTACATTCTTTTTGGAGGGGACAATGAGAATGTGCTTGTAGGTTGTAGTAGTATTATATTTATCATCATCTATATCTAGTTGTACTCTGTGCAGTATTTATATGTAGTTTATGTAAAGAGTTTGCTATGCTAACCTGGCTTTTGGGCCGTCACTTGCACATGCTTCTGAGTTCTGAGTATTATACTTAGATTCTTCTCGTGCAATCCACTTGTCTTGGCCTCTAAGGTTTTTTTTCTAGAAAAATGTGTTGTCGCACAATGGATGGTATTTATTTCATGATCTGGAAATGCTCAGTTTATTCACGGTCTTCATGAATCTGAAATGTTCTACAATTTTTTATAGACAATATTATAGGGGTAAGCAGCATTTAATTTCTCGATGCACTGCAACTATTATTATTATTATAAGGCGATCAGACATGCACTTGCTGTTTAAGGTACCCTCAGAGCACGAAGTTTATTGATATATCTGTAATGTTCCATAGTCAAAACTTGGAACTTGTGTATGCATGTTCTCCCGACCTGAGTACTAATTTGGTCATGATGGAATTGCTTGTTTGGTTTCTTTTCGGATTATCTATTCTCTTTTTTGAATTGGTGAATGACTTGGATATTGGTTCTTTTAACGGAGTTTTTTTTCTTCTAAAATCAAGATATGTGTAAAGATTAAGAGAAATTTATAGGCGTGATTTTGGAGAAGCTTCCAATATCATGAATTCGACCTATTCATGTTATTACCTTGTTATGGTTTCATGACTAATGTCCAGGATAGGTGTGAGGATATGGTGGACTACGACCCACCATTTACTCGACCTGATAGTTAATCGAGGGTTCCTGACACTTCCTCCCTCGAGTCCTGACCCTCCGGTTTTTTTCTCCTTCCTATTTATGATCATCTACCTTCTTCTTTTATCGTGAGTTAAAGCTCTTGACAAATTCATATAAATACATATTAATTTATGCTTCTTGCAGATAATGCAAAAATATGGAATTTGATATTAATGTAATAAAATTAACAATAAAGAAAAAGAAAGAAGGAAGAATGCATATATGTACATGATGGCACAATTGGAGTAAATAGAATATCTAAGATAATATTTATGATACTTGATTGACGAAGAGTAAAAATAAAGAGTAAATTACAAAAAGTTTCTGAATTATACCCTTTGATTTCAACGTCATACCTGAATTTTTAAAAGATAATAATATTGTACACAAACTTTAAAATTTGTCTCAGTGCGGTCCTTGATTATTGATATTTAAAGTTAAAAAGATATAATAATCAACTAAATTTCAGTAGTGAAGGATCACGTTGAGATAAATTTTAAAATTCGAGTATCACATTGTTATATTTTAAAGTTTAGGTGTGGCATTTAAATTGGGTGCAT
Source organism: Ottelia alismoides (assembly GCA_037367405.1). Lineage (NCBI taxonomy): Eukaryota > Viridiplantae > Streptophyta > Magnoliopsida > Alismatales > Hydrocharitaceae > Ottelia > Ottelia alismoides. The sequence goes on along the minus strand of JAZKJV010007171.1, from coordinate 75,107 downwards.
AGTTTAGAAACTTTTTTTTGTAAGTTACTCAAAATAGGAAAAAAGGAAACCTAAAAATAATCAATTTATTCCGGTAACAATTGTCAAATAATACCGGTATGTGCTTGTACAAATCACTAATTGAATTTTATTTTTCAAACGAAGTACTTTCAACTTTAATCTTTTAAATGACTTTGCTTAGTCGACAAGTTTGTCGATTAATTATTAAGTGCAACCGACTTGAAGATTTAAATAGTCGACTAATTTACTACTCCAGACTCAGTTCTTACTGTTTAACTTTCAATCAACTGACTTTATATTTAGCTAATTAATTTGAATTTCAACCGAATAACTTTTATTTCGGTTGATTACTCTTTGATGCAAGACAATAGCCATTTTTATGAAGTCTTCATTTCAATGTATATTCGTTATTTGTTAATGATACTAATAATTGAATTTATATGTTAAATTAGGATATGAAATCAATTAATGAAACAGTTATTCATCTAATGTCTCTTAGAGGATATTCAAAGGACCATGAGAGTGAGAGAATGAAGGATAAGGGACGAACGGGCTCTATCCCTCATTTATGTTCATTTATCGAGATATGATATTGAGGGATAAGTGGCAGCTATGTACAATTCTCTATTCGATTGGAAAAGAATGGATAAGTAATAGAAGTTAGTTATGTATGTTAAGATTTATTGTGCCTTGGAAGTTTACACGACACATAATAAAATCTTTTGGTATGGTGCAACTTCGAAATGGAAGCGTCTTCTATGATGAATATAATGATATTTCTACATTACATAGAAATCAAATGTGAATCGAATACTATGATTCTTTCGCTGGACATACTATACGTAACATGATACAAATTTTTGTATGGATACATTCAATAAATCTTGTTGAAACTGATTTCTAATCTCCTCCAATGGAATGATGGGAAGCACCACAAACCAAAACCTAGACCCACATGCGACACATCTGTTCAACAGTAGAGACTAGGAAGCATGCCCGCGCTTCGCGGCGGGAAGAAAATAAAATATATTAATTAAAAAAATACTATCTGAAGTCAAAAGTTATATTTGGGGTGAAGAAATCCCTCCACCAAATGCACAAGCCAAGACGAAATCTCTATCTATATCTATATCGTCGGAGCAAAAGCCTGATGGTAGAGTTCGGGTACATCAAAATATATATAAAAGTAGGTTGTACTGTTGTTACTGAAATTTATTGAAATAACAATTTCGAAGTTTTGTTGTCAAGATAAATATAAAAGAGAATAAAAAATCTTACATTGTTGATAGAAGTGAAGGTCTTGAACCGTTTAGAAAGAGCAAAAGATATTAGACTTAAAATGTTTTGTTTTACAGAAAGAGAAATTTAAGATAAGATATAAAGTTTAAGGTTTTGTTCAGCAGATGATGTAGAGACTGCATAGTTTGTAATTAAATTACAATAAAACAACAACTTAAACTATTCTGGACAGGGAATTGAACTCTTGAAAGTGGATGATTCATGGAGATAAAGATGGCAGGTACCTGAAGAAATGAAAGGAATAAATATTAATAAAATTGTAAATCTATGAATATGAAAATAAAAAAAAGTTAGCTGAAATAGTAAAAGGTAAATCTAAAATTTCAGTTTACGATATTAATATGGTTGATACAGTGAGAATGATTGAATAATATATATTACAGGACTTTTTTTAGTGGATAAGTTAAAGCAAAAACAGTAAAATGTATATAGAAATCTTACACATTTTAGTCTATGCTATTGGAGTCAGTTGCAGACGTTGACGGTGCACTTTGAGACGTCTCAACACTGTAATATAGAAAAAGAAAGTTAAGATGAAAAAAAAATTATAGGTTTTTTATAGGTACTACAGTTAATAAATGCAAAACTATATATTGATGTCATACCTTTGACGAAATTTAGATACTTCAGGGATATCTAAGTTGACATAGAACCTACTCGAAGAAGTGGTGCATAAAATAGGGTCAGCTACGATAGTAAAGAAAATTACGGAATATTTTAAATATATACATGGAAATTGGAGAAGTTAGAAAAATTATTTAAAAAGAAAACTAACCAAGGTAGTACTTTACAGTCAATCCTGTAAGAATGATTACGTTTTTTTTGTTGCTATCACGACAGAGACGTGACGGAAAACTTTCTGCTATTTTTCCCCACAAAGTTATCGGTAGTATTTTGTGACTGTTTATTGTAAAATAAGTACGTTAGTTGAATTGTTCGTTGTAAGAAGTAAGTTATTTAGAAATAAAATGTAAGTAATTACAAAATATGTATGATATTTAATATAACCTGTTGTCTTTGATTTGTATATTTTGTTTTGCTGGAGCACCTTCCTCGTAATAAGTTCTTCTGTTGTTGTTATTTGGTAGAAGCCAACCGATAAGATCTAAAAAAGAAGATAAGTTGTCAATAGTAATGGCAGCATATAATAATGTTAGACACAGAATTTTAGTTTATATTCTATAAGTTTATAGAAAAATTATACATACCAATGATATATGTGTTATAGAAGATAGGTGCTATAACGTCCTCAAAATCAACAAAGAAGAATTTGTAACACGGAAAAGATATATCTATCTCGATATGATGAATAACATGGGTTATATCTGTAAACAGTAGAATGAGTTCATTTGGTACGATTCTTAATGACATCTTGTTTGCATGTGTACTACAGTCAATGATGGTATAGATTTCTCCCTCACGCAGACTATGGCCAAAATAGAATTCCTTGTCCAATTCAATTAGACCTTCGATGGGTGTTTCCTACATAAGATAGAATATTTCAGATTTACTATAATGGAAAGGTTGATATTGTAAAGAAGTTTGTAAAAATATTTTAAGTATAAAAAATCACGGATAGTATCATGTAGTAAATATATATAGGTTAAGAATAACCTTTTCATCAATAGCAAGAAAGCTTGCACGTGATGGATTATTAGGGCAACCTAGGCTTGATGAATCCCATAAACGGATGATTCTGATTTTGACCGTATAGACTTCACCAACATTTGCCAATTCCGAAATGTACGAATATTTCATTATACTGAAAAATGTTTTGTATTTACTGTCAGTTAAGAACAAAAGTAGAGCAAATATTTTTCTGTTAACGGTAAAGGGAAATATGAATAATCTTAGATACTATAAAGAGTAAATTCTTTAGATAAACAGAAATAAGTATGCATTAATGTAAAGTAGCATACCTGTAAGATGTATAGGAACAAATCGAAGACTGTATACAGTATACACAGAAAAGCTGTATGTTAGAAAGAGCTAAAAATATCTTACAAGAACAAATCGTAAGAGAAAACTCCACTAAGAATTATGAAATAATTCCAGGTTGTATATTTTATATGCATGAGCAATATTGAATGATGAATAACGCATATAGAAGATGATATTGTGAACTAAGTTTTTCTGTAATAGGGTAAAGTTAGACTGTATACAGTATACATAGAAAAGCTGTATGTTAAAAAGAACTGAAAAGAACCTGTGACAATAAATCGTAAGAGGAAACTCCAATAAGAAATATGAAATAATTCCAGGTTGTATGTTGTATATGCGCATGAAGTAAACATTTGTGAGTAAATGATGTATAAAGTTTAGTTTATTGTAAGAAAAGGTAAGGAATTTTTGTAAGTATTATATAGAATTTTATGTTGCAGAAAAGATATTTTGAGTAGATATATGAAGTAGAGGAGTGGATCATGAACTGCGTGAAGGTGAAGATATATATTATAAGAAATTATCGTTGAAAGTAGACTAGAATAATATAAATTTTTTGTTTTGTGAATACATATTTGTAAGTTGTTAGAGGAAGATTTAGGTTACAATATCATAAGAAGGTATTGTGACACTTTCACAGAAATAACGTAGAAATTGTTGTAGAAGAAAGTGTAGATGAAATAGATATAGGAATCAGTCAGGGGTTTGAAATATCTGGTCGATTGAGATGTGGCAAAATTAATTTGTAATTATGACAAATATCCATGTTGTGGGTTTCACAATAACTATAGAAATGGCAAAATGTTCAGAAAAGGAAAAGTTAAGTATTATGGAGTACAAAAGTATGCACATACAGAGGAGTAAGAGAAAATCAAGTGTGCTTATCAAGAATAAGTTTATGAGAAAAAAATAGAAAACATTGTCATGTGTATATGTAATATACTACATATAGTCTACCGTTCAATTAATATTATTAGACATATAACTTAATATATCTCTTAGATTTACAAAGTTTAGTAATAAATATTTTTGTTAAATTACTTTAAGATATTTATATTGAAAACAGTAATAGATGTGAATATATAATATAAGTAGAATATATAAACAATAGAAGAGGCTCAGATTTTTTTTCCGTTTGGAATTATCTTTTATATTTTCCAAAATTGTGTAAAAATAGAGAGGCTGCAAAGCGAATTACGGAAATCCAAGTTGCCATGCCATCTCTATTCTTAGGCTGCAAAGTTAATTACACAAATTTAAGTTGCCATGCCATCTCTATATTTAACGAAAAGGTTTAAATATAGAGAGGCTGCAAAGTCAAATAGGTAAATTCAAATTGCCATGCCATTTTAATGGTAGGAGGGCATACTGCTATAAAGTACATGTAATAAATAGTCTCACCATTGCCTATTGGCAATGTGAAGACCAAATTGCTTTTCAAATTACATGTACAAAATTGTTTCGTCATTGCCTCTATTAAATACATAAGTTAAATATTAGTAAAACAAACTTAATGGAATATTTACAGTGATTTTAAAACAATGATATTAATGTAATAAAATATCTGATTCGTCAAATGTAAGGAAATTACAAATACATATAAATTTAGTCATTCTGCGAGAAAACTTTGGTGTAGATAAGCCGAAAGTGTATACAAATTACATTTATTTCATAAATCCAGGGAGTATAGAACGATAAAATATGAAAATATATATTGTATGGAATTATTATTTAAAAAACAAAATAATAATATACAATAAATCTCATGTACGTAACTGTTGACAAATTTTAACTGTTGCTAACTTTTAAAATAAAAAGAAACTCAACAATAGAGATAGATATGCATGTTAAAAGAAACATACCTGGAAGAAGTAGATGAAACAGTTAAATGGAATATGAGCTGAAAAAATTTATAGATATATAATGTAAGAAACTGTTATTTGAAATATAGCAGAAGATTGAAGAATACCTATTGTATCTATTTTTTTGTAAGCAGTAGATAACTTGAAAGATCTTGCGGAAATATTTTAAATCTTTTATACAGGTTGTATAGACATTGATATATAGGAAACTATACCTGACACAAATATATGAAGCAGTGAGGGGGACCATGAACAGCAGGAAGTAGAAGATCTATCTTACAAGCAACTGTTGTTTAAAGGATAGTAGATGAAGTAGATATAAACTATTGATGTCGATATCTGTAAATATTTATGGCAATAAATGCTGCAGTTGTCAGATGTGTTGTAACTGCAACAAAATAACTGCTACCTGTACATGGCGTTACTTTATTTTTCAGAGTTTGTTGAGATGGTGGGTATAGTATATTTAATTTATGTATATAAAACAGATATGTAGGCATCATGTACAGTAAATGTCTTGTCAGTCTCAGTTAAAATCTATCTAACTGGTTTTGCTATTTGTATTATGACATTCTCTACATTACCACGTATTTGAGATAGTAAGAACTAACAATACACAGATGAAACGTGTTGCTGCATGCAAAAATTTGACAGCATTAGATAATAAAAATCCACCATGCAACCTGGCAGTAGGGTGGGAGTAATAATACAGAAGATGAACGAAGACATGCGGCAGTAGAATAGAACGAAACGATAAGATTAGAAGAGACTGTTGAAATGATATATCAACTGGAAAAGAAGTAATATTTATGCTAGTGTAATGAACGTATGTAGTTACAAAGTATGCAGTAAATGTTTCCAACCTGTGGGTTTCCCAATAACTATAGAAATGGCGAAATGTTCAGAAAAAAAAGTTAAGCAGTGTGGAGTAGAAAAGTATGGACATACAAAGGAATAAAAAAAATCAACAATGCTAATGAACAATAAGTTTATGAGAAAATAGTAGAAAACTTTATCGTCTGTATATCTAATATACCACATATAGTCTACTGTCCAATTAATATTATTAGACATATAACTTAATATATTTCTGAGATGTACAAAGTTTACTAATAAATAATTTTTTAGGAATTACTTTAAGATATTTATATTCAAAACGGTAATATATGTGGATATGTAATATAAGTAGAATATATAAACAATAGAAGAGACTCAGATTTTTTTTTGCTGTTCGGATTTTTTTTATATTTTCCAGAAGTCTGTAAAAATAGAGAGGCTGCAAAGCGAATTACGCAAATCCAAGTTGCCATGCCATCTCTATTCTTAGGCTGCAAAGATAATTACACAAATTCAAGTTGCCACGCCATCTATATATTTAAGAAAAAGTTTTAAATATACAGAGGCTGCAAAGTGAAATAGGTAAATTCAAATTGCCACGCCATTTCAATGGTAGGAGGATACACTGCTGTAAAGTACATGCAATAAATAGTCTCACCATTGGTTGTTGACAATGGGAAGACCAAATTGTTTTTCAAATTACATGTACGAAATTGTTTCATCATTGCCTCTATTAAATATATAAGTTAAATATTAGTAAAACAAAGCTAATAGAATTTTTACAAAAAATTTACAACACCAATCTTAATGTAATAAAATATGTGATTCATCAATTGTAAGGAAATTACAAATACATAAGAATTTAGTCATTATGCGAGAAACCTCTAGTGTAAATAAACCGGGAGTATATAAAAATTTTATTTATTTTATAAATCCAGTTAATTGATTGATAGATATATGGTTCATTTCATTTCATGGTGTTGTGTACATGATATGTGTAATGAAGTACCAAACATACAGTTATAATATAATATCACCTTATATATTTCAAATATTTTAAAAAATATAGAAATTAATTCTATGGAAGATATACCAAGAACTATATATTAGCTTACGACAACAGAATGCATGCAAGTGGAAAAATTGCATGAGGCTTCTTTTGTTGTTTAGTAGTTGAATGTTGATTTCAGAGAAGATAAGAAATTATATAAATAATATATACAATCTACCTGAATGAGTAAAAATTATATGTAGACATGATATATAGAAAAATAGTGGTAACAATAGCTGCAACTATAACTGTAAGTTTCTGTTAAAAAAAGAGACATATCATTATAGTATTAACAGGTGCAAAAACTTGAGGGAGTTAAATGATAGAACTATATAGTAAACAGAAATAGTTTGACAGTTAGAAAAAGATTAAATTAAAAATGTTAAAAAAACTTGCTATAGATGTGAGATGTTGACCTTGATGAACGGATTATACAAATTACCAGTCAAATCTTGTAAAGTAACTTCGACATGATTTATTGAAAATAAAAATAAAGAAAAGAAAAAGGAAAGAAGTTCGAACAATGTTGACCTTCAAACTTATCTTCATAAAAATGTAGTCTGGAGCTCTGTCGGACCTTTGGATTATTAATGTGTCGGAACCCTAATGGGACATAGAATTAAAACCTAACAGCCTCTAAGTTCCATAAGACTCCTATTCAGGTCTCCTCAACAGTCAGATCAGAACAAGTCTACAGACACAAATTCTTATGACTATGAATTCTTACTTGTACGTGTAAGTGAAATATAGCTCCTTATCTCAGAAGTAACAAAGATTCAGCCTCTCTCAGCAAGGTAACTCAATAACCCGGTCTGGCAACTCTTTCCTCGAAGAGCGGGGATATTCCCTTCTAAGTTCAAGTACAACCAGCTCAAGAAGAGGGGATGGAGAAGAGAATGGACGGTAACCAGTGTAGTTACCTATCCTTGGATGCATGACCAGTGTAGCCATGTCACCCGCTGCAAGCTCATAAATATATGACTTTGAAGCTCTTATTTTTTTTTTACAGGCATTTTATTTTTCTTTCAGGCCTGTTCACTTTTGGAGATTTTGCTTCCTTTTTTTTGAAACATATACAAGGTGCAACATGTACATAAGGAGTTTTTCCTCTTGAGCCAGTAGACTATCCCTCTTTTGAAGCATTATTGCAACCCCACAGCTCCTGTCTTTAGACCTCAACATCACCAGACTAGGTTGAGACGCACTTCCCTCCCTAGAGAAGGACGAGAGGTTCCGCCTAGATGTACTACCCTCGTATGCTACCCCAAGCCAAAAGATTCTGCTCCTTCACTACCTCATCCATGAAGAGCTACGTGTAAAGTGCAGTGTCCAAGGTAAGCCACGGTCTGAAAGAATCATGTGTGTGTTGTTAAATGTTCTACTTATACTCATCAAGATGACATGTGAACATAGTCTTATGGACTCAAAGAATTAAGTCTAGGACCTGAAAAGTCTTACCTCCAAATCTTATAAGGTTCCTCTGAAATTAAGTGGATCAAGGCCCAACTAAGCTCCATTCTTCAAATTTATTCCAGACTTAGTCTAAATGTCAAAATCATCCTGAAAAATGCTCATGCAAATGCAAGAAAATATGTACATGCAAGGAAAAGAAAACAAAAATCTTTTTGTGAAACAATTTTCAAAATTTTGAAATTTTTATGGATTTTTGAAAAATGATGATGCACATGCGAAAAGTTTTTTTTTTGCAAAAAGTTAGTAAGATATACAAATATATACAAGATTTTTTTATTGTTTTTTTTAATAAGGAAAAAAAATGCATATTTACATAAGAGTGAGATGATTATTTCACAAGAATGCGATGCAAGAATTTACAAATTGAGTCATTTATACAAGTATATACAGAGTGGTTTTTTTAATTGATTTTTTTTATTCATCATTTTTTTGAGTTTTTTTTGAGTATTTACACTGTGTTTTAGCCATATAAAAATAATGTATGAAAGTACGAGTTATGGCTAAAGTATATATACAATATATATACGACACCCCCCTATACTTAGCTCGAACTATGTCCTCATAGTGATCAAAGAGCTGGAAAGAAAGACATAACTCGTGCCGCGTATAGAAAAGTGAAAATAATAGTATACTACAACGACGAATAAAAGAATAAAATCAATAGAGGTCGGTGATCCCCCTATACTTAGGATCAAGTAATCCTAAGTATAGCAGACTGTACACAAAGGGAAAACCGAAGAGATGAATATACAGAGTCTACCTCCCCTATACTTAGGGTAAAATATCCCTAAGTATAGGCAGCACAATGGAGGTAAAAAGAATCAAAAGAATAATCAAACGTCTGACACCCCCCTATACTTAGGGTAAAGTACACCCTAAGTATAGCATAATCATAAGATGGAAATGAGGTGTTTAGACAAAAGAGTGTGTGATATGGACATCTGGATCTATACAATTGCGAGAGAAAGTGAAAATCAGGCATGAGATGCAAATGATGTGAGTCGAAGACTACATCTCATTCAAAATGAATCGGGGCAACATCGACGATCAGCGGTTCATGATCTAGATATGGCTTCAGGCGCTGACCGTTAACTCGGAAGGTGGATTCAGATGACATCTCAGATATATCAATGCTGCCATTGTCGTGCACCTTCCGGACCAAGTATGGTCCCTTCCATTTGCTCTGCAACTTCCCTGGAAATAGCTTTAGCCTTGCATCGAATAACCATACTTTTTGATTCGGTTCAAACTGCGTATGGCTGATGTGAGAATCATGCCATATCTTTACTCGTTCCTTATACTGTAGGCTACTCGAGAATGCTGTATCTCTAAGTTCCTCCAGGGCTGCCAATTCTGCCTTTCTTTGATCTCCTACACTCTCTGGATCCAAAAATATCTCCGTAACAACCCATAGTGACTTATGCTTCAGCTCAACTGGTAAGTGGCACGGCTTGCCATAAACAAGTCGGAATGGAGATGTACCCAATGGAGTCTTGAAGGATGTCCGATATGCCCACAAGACCGAGTCTAAAAGCTGTGACCAATCCTTTCGGTCTGGGCGGACTACCTTCTGCAATATAGTCTTAATCTCCCTGTTAGAAACCTCAGCAAGACCATTCGTCTGTGGATGATAAGGAGTGGCAACTCTATGATCTATGCTGAACTCGTTAGCAAGGGCCCTTACCTTGTCATTGATAAAATGAGTCCCCCCATCTGATATCAACACTCTAGGTATCCCGAACCGTGAAATGATATTTTTCCTCAAGAATTTGCAAACGGTATTAGCATCTGCGGTTCGGGCGGGGATGGCCTCAACCCAACGACTCACATAATCTACAACAAGTAAGATATACTCAAATCCCTGACTCTTAGGAAATGGGCCCATGAAATCGATGCCCCATGCGTCAAAAACCTCACAGAAATGAATGGGCTGCATCGGCATCATATCTCTCTGTCCACAAGTGCCCATTTTCTGACAGTCAGTACACCTCTTCACGAATTCATCTGAATCCTTGAAGAGGGTAGGCCACCAAAGGCCGGATTGAAGCACCTTCTGTGCTGTCCGTCTCCCAGAATGATGTCCTCCTGCCTCAAGCTTGTGGCAATAGGTGAGGACACTATGTTGCTCTTCTTGAGGAATACACCGTCTCCAGATGCTATCCCCTCCTTCATGATAAAGAGTGGAATTCTCCCAATGGTACGACTTGACTTTTGCAAGAAAGGTCTCAAGTCGCTGTCTGGGCCAATCTTGTGGGACCTTCTTCGTGACAAGGTAATTCACAATATCAGCGTACCATGGAAGTGAGGTGATTGCAAGGATCGCCTCATCTGGAAAAGTCTCTGTAATAGGTGTAATCTGATCCGAATCCTCAAGGTTCTCTAAACGGGAGAGGTGATCTGCCACAACATTTTCGACTCCAGGTTTATCCTTAATCTCTATATCAAACTCATGGAGTAGAAGGATCCATCTGGTCAATCTGGCTTTGGCATCCTTCTTTGCCATTAAGTATCGGATGGCGGTGTGGTCAGTATAAATAGTCACTTTAGATCCAAGAATGTAAGATCGAAACTTATCCAAGGCAAAGACTACAGCTAGCATCTCTTTCTCTGTGACTGTGTAATTCCGCTGAGCGGCATCCATTGTTCGGCTAGCGTAGTGAATGGCATAAGGCGCTCCATCTCTCCTCTGTCCTAGCACAACCCCTATGGCAAAATCAGAAGCATCCGTCATGATCTCGAATGGGAGAGACCAATCAGGCGGCTGAAGGACAGGAGCCTCGACAACTAGATTCTTGAGAGTCTCAAATGATGCAAGACACTTATCATCTACAAGGAACTCAGTGTCTTTTGTCAACAAATCTGTGAGCGGTCGGGCAATTTTGCTGAAGTCCTGTATGAACCGTCGGTAAAAACCGACATGCCCCAGAAAAGACCGCAACTGTCGTATATTGGACGGTGGATTGAGCTTCTTGATGATATCCACCTTGGCCGGGTCGACCTCCATGCCCCTGTTGGAGATGATGTGGCCAAGGACCGTCCCCTGAGTCACCATGAAATGACTCTTCTCCCAAGACAAGACTAAGTTGACCTCAATGCAGCGCCGAAGTACTCGGTCTAGGTACTCAAGACATGCATCAAAACTGTCACCATAAACCGAGAAATCATCCATGAAGACCTCTAAAAATTCACCAACCATGTCCGAGAAAATAGAGAGCATGCACCTATGGAATGTAGCTGGGGCATTACATAATCCAAAGGGCATCCGTCGAAAAGCATACGTCCCAAACGGACAGGTGAACGTTGTTTTCTCTTGGTCTTCAGGCGCTATGGCCACTTGATTGTATCCCGAATACCCATCCAGAAAGCAGTAGTAACTCTTCCCAGCTAATCTCTCAATGATCTGATCTATGAATGGTAGCGGGAAGTGGTCCTTCTTGGTGGCCTGATTCAATCGTCTGTAGTCCACACAGACCCTCCAAGAAGTGGGTACTCGGGTGGCTATCTCCTCTCCAGACTCATTCACAACTGTGGTGATACCCGTCTTCTTGGGTACCACATGCAATGGACTAACCCACTTAGAGTCAGAGATGGGGTAGATAAAATCGGCGCTCCACCACTTAGATATTTCCTTCATAACCACTTCTCGAAGATTCGGGTTCAGCCTTCGTTGGAACTCACGTGAGGGCTTGGCGTCTTCTTCGAGATAAATGTGGTGGGAGCACAGGGCCGGACTTATCCCCTGGAGATCAGCCACACTCCATCCAATTGCCTTGCGGTTTCTTTCAAGAACCTCCATCAGACGAGATTCTTGGTCTTCAGTCAAATCTACTGAGATAATGACTGGGAACATATCTGGCTCTCCTGCAAGGAATTTATACTTCATGCTCTGCGGTAAGGTCTTCAATTCTGGACAAGTGGGAGCTGGTAAATCTGGTTTCTGAAATGTTTGAGTGAATGCTACCAGATCTGTGTGTGAGAACTCTCGTAATGGTAAATCTGACGAAGATGGCTCTGCTGGTATATCTGTCAACTGTCTTGGCTCACTCTCCGTCCTAGCTGTCGGCTCTGCAGGCACCAGACACGGTAAATATTCATCAAACTCCTGCCAATCAAAGTTGGTGTCTGTGTCTGAGGAATCTGAATCTGAAGCGCATGAGATAGAATCGTCTTCGCTATCTTGATCATGGTAATCAGCCTCTACTGTATCCTGTGCCATGAATGTGCTCTCCGAACTCTCATCTGCCATGATATGTGAATCTTCACTATCTGAGGATGTGGCAAGAGCTCGTGATGCGGGATCTTCCCAAACTGCTTCGTCGTCTGTAATCACAAAGTCACACTCGTGGTGGATGTCTAGCTCTGCATCTGTCATTCGCTCTGAGTCGGTCATCTGATCTGAGCATTCTGAATCTTTAGATCTGGTCTCCTCGATCGTCTCTATTTGTACACTTTCGCCCTCGATGCGAAAGTATACCTTCCCACTATCATGGTCGGTCACCGCCTTGGCTGTGCCCAAGAATGGTCTTCCTAAAATGATGGGGGCATCGATCACACGTTCAGGGATCTCCATGTCCAATACAACAAAGTCCACGGGGAATTTCAGGCCCTGAATTGTGACGACAACGTCCTTAAGTAACCCCTTCGGCCTCTTTACAGATCTATCAGCAAACTGAAGGATTGTCCTGCTCTGTCTAAGAGGGCCAAACTCGAATTGATCGAGTAAGGCAGCCGGAAGGAGGTTAATCGAAGAACCGCTGTCCAAAAGAGTACGATCAAATTGCTGCTCATGAATGTGACATCTAACATATGGAGCTCCTGCATCAGGTTTCTTGGCTGGCAATTTATTTTGTATAGCGAAGCAGGTGTCACGTGTCAGCACATGGATTTCTGCATTCCTCTTCTTCCTACGTACAGTGGTCTTCTCTCTCAAGTGCTTCTGGAAGAGAGGGATGTGCTCTAATGCCTCCTGTAGAGTCAGCTGGATATGGAATCTGTCAATCATCTGTTGGCTGAACTCTAACTGTTGTGAATTTTTTGGATTTTTCATTGTCTTCCCTTGCCCTAAGCGGAGTGCCTGAGGGAAAGGGATGGCTGGACCCTCCTCAGATAGAGGGTCAGGAAGAGGTTCCTGCTGCTGGGAAGGACTGGAATCCATACAAGCGTGATCATGCAACACATATGGACTCTGAGTAGATAAAGAAACCTTTCCTTTATTCAATTTTTTGTTATTTTTGATAATGTCCTGAGATACATAGGTATGAGGCAACACAACAGGACTAGAAATGGTGGCATCAGCACCACCGACGACATTTGTCTTTGCGGCATCAGCACCGCACTCTGGCTCAGCATCACCTCTAATAGCGGCATCAACACCGCTATCCTCCTCGTCTGACGCTCTCGAATCATCAATGGGCTGTCGTTCAGACGAGGCGCCGCCGGCTGGCCTTCTACCACTCCTAAGTTTTACAAAATCAGCATCAAATATGGGAGAAGAAATATCATTCAAAATATCACTAGGAGTGGTGGCCTCTGTAAACTGTACCTGCTCAGACTTCCTCTTCAGATTGTTCGGGTTAGGTTCAATCTGAGCGGGTATAGCGGCTTTTCCCTTGATTATCTCCCTCATTTCCTGCCGGAACTCATCCATCTCTCGCCGGAAGGTTGCCTGCTGGTCAGTGAGTAAGCGGGCGAGGTCATTAAGGGTCGGGTTCTCATAGACAGGTGCATGAGAACCAGATGGGTTCCCCCGTTGGAACTGAGGGGGAGGCTGAGAATACTGTTGAGGCTGCTGCTGCTGCCTCCACTGCTGTCCTTGATGGTAAGGACGAGGACCCTGCTGGAAGTGCTACTGTGGTTGGGAGTAATGGGGTTGCTGCTGCTGGCTGCTCTGTCCACCCTAAGCTGGAGGCTGCTGCTGGGACGAGGTACCTCCATTGGACCACCTGAATCCAGGATGATCCCGACGTATCCCGGGCTGCTGCCGGTCATACCAAATCCCGTTGACTTCCATCAACAGCTCCTGCTCGTATGGGAAAGGGAGAAGAACTGCCAGTGGCTGATCCGGCTGATACATCACCATCTGAGTGTCCTGAGATGGTGGCGGCTGAGAGTAATGCTGCGGCAACTGCTGAACTGGCTCTGCCTGAACATGGTGGTATTGGGCAGATTGCTGGGAAGAGCGGTTGCTGGTGGGATCAGCTCGTGACCTGGAACGAGGCTGAGAAGCCTCTTGTGCCTCCTGGAGACACAAGATGTGGGTCTTCAGGTCACTAAGAGTCTGTGCCAATTGATCTATCTGTGTCATGCCTTGGCACTGCTTCTTCTCTATTATCTCAATGCGGTCCAACTTCTCACTTATAATACCCATGTCAGCAGCTGAAGATTCTGCCTGGGCTGCTGCTGCTGACGAAGAAATGGGTGGACCCGCATCAACTCGTGATATCCTATGATAGGACACGACATGGGGTTGGGGTTTTCCTTGAGCATAGAGCCTAGTCTGGGACATCACTGAGTAATTTTCAGCCATCTCCTCATAAATAGCCCAGACTTGGTCTTCGTCCTTGGCAAAGTAGGAACCCTCACAAGAAGCATTGACAAGCCCCTGCAGCTCCGGTGTCAGCCCACAAAAGAAGCTCTGGACGAGATTGGGCTTGGATATGTCATGGTGTGGACACCAGTCAATGAGCTCACAGAATCGATCCCACGCTTCATTAAACTGTTCATTAGGGATCATGGAGAAGTTGTTGATCAGAGCTCGTGCTGCGTTGGTCCGGCCGAGTGGATAGTACTTGTTTAAGTACACGGTCCGGAGTTGCTCCCAAGTGGTAACAAATCTCCCCAAATGTTTCAGCCAATTGGCTGCTCTGTCGGCCAGGGAGAAAGGGAATGCTATCATTTTGATAGTGTCCTCGTCCACATATTTGTCGTGGACAGTGCTGCAGATCATCTCAAACTCCTGCAGGTGTAGATGCGGCTCTTCGGTGGCTAGCCCATGGAATTTGGGCAAAAGCTGAATGGTCTGGGGGGGAAGCTTGAAATCACCCAGGATCTCAGGGAGCTGAATCCATCGATGGGTCAAAGTTGCAGCCGGGTTGTGTAACTGCCTCATCGGTCGTGGCTGCCTAGCTTGCTCCGGCTGGTCCTCCGGGTTTCCGTCTGATCCTCCTCCAAACTCTGGAATCTCTCCACCACCTCCTCGGTTATTCTCTCCTCTGTCAGCTCGCATCTGTGCTAATTCCTGACGAACCTCTGCCATGAATGCTCCTTGATCTCGAATATGTCGCTGCATCGTCTCTAAGGAGGCTAACAAGGTATTGTTGATGGCGCCCTGATCTAGAACATAAGTGGTACTCTGGGGCTGTCCATCGGTTCGTCCATCACTGCTGGCCATGTTGTGGGTCTCTGCAAAGGCAAAAGACCCATGCTTAGGTGCCGTCAAGTTAACAAATAACGGTGTATTCTGATGCACAGGTATCTCAGGACTGGTGGAAGAAGGGTGGTCGAGGGGGGACAGGGTGGTAGTGAACTCAGGTTCGGAGAGCGGGTCTTGGCTCTCCGAAACCGGCCTAGATGAATGGGGAGGAGTGCTTGATAGCGGTGCTGCCAGAGGCAACCTAAGGGATCTCCTTCCCATCATCGTGATGTGGGGATGATCGTGGATGAGATCTAGTAAGCAAACAAGATGAGAAGTCAAACCCCAATTTCACCTACTCAACACGAGCTGATGACCATAAAGGATCGGTCGTTAATCTTGTCTGTTTTAAATTAGGTGATAAAACAATCTTGCAGAGCGATTAAGCGAGCTGTTAGGAACCCGATGCTCCCAGGAGACTGGCCCAATCCCAAAGCTAGATCTTTCCCAGCCAGTACAAGTTGCGGACCGTTTACCGGCTACCCGATCAACCCGCTCTGTTAAGGACGTCACGGTCCGCTTTACCGGTTACCGGAGAGATCCTCACTGGAGAACGACTAACTCTAAGACCAGTAGTCTAACAGAAGTTCAGGCGTGGCTCTATCCTAGTGTTCGGGTCACTCTCTCGCTCAAGCAAACCAAACAATGAGGGGGTGACTCTCCCCAAAACAAATATTTTTAAATGAGGTGGATTTTAGGGTCAAGTTTGCATTAGCAGTCCCAGATTTTATTGCTTTCACTTTTTTAGATTTTTTTTAAAGAAATAAACAACGCCTAACGAATTTTCTGGTTTCCTCTTTGAATGATTAGAATCCAAGAAACAGGGGGAGGAAGTCGAAAATGCCAATGCACGGTCAAAAACAATGATGCATGAAGAGATAGAAAATGCGTACCTTACTCCAGCACTCTACATGCAATATGATCCGCGCAGAAATTTAAATACAGAAATAAAACTACCTAAATGATGCAAACGGAAATCTGAGCCCTAAGCAGCAGTTCTACTCGCAGAACCGTCTAATCGGTCACCGACCTCCAAGTCAAAGGGTCCGGTCTTGGCCCACCCCTCCTCTGCCCGAGAAATCGGGGGTAGGAGAAAGCGCTTTACAGGGTGGACTGCGGCACGTAGGCTACGAAGGAGATGAGTCGATTATTTTTATTAATTGATTATTAGTAGGTCCAATTAAGCGCACTATAGGAACATGCAGATAATTAAGTGTGGGGACCCTACTAATTACGGCACAAGCAAGAGAAAATCCTAAGGCTAGGGGCTCGAAAATCACGTGAATCAAATAAAAAAAATGCGAGAAAACAAAACTAGCGAAAAACAACGGTGAGGTCCCCCAAGTGCACCGGCACTTGGCGAAACAGACCCCTGATAAAGTTCAAGTCCACAAGTCCAAAGTCTAAGTTATTACAATAATTGTTGTTCTCTCTCTCTCAAGAATAAAAATTTCTTCTCCTCTCTCTCTTCCTCCTGCGCGGGTCCTTTAAAAAGAAACTCCAAGTCGTCCAAGCAGTACCTCGCACAAAAATCCAAGAGAGAATGTCAGAAAACAATTATAATATAGAGAGACAAAAATAGAAAAATGAAAAATGACTACAAAGCCGTGCTCCCCGGCAACGGCGCCATTCTGATGACCCGAAAAATCGATGCGACTAAAGTAGAGAATAAATCACAATGTCGTTGTCCTTAATCGATCAATTCGGTCAACGGAAAAATGATTTAAAACCACTCAAAACAGATAGAAATCAATGAAGAAATGTAAGCGGTCTTTCGCTATTCTTTTTACCTGGTATAGCGACCAGGGTCGAACACAAGGAGCACGATTTAAAAACTATGCAGTCAAATTTCAGAAAAGCTAATTTTTTAGTGGTTTTTGATTTTTATATTTTTTTAATTTTTTTAAAAAGATGAATAAGCACAAAATGCACAAAACACACACAACACTATTTTTGTATTTTTCAATTTTTTTGAATTTTATAAAAGGGAAATGGAGAAAAATTGGTCAGAAAATAAAGCACGACAAAATACACCTATAGAAATTTTTATGGAATTTTCAGGCAATTTTTATATTTTTTTTATGAATTTTCTATGTTCTGACAAGGAAACAAACAAGGTTTTTGATTTTTTTAAATATCTCAAATAAACTCAAAATGTTATGAAAATTTTATATAATGTTAATGCACATAGCAGGAGCATACATGAATTTTCGCAAAATTTTCCGACTCATAAAAGCATTTATTCCATTCAAATAAAGCAAGCAAGTGGAGTTCTGGAAATGTAGGGACCAAACTATAATTATGCAAGAGTTCTACACTGAATAATAAGAAAATAAACATGTAGGAAGAAATATGAAGTTTACCCACTAAACATGTGCCACGCACATGTCATGAGCTTCTGGTGGGGGGCGCTTTGCAAATATCTGAACTTCAGAGGATCAATATGAAATTTACCCAAAAGATTTTTTTTTAAAACTTGCCCTAGGGCTTCTTTCCTCTTCCTTCGTTTCTTTTTCCAACAATGAGAGACGTGTGCCGCCGCCGCCCTTATGATCTGGAGGAGGTGCGGGCGTACACGCGGGGAGGCGCGCCAACCGCGCGATGGGCTGGACGGCGGACGCGGAGCGCGCGGCCTCGCGCGCGCGGAGTGGCAGTGGTTTCAGGCGGGTGGCGGGCTGCGGAAATGCTGCTGGAGCAGCAGAGAGGTGCGGAGGGAATTCCTGTAGCGGGGGAGACGCGGCGGCGCCAAGGAGAGGCGCGCGTAGGCGCCTGGAGGCGCGGGCCTGGCGAGGCTCACGGAGGAACGGTTGAAGGCGCGCGGGGGCGCCTTGGGTGGCAGACCTGGAGGGCTGAACGGGGCCGCGGAGGTCTGGTGCTGGGCCGCGGCCAAGCGTGGGAGGTGCGGGCGGCCGCTGGCTTTTGGAGGGCCGCTGGGGTCGGCCCCGACCTGGAAAGATTATTTTTTTTATTTTTTTTATTTTTTTCGTATTGTAATCAGATAATGATAAATGTTTTTTTTATTTTCTTTCCTCTGCAAAACAAATGTTAGGAAATATATATATGTATAGTTTTTTTATTTATTTTTTTAAACAGCAACTGTAAACAGAAATACAAAGAGAGATTTTTTTATTTATTTTTACTTGCAAAAGAGATGTTAGAGAGAAAACAACCGAAAAGATATTTTTTTTATTCTTTTTATTTATGCACAATAATAGAATAAGTGAATGGATTCGGATCCGGGAAATGGAAGATAGATCCGTGGTCTCCGACCACCGTGCGTGGTCGGAGGTGTGTGGTTGCGCGAGGTAGAAAAAGAACTGCGGAGATCACGAGATGAGATGGTAGATCGGTATCGGAGGCGGATCAAAGTGCGGTGAAAATTTTTGTGATCTAAATCCTAAAGATTAACTAATCCTACGCTAGAATCTAAGCCTACGATTTACCTAAGAAAAATGACGGAGAATAAAATGGGGATCTCACCTTGAGATTGGAAATGCTATTGTGGCCTCGACGACGATCGAACGCTGTCACCGGACGGCTCGGAGGCTAAGCACCTTTCTTCGACGAGTAGCTTCTCGGAGGTCGGGCTCCTCTCTCCAAAGATCGATCAAAGAAGAAATGAGGGAGGAGGAGCCCATTAAAAAGAAGACGAAGGTCAGAAATGGAGATATTTACAAAAATGGAAGGTGTTGATTGTGTGAATTAAAATAATTAATTAAATTAATTAATAAATTAATTAATTAAATAATTACGAAATTCGAAATTAATAAATTAAATAAATTAATAAATTAATTAGAAATTAATTGGCCACCTTAATGGTGGCCATTAAGGGCATGCAATCAAATCATATATATAAGGCATGTTATAAAATCAAATCAATCAATTAAAATCAAATAATTAAATAAATAATTCGGAATTAATTTAAAATAATTAATTAATGTTAGGTAATTAATTTTTATGGTGGATTTTATAACTGGAAGTTAGTGGCATACATATATTATATACATAAGATATAATGTACATAGGTCCAAATAAGGAAATAATTTTTATACAAGATTTTTTTTATTATTTATTTTTTTCTAATTTTTATTTTTATTGAAAACAATATTTATAATATATACATTATATAAAATAAATAAAATATAAAATATATACAATAAATATATGGGTAAATTGCACAATACACCCCAGAAAACCGACTTTTTAACCGTAACTCCAAAAAATACGAAACCACAGCCATTTGAAAGATAATTTAATTTATAGTATTATGGAAGTGAGTTTGTTCGGTTTGAGCTCGTATGGAGCCGGAATTGATGTTTCAATTATCGCATTACGGCTTTCTCTGGGTGTAATTATTTACAATATATACAATTTTTTTATTTTACAAATATTTTTATTATTTACAACACAATTTTATTCACAACTTTTATTTACAAAAATAAGTGATTTGAGGTCAAATTATGTACAAATGAAATAATGTAAGTTTTATACAAATATACATGAAAAATATGTACAAGATATTTTTGGATTTTCTGACAGACAACCTTATCTCCCCCTACTTTATTTCTGGTCGATCAGGTCAAGTCTTGACCTTCTCTCGGGGTTTGGGTCAGTCTGTATTTATTGCATAAATACCTCCTTTTCTTTTTCTTTTCTTCTTTATTCTTTTATTTATATACAAAAAGTGTTAAAAATGCATAATTAACAAATGCATGCGAAATGGTAATTTTACGGAATTAGTGGTTATTTACAGGTATTTGACTAAGGAAAAGATGCTAAAATAAAAGAATAAAGGCGATGAATCGTGGATTCATCATTTATATATGTAATTGACTTTGAAGATCAAACTTACTGATTACTGTATAACAAAAAATTTATATATATATTTATATACAGATAACTGTTCTTACTTTACCTGAGACATATACACACATACAGACATACACACAGATATACATCTCTATGTATTTGTGTGTCGTATGTAAATATGTGAAGAAGTCCACCTTTGACAGTATATATACATAGTATTTACATAGGTTAAGCATTGTTCTCAAAAAAAAAGTTTCAGTGGTTTAAAAGAAGAAACATGTTCGATATTTATGGCAGAAGTTGCTTTTCAGTTCAAGCTGTCTACCTGCAATAATAAAAAAAATTAAATTTAATTACCAAGTATGTAAGTGAAAATACATATGTTAATTACTATGTAAATACATATATAAATGTTTAAAGGAAAAAACTTTTATAGGAAATAGCTAAACACGAAAATAAAGTATATATAAACACAAAATATACACTGATCTCCCTTTTTTTCCTTCATATTTTTCACGGTCTTCATCACTTGAATGAGAACCTCTTTTCCTTTTCAACTTTTTGTCTGTAATCTTTGAGGAGCTGAATTTGTTGAACAGATTTACATATAAAAATAATAATTAGAATTAATATATTAACAAATAAGATTTTACCACAAATTATTTTGTCTAAAATACTGACCTTTCTGGTGGACTATGTGACTCCAGGAATTCTTTCCTTGACGTAACAGATATTGTCTCTGAAGATGTTCCTTCACATAAACTCTGACCTGATTATTGTAATTTGAAATTATTCCATGTATCATATCTCAATCAAAAAAATATGTAATTAAAAATTTTATAAATTGTTGATGACCGAGCCAAGCGACAGAGGTAAAGGTATCTAGATAGGTCGTTGCGACCTCGATCGCTCAGCTAAGTCAATCAAGAAAAATATCAGACCACTCGAAACAAATAAAATCAATCAAGCACGAAGATAGCGGTCCAGCTATGAGTTTAACCTGGTATAGCACCCAGGGTCGAACTCGAGGAGCACGGGTTGGCCAAAGGCCTACGAAGTAGTAAAAATGAAATCAAATAAAAGAAAAAATATTTTTAATGCTTTTTAATGATTTTTATATTTTTTTTTGGATTTTTAATATGTGAAGAAAACAAAAGAAACACAAAAGCAAGCATACTTTGACTAATTATTTAATGTGTCAAAAATCAAGCAAAAATTCAAACAAAATTTTTTTTTAGGTTTTTTTATGTTTTTTAGTGTTTTTGATGAATTTTTGGAATTTTTCTGATATGTATTTTATTTTCTAAAAATCAAACAGTAGCAAAGAAATAAGGTACTGTCCAGCCAAGCCTAAAGTCCCTAGATAAAATATCTAAGAACCTCAAAAGGGCCTGGAGGTATTTTTCCTGTAAACTAGGTAAAACAAGGAAAATTTGAGTACCAAAATTATTGTTTTTGGGTTTTTAGATTATTTAATAGAATTTTTATGGGTTTTTAGATGTTTTTAAGTTTTTATGGTTTTTAATCAGTGAAAAATAGCCAAAATTGGCTAGAAAATAAAGGAACACAAAATAAACAGTACCTAATTTTTATATAATTTTTTGAGGGGGTTTTTATATTTTTTTGGGGTTTTTAAAACTAGACAGTGGCTCAAATGATGGTTTTTGAATTTTTAAAAATAACAAATAAACTCAAAAATGTCCTCAAAAATTCTCAAAAATCCTACAACATGGCAGGAGCCATGTATCAAATTTTCATCGAATTTGGAGGTGATTTGATATTTTATTCAAAAATCCCAAAAGGGCACTGTGCACAAGGACTGAAGTGCAAATACCCTAAGTTCTGGGGATCCAGGTGCAAAATTCCCAGCAAGTCACGCACGCGGCGCGTGCCTGGGGCACTCAGGGACCTTTATTCAATAAAACTAAGTTCCAGGGACTAATTGGTAACACGTACCAAAAGTCCGAGGGCCTCAGTTGCAAATATCCCAAAAATAAACGCACATGCGTAATAAAACCATTCACAGGGGCATAGATGCAATTACTCAAAAAGTTTCATTCATTCATAAACATCCAGAACTACAGGGAATATATTGCAATTAACCCAAAAATATACGTGACGAAGCACGTGGCTCACACAGACAGGGGTATAAGTGCAAATAAACTAAAGCTCGTGGTCCAACATGCAAAATACCCTAAAACTAAACAACTGACTAAAATATTTACAGGACTAAAACAAAATAAAAGATAAGGAAGGGCCTAAGGGTAAATTACCCTTTATTAAGTCGCCCGATGGATGCGCGCCACGTGTGTAGATGGACGGCTGGAAATGGCTGGCGCTCCAACGCTGAGGTTCTCGCAGCGATCGGACGGCTGAGGGTACGCCACGTGGGAGATCGAACGGGTGCGGTGCTCGGTGGCTACCCCTCGTGCAACGGACGGTCCTGATCGCCTCTCCAAGATCTGACGGTGTCTGGCTCTCCTCAAGTGAACGGTCTGGATACGAACTGGAGGTCGAGGACGATCGAACGGTCGGGGAAGATGCTGGAAGAACAGTCGGCCGGCGAGCTTCGCTGGCCTAGTGCGAGCGCTGGTCTCCTCCCCTGCTGCCTCTGAAGATCGGAAAAGGTCCGCGATGATGCTCCGCAGCTGCTGGTAGGCTCCGATGACCCAGCCGAGCCCTGGAGGGCTCCGGCGAGGTCGGCGGAGGAGAAGCTCCTGTCTGAATGTCGGGAGGCCTCAGATAGCCTCCTCTGGTCCTGCAAAATGGCTAAGAAGCTTCGCGGGTCGAGGGCAAAATGCCTCGACCCAGTTAGGCGACTTGGGGATGGTCTGTGCGTCGGTGCGGACGAACCCCGGCGAAGCGACGGCGAGGGGATTCGAATCCCAGCTCCTGTGCAAGCTGGGTTGAATGGAGGGGCGGAGAAGGTGCGCGGAGGGAAGGCGGAGATGAATATGGATTCCGATGATCGAATGGGTGCGCGAGGTGGTCGGAATCGACGAAAGACGGTGGCGGTGCGATTTGGGGCAAAGTGGAAATTAGACTAAACAGAGGGGCTAAGGGACTACCTGGGTGGATGAATCGACTGTGCTGGAGCTGGGGGTGCTCCCGGTCCTCGCCTCAAGGAGCGTCAACGTCCGAGGCTCAGAGCTCGCACCAATGGCGGAGCTACGGTGGAGCTACTCGCCGGATCAGTGGTCCGGCCACTCTCTCCTCGCTGCGACACGGCCAACCTGGAGCTGTCACCTCGGGGGTAGCTGTGGAGGTCACGGGACGAAGAATGGAGAGCCAAAGATGACGCGGGAAGGCGGCTGAGCTCACGATTTATATGGCTAGGGGTCCGAAAAGAGGGGGTCCGGGCAAGCTCAGGAGCGCGCGGATCCCAAGGGAGCGGCTCCGGCGAGGATGCCGGATGCAAGGAGGACGATTCGGACCCGGGGGTTAGCGGGTTGGTGATCGGGTTGAGCGGGTATTAAATGGAGAAGTCGGGTTGGCCGCTCAAACCCGTGGGAGGTGGTCCTGGGGGGGCCAGTTGACCGGGCGGTCAACATCCCCAGGACCCAATGAGGATGGGCCACGTGGCCGGATTTTAAAGCTTAAATTCAAGGTAGCTAGGGCCCGATTTTGTAAAAACTCAAAACACAAACTATTTTTATTTTATTTTTTCTATTTTTTTGGTGATTTTTAATTAATTTTTGGAAATAAAAATAAGGTATTTACAATATATAGCTATATATAGGTATATATACAATATGTAGGCTTTTGATGTACAATTTTATTCCTATTTTATATTTTATTTATTTACATTATAAAGTAAGGAATAAAAGAGTATTTTTATTTGGTTTTTATTATTTATGTATATAGGTAAAATAAATAGATATATACATCTATATATATGGTATATATACAATGTATTTTTATATTTTGAATTTTGTAATTTTTATTTGATTTTTGTTTTGATTCTTTTCATTTTATTTATTTACAATATATAGTATAGGATATTTACAAAAAGTTTAGAAAATAATTTTATTTATTTATAAGGTTGAATAAATATAGGAGTATGGTTTATGTACATGGTGAAAGGGCATTTTTGAACTTTTTGATTTTCAAATTTTTATTTTGTTTTTAATATTTTCTAAATATATAAAAATATGTAAAAGCATATTTTTGGGTGAGGAAAATATAATCTTATTTATTTACACCAATATTTACACATGAGCCCCTATCTCCCTCTACTTTGGCTTTTATGCGGTCAGGCCCATGCTGAGCCCTCCCTTGGGTTAGGTTGCTCAATATTTATTCTAAATATTTCCCTCTTTTTCTTTTTAATCTTTATTCTTTTATTTTTGCACAAAAACATGCTAATTATAGGTTTTTACACAATGCATGCTTTTGCTAATTAACCCTATTTACACATATCTACATGCATTTGCATAGGTTTTTGTAGCCAAAATATAAGAATAAAGAGTGATGAATGGGTATTCATCACCCCCCTATACTTAACTTTGCTAGTCCCTTAGCAAACACTTATTTGAAAAAGAAGCGAAAAAGAAAGAAAGAAAAAGAAAAAGAGGATGTACATGGATCAAGGTTGATTATTAAACTTGCCTTCATTAAATTGAGGTATGGAGCTCAATCAGATCTTTGGATTATTAATGTGTCGGAACCTTATTTAGACTTAAGCTTAAAACCTAACAGCCTCTAAGTTCCACTAATCTATAATCAAGACTCCTCAATGCTCCAGATCAGAACAAGTCATCAATCACAAACCCTGAAGACCATGAATCTTTTCTTGTCCTGTGAATGTGAAGTCTAAGCTCTCCACCTCTGAAGTGGCAACTTGACAACCCTCCCCAACAAGGTAACTCTATGACCTCAATCTGGCCACTCTTTCCTCGAGGAGCGGGGTATTCCCTTCTAAGTTCAAGTACAACCGGCTCAAGAAGAGGGGGAAGAAGAGAATGGGTCAAGGCCAGTGTAGCCAAGTACCCTTGGGAGCTCGACCAGTGTAGCCAAGTCTCCCTGCTGCAAGCTACAACAGGTGGATCATGAAACCAAGCTTTGCTTATTGCACTTATATACATACTCTGGTGGGATTATCATTTTCTCTCAGACCCACCACTTTTTTTTGGAGTTCTTTTCTTTTTGCATTTTTTTTTCGAGTGCATCTATACAACATATACATGTGCAGCATATATACAAGGAGTTTTTCCTCTTGAGCCAATAGACTATCCCTCTTTTGAAGCTTTATTGCAACCCGCAACTCCCGTCGTTAGACCTCATGGCAACCAGACCAAGTTGAGACGCACTTCCTTCACTATAAGAAGAAGAGAGGTTCCGCCTAGAAGTACTACCCTCATATGCTACCCCAAGCCAAGGAAGACTGCCTCCTCACCACCTCATCCGTAGAGAGCTCGGTGCATAGTGCGGTTGTCCAAGTAAAGCCATAATCTATATGAGTCATGTGTTGTTGTTAAGTGCTCTACTTAGGCTCATTGAGATGACCTGTGATCATAGCCTAGTGGACTCAAAGAATTAAGTCACCATGGACCTGAAAAGCCTTAAACCTAAGCCCTATAAGGTTCCTCTTAGAAGTTAGGTGGATTAAGATCTTAATCAAGCTCCATTTCTCAATTTGATTCCAGGCTAGTTTAAATGTCAACTATCATCCAGAAAAACTATATACATATGTACAAAAAGATGCTTATTTACACAAATTTTACAATCATGCAAAATTTTTGAAAAATGTTTTGAAATCATGAATGATGATGCATGAAGTGCAAGTTTTGCAAAAAGGTATTTACACAAGATTTTTGCAAACTTTTGATTTTCAAAACATTTTGGAAAGATTTTGTACTATATACATAATTTTGATACAAAAATATTTACACAAGCTTTACACAAAAGATTTTTTAAATCATTTTTACAAAAATAATTTGTACACTAGCTATGTATGTGCAAATAAAAGAAGATTATGTACATGAAATTTTTTAATTTTTTGTGGTTTTTTTAGCCATTTTATTTATTAACACACTCACACAAAGTACGAGTTATGGCTAAAGTATATATGAAATATATACACACCCCCCTATACTTAGCTCGAACGATGTCCTCAGAGTTAAGAGCGATGAAGAAGACATAACTCGTGCTATGTATAGATAAGTGAAAAGAAAGGCTATACAAAAGAAGAATGAAAAGTCAAGAGGGACTCAGGTCTCCCCCCTATACTTAGGATCAAGTAATCCTAAGTATAGCAGGCTGTCTACTAAGGGAAAACCTGAGTGCAGAATGTACAGGGTCTACCCCCCCTATACTTAGGGTGAAATATCCCTAAGTATTGGCAGCAAAACAGGGGTAGACAGAAACAAAAGAAATACTCAAAAGGTCTCACATCCCCCCTATACTTAGGGTAAAGTGCACCCTAAGTATAGCATAATCACAAGATGGGGAAGGGGATGTGGGACTAAGGAATGTGGTGATATGGACATCTGGATCTATATACAGCGGAAGATCAGTGAAACTCAGGCGTGAGATGCATTAGATGTGAGTCAAAGACCACATCTCACGCAAAATGAATAGGGGCAAGATCAACGACCCGCGGCTCATGATCTAGAAATGGCTTGAGCCGCTGGCCGTTCACTCGAAAGGTACTCTCAGAAGACAACTCAGATATGTCGATGCTACCGTTGTCGTGTACCTTCCTAACCAGATAAGGTCCTTTCCATTTGCTCTGTAGCTTCCCTGGAAATAATCTAAGCCTCGCATCAAACAGCCATACTCTCTGTCCAATCTCAAAATGCTTGTGGCTGATATGAGAATCATGCCACTCCTTGACTTTCTCCTTATAATGTAGGCTGCTTGAGAAAGCTGCATCTCTAAGCTCCTCCAGGGCAGCTAGCTCTGCCCTCCTCTGGTCTCCCATACCATCTGGATCCATGATAATGTCTGTGACTGCCCAAAGTGACTTGTGCCTCAGCTCAACAGGTAAATGGCATGGCTTGCCGTACACGAGGCGAAAGGGAGATGTGCCCAAAGGTGTCTTGAAAGACGTCCTATATGCCCACAAGACCGAGTCCAAAAGCTGTGACCAATCCTTTCGGTCAGGGCGGACGACTTTCTGCAGAATAGTCTTGATCTCCCTATTCGACACTTCGGCTAGACCATTCGTCTGTGGATGGTAAGGTGTAGCAACACGATGGTCTATGCCGAACTCACTAGCAAGTGCCTTCACCTGGTCGTTGATGAAGTGAGATCCCCCATCAGAAATCAGAACTCGTGGAACCCCGAACCACGTGATGATGTGCTTCCTCAAAAATCTGCAAACAGTCCTCGCATCAGCGGCTCGGGCGGGGATAGCCTCCACCCAACGACTCACATAATCAACGGCCAACAGAATGTACTCGAATCCCTGACTCTTAGGGAATGGACCCATGAAATCGATGCCCCATGCGTCAAAAACCTCACAGAAGTGAATGGGCTGCATTGGCATCATATCACGCTGTCCACAGGTGCCCATCCTCTGACAGTCAGTACACCTCTTCACGAACTCATCTGAGTCCTTGAAGAGGGTAGGCCACCACAAGCCGGATTGGAGCACTTTCTGTGCCGTTCTCCTCCCAGAATGATGTCCTCCTGCCTCAAGCTTGTGGCAGTAAGTGAGGACGCTGTGGTATTCCTCCTGAGGAATACACCGACGCCAGACGCTATCCCCTCCTTCGTGGTAAAGGATGGGATCCTCCCAATGGTAAGACTTGGCCTTTGCTAGGAAGGTCTCAAGCCTCTGCCTGGGCCAATCTTGTGGGACTTTCCCAGCAACGAGAAAGTTCACAATATCGGCATACCATGGGAGTGAGGCGATAGCAAGGATCGCCTCATCTGGGAAGTGATGAATACCCATTCATCACTCTTTATTCTTATATTTTAGCTACAAAAACCTATGCAAATGCATGTAGATATGTGTAAATAGGACTATTTAGCAAAAGCATGCATGTTTGTAAAAATAAATAATTAGCATGTTTTTGTGCAAAAATAAAAGAATAAAGAAGAAAAAGAAAAAGAGGGAAATATTTAGAATAAATATTGAGCAACCTAACCCAAGGGAGGGCTCAACATGGGCCTGACCGCATAAAAGCCACAAGTAGAGGGAGATAGGGGCTCTTGTGTAAATAATTATGTAAATAAATAAAATAATATTTTCCTCAACCAAAAATATACTTGTACATATTTTGTATATATTTAGGAACTATTAAAAACAAGATAAAAATCTAAAAAATCAAAAATACCAAAAAGAACCTTTCACCATGTACATAGACCACCTCCCTTACCTTATTTCACCTTGTAAATAAAGCTATTTGTTTTCAAAACTTTTTGTAAATATTCTCTTTTATGTTTTGTAAATAAAATAAATAAAAAGAAACAAAACAAAAATCAAATAAAAATTACAAAATTACAAAATACAAAAATACCTTGTATGTATACCATGTATATAGATGTATATAACTAATTATTTAACCTATGTATATAAACAATAAAAATAAAATAAAAATAGCCTTTTATTCCTAATTTTATCCTATAAATAAATAAAATATAAAATAGGAATAAAAATGTATAAAAATAACTAATTAAAAATCAAAAATCAAAAATCAGTATAATGTATATATACCTATGTATAGCTACTATGTATATACTTTATTTTAATTTCCGAAAATTAATTAAAAATCACAAAAAAATAGAAAAAAGTAAAACAAACATTTTTCATGTTTTAAGTTTTTGAAAATTCGGCCATTTAAGGCCCCAAAAAAATCAAGTAAAATTTCAATAATTGGCGGGCTCTGATTGGTCCACGGGGGATTGTTGACCCCCGGTCAACACCTCCCCCAGGACCACCAGAGCCCGGGTCTGTTCATTCGACCCGCCTTCTTGGATTTTTCTTTTGATGACCCTATTTCCATCCACCCCAAATCCGGGTCCGCAATGACCTTGTCACATCCGAGAAGCTCGCCGGAGCTTTGGCCTCGAGATCCGCGCATCAGCTCGCCCTACCCGCCACCTCCTTTCCGGACCTGCACGCATATATATTTCGAGCTCCGCCGCACTCTCACGCAATCTTTGGTTCCCCATTCTCTCTCCAGTGAGCTCCATCGCAACCAGCAAGGTGACAGCTTGCCCCCGCCGGTGTCGCAGCGAGGAGGAGGTGTCCGACCATCGATCCGGCCGCTTCTTGCAGTCGTGCTCCGACGACCACCCGGAGCTCGAGCCTCGGGCGTTGACGACCCTTGAGGCAAGGACCAGGAGCTAGCTGAGCTCCAGCATAGTCTACCGCGTCACCCAGGTATTCATTTCGCTTAGCCATTTAGAGTAATTTTGGATTTCGCCCAAATCGACCGTTCGACGTGCTTCCCTGATTCCGACCATCTCGCTTAATATCTCGATCATCGGAGCACCCCATCACCTCCGCCATCTCCTCACGCACGTTCTACGCCCACTCGTTCAACCCAGCTCGCCCCGGAGCTGGGAGTCGAGCTCCACCACCTGTCGCTCGCCGGAGCTCCTTCGCGCCGACCCACCAGCCACCTTCACCTCGCTTCTTTGGGTCGAGGCATTTTGCCCTCGACCCGCGAAGCTGTTGGTTTGCTTTGCAGGTCCAAAGGGAGTCGTCTGAGACCCCCTTACATTCTAGACCGGAGCTTCGCGCCGCCAGCCTCGCCGGAGCCCCTCCAGGGCTCGGCTGGGCCATCGGCCACTACCACCAGCTGCGGAGCTTCACCGCGGATCTTCTCCGACCTTCAGGAGCAGCTGAGGAGGAGTGCAGCTCACGCAGGAGGCCGGCGAAGTTCGCCGGTGTCGAGTTCTTCCAGCATCCTCCAGGACCGTCCGATGACGCCTCCGCTCCAGTCTTGATCTCAGCCGTCCATTCTTCGAGGAGCCGTAGCCGTTGATCGATCCGAGGGACTCATCCGGACCGTTGCAGCAGAGGAGAGAGGCACCTGGGCCCAGAACCGCCCGATCTTCCACGTGTCCTCGTCTCCACCGTCGATCAGGCCCAAGAGAAGAAGAGGAAGAGCGCCCGCTGTCCCGAGCCGTTGGATCCACCACGTGGCGCGCATCTGGCCGTCGACCAATAAAGGGGTAAATTACTTAGGCGCCCCTCTTAGTTCGTCTTTTTATTTTTAGTCCTGTAAATATTTTTAGAACTTTATTTACGTAGGGTAAATTGCATTGTGGACCCTGTGTTTAGTTTTAATTGCATGTATGCCCCTGTGTGTATGTGACCACGTGCTTCGCCACGTGTTGTGTTGGGCTTTTTACATCTTTTATCCTGTAGATCTGGGTTGTTATGAAATGAAGAAATATTTTCTGGTAATTGCATTTATGCCCCTGTGAGTGTTGTTTATGCGCATGTGCGGATTTTAGTGGGCTTTTTGCAACCATACCCTCGGACTTTTTGGTACCAGTTACCAAAAGGTCCCAGGAGTAGGTTTTTATCACAAATAGGTCCCTGTGTGCCCCAGCCACGCGCCACGCGCGTGACTTCCTGGGTATTTTGCACCTGGGCCCCCAGATCCTCGGGTATTTGCACATTCGTCCCTGTGCACAGTGCCCCCTTTCTATTTTTGAATAAAATATCAAACCACCTCCAAATCCAATGAGATTTTGACACATGGCTCCTGCCATGGTGTAGGAATTTCAATGATTTTTGAGGATATTTTTACTTTCATTTAGTATTTTTAAAAATCCAAAAACCTACTTTTTAGCTACTGTTTAGGTTCAAAAATACCAAAAAAATATAAAATCACCTCCAAAAATTCTAAAAAAATTAGATACTGTTTCTTGCTTGTTGTTTGATTTTCTAGCCAATTTTGGCTATTTTTCATTGCTTAAAAACCCTAAAAATTGAAAAACCCCTAAAAACTCATAAAAATTATAATAAATAATCTAAAAATCCAAAAACAATAATTCTGGTGCCCAAATTTTCCTTATTTTATTTAGAATATAGGAAAATTACCTCCAGAACCTGTTGTGATCCTTAGATATTTTATTTGAGGGTTTTGGTTCTGGCTGGACAGTACCCAGCATTTTTAGCACTGTTTGATTTTTAGAAAATAATTTACCCATTAGAAAAATATCAAAAATTCACCAAAAACACCTAAAAACTTAAAAAACATAAAAATACTTTTTCCTGAATTTTTGCTTTATTTTTGGTGTGTTAAATAATTTGCCTAAGTGTGTTGATATTTGTTTCCTTTTATTTTCTTTATCCTTTAAAAATCCAAAAAAAAATATAAAAATTATTAAAAACCACTAAAAAACACTTTTCTTTTATTTTATTCTCTTTTTACTACTTCGTAGGCCCTAGGCCAATCCGTGCTCCTTGTGTTCGACCCTGGGAGCTATACCAGGTTAATCTTATAGCTAGACCGCTCTTCTTGTTTTGAGTGATTTGATCTATTCTGAGTGGTTATTTTTCTTGATACACCCTCTCTCTGAGATCCAGGTCGCAACGACCCTTGTTTCATTACCTTCACCCGGGTCTTGAGGTACTTTTGGGGGCTATCAGGAAGGTATCTCTAATAGGATCAATCTGCTCAGAATCCTCAGGCTGCTCTAGTCGGGAGAGATGATCCGCCACCACATTCTTGACTCCAGGCTTATCCTTGTTCTCAATATCGAACTCCTGGAGTAGAAGGATCCATCTAGTCAGTCTGTCCTTGGCATCCTTCTTTGCCATGAGGTACCTGATGGCGGTGTGATCTGTAAACAAAGTCACTCTAGATCCGATGATATACGATCTGAACTTATCCAGGGCAAACACTACGGCTAGCATCTCCTTCTCTGTGACTGTATAATTCCGCTGGGCGGAATCCAATGTGCGGCTAGCGTAGTGTATAGCAAATGGCACTCCATCCCTCCTCTGTCCCAGCACTGCCCCTACGGCAAAATCGGAGGCGTCCGTCATGATCTCGAATGGAAGAGACCAATCAGGCGGCTGGAGGACAGGAGCCTCAATGACACACTGCTGAAGAGTCGCGAATGACGAAAGACACTTGTCATCGACAAGGAACTCGGTGTCTTTCGTCAAGAGGTCAGTCAACGGTCGGGCAATCCTGCTGAAGTCCTGAATAAATCTCCTATAAAATCCAACGTGCCCCAGGAATGACCGTAACTGCCTCAGATTGGACGGCGGTGCGAGTTTCCTAATGACATCAACCTTGGCCGGATCAACCTCCATGCCCCTGTTGGAGATGATGTGGCCAAGCACCGTCCCTTGAGTCACCATGAAGTGACTCTTCTCCCAAGATAGCACCAAATGATACTCAATACATCGCTGGAGTACTCGATCTAGGCAGTCAAGACAAGAATCGAATCCGTCACCGTAGATCGAGAAATCATCCATGAAGACCTCCAAACACTCTCCTACCATGTCCGAGAAGATCGACAGCATGCACCTCTGAAAAGTCGCAGGGGCATTGCATAGCCCAAATGGCATGCGTCGAAAAGCATATGTGCCGAAGGGACAGGTAAAGGTGGTCTTCTCCTGATCCTCAGGAGCGATGGCCACTTGGTTGTAGCCCGAGTACCCATCCAGGAAGCAATAATGGCTCTTCCCTGCCAGTCTCTCAATGATCTGGTCAATAAAAGGCAGGGGGAAATGATCCTTCTTGGTGGCTTGGTTGAGTCTCCTGCAGTCAACACAAACCCTCCAAGAGGTGGGTACTCGTGTAGCAATCTCCTCTCCCGACTCACTGATCACAGTTGTGATGCCCGTCTTCTTGGGCACCACATGCAAGGGGCTGACCCACTTGGAGTCGGAAATGGGATAAATAAAACCTACGCCCCACCATTTCGATATTTCCTTCATCACAACCTCTCTCAGGTTGGGGTTCAGTCGCCGCTGGAACTCACGTGACGGCTTCGCCCCTTCCTCGAGATAGATAGGGTGGGAGCACAGCGATGGACTAATCCCATGGAGATCTGCTACGCTCCATCCGATTGCCTTGCGGTTCTTTTAAAGAACCCCCATCAAACGGGATTCCTGCTCTTCAGTCAACTCGGCGGAGATGATGACTGGGTACATCTCTGGCTCGCCCGCAAGGAATCGATACTTCAGCGAAGTAGGGAGCAGCTTCAGCTCTGGAATGCTGGGTGCTGGCAAATCTGGCTGCGGAAGAAACTGAGTGAATGCTGCTAAGTCTGCCAAATCTGCCTGGGAAAGTGTAAGCGTACTCTCGCAAACTGGATCGGGAGAAGGTTGCTCAACTGCACTGTCTCTGGTCTGCTCTGCATCTACCTCCTCCTCATCTGTAGGCTCAGGTGGAATCAGGTCTGGCATCTGATCATCACAGTCGGCCCAATCAGACTCTGAATCCGAGGGATATGTATCAATCGCGGTGGCATCAGTACCACCGGAAAACAAGGTGGCCTCAGCACCACCATCACTAAACATCGTGCTGCGATCAAGGACCGGCTCTGTTGCCTCTATGGTATCCTGAACCAGGTCTGTGCTCTCCAGACTCTCCTCTGCTGTCGTCTCTGCATCAGCTGTATCTGAAAGTGAGAGGGTGGTCTGTGTCTCAAGATCTGCCCAAGCTGCCTCATCATCTGTGATCACAAAATCACAGTCCTGGTGGATATCTGGCTCTGCGTCTGTCAGCTGCTCTGTATCTGTAGTACCCTCTGAGCGTGCTCTATCTCTAGCTCTGTAGTCCTCGACCGTCTCTATTTGTATACTCTCGCCCTCGACGCGAAAGTACACCTTCCCGCTATCATGATCAGTCACCGCCTTGGCTGTGGCCAAGAACGGACGACCAAGGATGATGGGGGTATCGGCCACTGACTCAGGGATCTCCATGTCCAACACTACGAAGTCCACGGGGAATTTCAGGCCCTGAATCGTGACGATAACGTCTCGTAATAACCCCTTCGGCCTCTTGACAGATCGATCAGCGAACTGAAGGACTGTCCTGCTCTGTCGAAGAGTGCCCAGCTCGAAGCGGTCGAGAAGGGCTGCCGGAAGAAGGTTGATCGATGATCCGCTATCTAGAAGAGTACGATCGAACCTCTGCTCACTGATCTGGCATCTGACATACGGGGCCCCTGAATCTGGCCTCTTGGCTGGCAGGCGGTTCTGGATCGCGAAGCACGTGGCTTTCGTCAGCACATGTATCTCTGAAGTGTGGTTCCTCCTCCTCCTCCTGACTGTAGTCCTCTCTCTCAAAGATCGCTGGAGAAGGGGGATGTGCTGCAAAGCCTCCTGGAGGGTCAGCTGGATGTGGAATCGATCGATCATGCTCTGGCTGAACTCCTCAAGCTCTCTTTTTTTTGGATTTTCTTTTTTCTTCCCCTTCCCCATCTGAAGGGCTCTAGGGAAGGGGATCACTGGGTCCTTCTCAGATGAAGGACTTGGAAAAGGTCTAGGCGGTTCAAGGACCGGATCCACACATACATCATGCACCACAGTGGGACCAGAAGAAAGTAAACCTTTTCCTTTATTCACAACAGAGTTCTGAGATACAGGAATACGAGGAAAGACAACATCTCTATCTGTACAAACACCGGTGGCCTCAGTACCACCACGGACTGGCTCTGCTGCTGCTGCTGGTAGACGTTGTGCGGCATCAGTACCGCGGGCTGGCCCGGCTGAACGGGTGGCATCAGCACCACCTCCTAGATCTGGTGAAGCAGCGGCCTCAGTACCGCCGGTGGGATCAGCATCCTTGGTGGCTTCAGTGCCACCGTCATCATCTGGAGCGGCCTCAGTACCGCTCTCCTCCTCCTCATGTGGCGCCTCTGAAGTGTCCTCGTGGTGAAGCTCAGATGAGGCGCCGCCGCCTGCTGGGGTCCTACCGCTCCTAAGTGTGACAAAATCAGCATCAAATAGATCCGAAGATGTATCATCAAATGGGTCACTAGGAGTGGCAAACTCAGTATGTACTACCTGCTCAGATTTCCTCTTGAGGTTGTTCGGATTCGGCTCTATCTGGGCTGGTATGGCGGCCTTCCCTCTCACCAGGTCCCGCATCTCCTGGCGGAACTCGTCCATCTCCCGTCGGAATGTGGCCTGCTGGTCCGTGAGGAGGCGGGCGATGTCATCCAAAGCGGGGCTCTCGTGGGAGCCCGACGGGTGGCCTCTCTGTGGGTGAGGCTGCTGGAACTGCTGTGGTGGGTAAGAGGGGTAGGATGGAGGGTGCTGCTGCTGATATCCCGGGTGAGCCTGCTGCTCACGTCTCCACGACTGTCCCTGCTGCTGATAGGGACGAGGACCGTAGGATGATGGTTGGTGCTGCTGATATGCTGGGGGCTGCTGTTGCGGCTGATGCTGGTCTCTCTGCTGGGAGTACTGCCCTCCCTATCCTAACGGTTGCTGCTGGGGCTGGGCACCACCACTCCCCCACCTGAATCCGGGATGGTCTCGTCGGATCCCAGGCTGGGGGCGGTCGTACCAAATCCCGTTGACATCCATCAACGGCTCGGCATCGTAGGGGGCTGGCGGGAGTACTGCCAGAGGCTGGTCCGGCTGGTAGACCACCATCTGCATCTCTGGAGATGGTGGGGACTGGTAGGTGGGCTGCGGCTGCTGGTACGGCTCCGCCTGTACAAGGTGAACCTGTCTAGGCTGCACGTGGGTGCTGGAGCGCTGGGACGAGCTGCTGCTGCTGTCGGCGTCGCCTCGCGACTGAAGACGGGGCTGAGAAGCCGTCTGTGCCTCCTGGAGACACATGAGCTGTGTCTTCATGTCGCTCAGAACCTGTGCCATCTGCTCCATCTGCGTGATACTCTGGCACTGCTTCTTCTCAATCAGCTCCATGCGGTCCAGCTTCTCACTGATAATGCCCATGTCCGCAGCTGATGACTCTGCCTGTGCTGCTGCGGCTGCGGACGAACTGGATGGACCTGCATCTACCCGTGCTATCCTCTGGTACTGCACGGGTCCTGGCTGATGTGGCTGGGTCTTCTGAGTATACAACCTGGTCTGAGACATCACCATATAGTTCTTGGCCATCTCCTCGAAGATGGCCCAGACCTGGTCGTGGTCCTTGGCGAAGTAGGACCCGCCGCAAGAAGCATTCACCAGGCCCTGTAGCTCTGGTGTCAACCCGCTGAAGAAGCTCTGCACAAGGTTCGGCTTTGTGATGTCGTGGTGCGGGCATCTGTCCAGAAGCTCTTGGAACCTCTCCCATGCCTCGTGAAACTGCTCGTTGGGGAACATGGAGAAGTTGCTGATCAGGGCCCTCGCTGCATTCGTCCGCCCGAGTGGATAGTACTTGTTCAAGTACTCGGTGCGGAGCTGCTCCCAGGTATAGACAAACCTCCCAAGGTGCTTCAGCCAGGTGGCTGCTCTATCTGCTAGTGAAAACGGGAAGGCTATCATCCGGATCGTGTCCTGGTCCACATGCCGGTCGTGGACAGTACTGCAGATCATCAGAAACTCCTGGAGGTGAAGGTGGGGCTCCTCAGTGGCGAGTCTGTGGAATCGAGGAAGCATCTGCAGGGTGTTCGGGGGGAACTTGAAGTCCCCCACGATAGCAGGTACCACCACCCAATGGTGCATCAGTGTAGATCCGGGGTTGTGCAACTCCCGCATCGGTCTAGGTGGTCCTCCTCCTCCCGCGGCTGCTGCCGCTGCGGCGGCGGCTGCGGCTGCTGCTGCTGCTGCTGCTCGTGCCTCTGCATCCGGTATCTCCTCGGGCTCGCTCTGCTGGTCTCTCTCTGCTCTGAGCCTCTCCAACTCTCGCCTCATCTCTATCATAAATGCTCCCTGATCGCGGAGCTGCTGCTGGACTGTCTCGAGTGATGCGATCAGGGTGGAGTTAATCGCTCCCTGGTCTAGTACAAAGTGCTCTGGCTGACGGGAGTGATCGTCTGAACTGCCGGCTCCGGCCATGTCGACGTCTGCAAAATCAAACGAGCCCAACTCAGGTGCTGTCAAATGTATCAATCTCTCCTCGGGCTCGTGTCTCTCAGGTAGATCAGAAAGGGGGTCGAGGGAGAACAGGGTGGAATCGTACTCAGGCTCGGAGAGCGGGTCTGAGCTCTCACGAGCCAACCTAGATGATGAAGTAGACGCGCCCGAAAGCGGTGCAACCAGAGGCTGCCTAAGAGACCGTCTACCCATCATCTTGATCTGGCGAGTAGGACGGATGAGATCTGGAAAAATTATGATCTGAAAACAAACCCCCGGTTCACCAACGCAACGTGAGCTGAAGACCGTGAAAGTTCGGTCAAATTATCTTGTCAGTTTTATTTTGGTGAACACACAAAATATCAGAGCGCTTACGTGACCTGTTGGGATATCCGATGCTAACCCAACCGACTGGCCCGCACGGAAAAGTCGGTAATCAGTCGGGACTAGCAACGGGGGGCTCTACCTAGGGTGCGGGTCACTCTCTCGCGCATCCAAACCAGACAATGAGGGGGTTGCTCTCCCCAAGACAAAGTTTTTAGGGTGAGCGGTTTTTAAGATCAATAATTTTAACAGTCCCAATTTTATGGTTTCACTTTTTTAATCTTTTTCAAAGCAAACAAAAGGCCTAACGAATTTTTCGGTTCTCCTGGTTATTAAGTCCAAAACAGGGGGGAGAAGACGAAAAAGCCGATGCGCGATAAATCAATGATGCATGCAAAGTCAGAAATGCGTACCTGCCTCCGGCTCTCTACATGCAATATGATCTGCGCATAAAAGTAAAGACAGAAATAAAACTATCTATATGATGCAGCGGGGAAAGCCGAGTCCTAGACGAGCAACTTCTAGCGAAGAACCGTCTAACCGGTCACCGACCTCCAAGCCAAAGAGTCCGGTCTTGGCCCGTCCCTCCTCTGTCCGACAAATCGGGGGTAGGAGTAAGCGCTTTACAGGACGGGCTGCGGCACGTAGGCTATGGAGGCAAATGAATCGGTTATTTTTATTATTGATTTTAAGTAGGTCCAATTATCGATCTACGGGAATAGATATGCAATTAGGTGTGTGGATCCTACTAATTACGGCACATTCACCAGAAAATCCTAAATCTAGGAGCTCGAGCAAAAACCGTGCAAAACCGGAAAAGACAGAAATAAAAGAAAAATAAAACCGCGAAAAAGCCGCGAAAAACCGCGAAGGTACTAAAGGGTCCCCCGAGCACACCGGTGCTCGGCAAAACAGACCCGCTACGGTAGAAAAGTCTAAGAGTGTCCAAGTCCTAAGTCCTGTATTATTACAATAATAATAAAATAAAATAAAATAAAAACCTAATCTAACCTCACACCACTCAACTCTCTCCCTCTCGCTCTCTCCTGCGGCTTCGTAGAGAAGGAAGCCGCCTCCAAGTTCCTCGGTTGCACCGGCTCCTCGAAAGTCGCCTCCGCGGTCCTCGGGCCCTCGCAAGAAAAAGAGATGAGTGGTCAGAACCAATAAAATAATAATCAAAGGAAAATAAAGACAAATGAAAAATAAGGGTATATGTGCGAAAATATAAAATAAAATAAAGCACACAAAATAAAACAAAAACAAAAACAAAAATAAAAGAAGAAGAAAATAAAATCAAACAAAATATAGACAAAAAGTCGCGAAAAGCCGCGAGCTCCGAAGAGTCGCGAAAAGCCGCGAAAATAAAAAAAAAGAACTACTAAGCCGTGCTCCTCGGCAACGACGCCATTCTGATGACCGAGCCAAGCGACAGAGGTAAAGGTATCTAGATAGGTCGTTGCGACCTCGATCGCTCAGCTACGTCAATCAAGAAAAATATCAGACCACTCGAAACAAATAAAATCAATCAAGCACGAAGATAGCGGTCCAGCTATGAGTTTAACCTGGTATAGCACCCAGGGTCGAACTCGAGGAGCACGGGTTGGCCAAAGGCCTACGAAGTAGTAAAAATGAAATCAAATAAAAGACAAAATATTTTTAATGCTTTTTAATGATTTTTATATTTTTTTTGGATTTTTAATATGTGAAGAAAACAAAAGAAACACAAAAGCAAGCACACTTTGACTAATTATTTAATGTGTCAAAAATCAAGCAAAAATTCAAACAAAAATATTTTTAGGTTTTTTATGTTTTTTAGTGTTTTTGGTGAATTTTTGGAATTTTTCTGATATGTATTTTATTTTCTAAAAATCAAACAGTAGCAAAGAAACAAGGTACTGTCCAGCCAAGCCTAAGTCCCTAGATAAAATATCTAAGAACCTCAAAAGGGCCTGGAGGTATTTTTCCTGTAAACTAGGTAAAACAAGGAAAATTTGAGTATCAAAATTATTGTTTTTGGGTTTTTAGATTATTTAATAGAATTTTTATGGGTTTTTAGATTTTTTAAGTTTTTATGGTTTTTAATCAGTGAAAAATAGCCAAAATTGGCTAGAAAATAAAGGAACACAAAATAAATAGTACCTAATTTTTATAGAATTTTTTGAGGAGGTTTTTATATTTTTTGGGGTTTTTAAAACTAGACAGTGGCTCAAATGATGGTTTTTGAATTTTTAAAAATAACAAATAAACTCAAAAATGTCCTCAAAAATTCTCAAAAATCCTACAACATGGCAGGAGCCATGTGTCAAATTTTCATCGAATTTGGAGGTGATTTGATATTTTATTCAAAAATCCCAAAAGGGCACTGTGCACAAGGACTGAAGTGCAAATACCCTAAGTTCTGGGGATCCAGGTGCAAAATTCCCAGCAAGTCACGCGCGCGGCGCGTGCCTGGGGCACTCAGGGACCTCTATGTAATAAAACTAAGTTCCAGGGACTAATTGGTAACACGTACCAAAAGTCCGAGGGCCTCAGCTGCAAATATCACAAAAATAAACGCACATGCGTAATAAAACCATTCACAGGGGCATAGATGCAATTACTCAAAAAGTTTCATTCATTCATAAACATCCAGAACTACAGGGAATATATTGCAATTAACCCAAAAATACACGTGACGAAGCACGTGGCTCACACAGACAGGGGTATAAGTGCAAATAAACTAAAGCTCGTGGTCCAACATGCAAAATACCCTAAAACTAAACAACTGACTAAAATATTTACAGGACTAAAACGAAATAAAAGATAAGGAAGGGCCTAAGGGTAAATTACCCTTTATTAAGTCGCCTGATGGATGCGCGCCACGTGTGTAGATGGATGGCTGGAAATGGCTGGCGCTCCAACGCTGAGGTTCTCGCAGCGATCGGACGGCTGAGGGTACGCCACGTGGGAGATCGAACGGGTGCGGTGCTCGGTGGCTACCCCTCGTGCAACGGACGGTCCTGATCGCCTCTCCAAGATCTGACGGTGTCTGGCTCTCCTCAAGTGAACGGTCTGGATACGAACTGGAGGTCGAGGACGATCGAACGGTCGGGGAAGATGCTGGAAGAACAGTCGGCCGGCGAGCTTCGCCGGCCTAGTGCGAGCGCTGGTCTCCTCCCCTGCTGCCTCTGAAGATCGGAAAAGGTCCGTGATGATGCTCCGCAGCTGCTGGTAGGCTCCGATGACCCAGCCGAGCCCTGGAGGGCTCCGGCGAGGACGGCGGAGGAGAAGCTCCTGTCTGAATGTCGGGAGGCCTCAGATAGCCTCCTCTGGTCCTGCAAAATGGCTAAGAAGCTTCGCGGGTCGAGGGCAAAATGCCTCGACCCAGTTAGGCGACTTGGGGATGGTCTGTGCGTCGGTGCGGACGAACCTCGGCGAAGCGACGGCGAGGGGATTCGAATCCCAGCTCCTGTGCGAGCTGGGTTGAACGGAGGGGCGGAGAAGGTGCGCGGAGGGAAGGCGGAGATGAATATGGATTCTGATGATCGAATGGGTGCGCGAGGTGGTCGGAATTGACGAAAGACGGTGGCGGTGCGATTTGGGGCAAAGTGGAAATTAGACTAAACAGAGGGGCTAAGGGACTACCTGGGTGGATGAATCGACTGTGCTGGAGCTGGGGGTGCTCCCGGTCCTCGCCTCAAGGAGCGTCGACGTCCGAGGCTCAGAGCTCGCACCAATGGCGGAGCTACGGCGGAGCTACTCGCCGGATCAGTGGTCCGGCCACTCTCTCCTCGCTGCGACACGGCCAACCTGGAGCTGTCACCTCGGGGGTAGCTGTGGAGGTCACGGGACGAATAATGGAGAGCCAAAGATGACGCGGGAAGGCGGCTGAGCTCACGATTTATATGGCTAGGGGTCCGAAAAGAGGGGGTCCGGGCAAGCTCAGGAGCGCGCGGATCCCAAGGGAGCGGCTCCGGCGAGGATGCCGGATGCAAGGAGGACGATTCGGACCCGGGGGTTAGCAGGTTGGTGATCGGGTTGAGCGGGTATTAAATGGAGAAGTCGGGTTGGCCGCTCAAACCCGTGGGAGGTGGTCCTGGGGGGGCCAGTTGACCGGGCGGTCAACATCCCCAGGACCCAATGAGGATGGGCCACGTGGCCGGATTTTAAAGCTTAAATTCAAGGTAGCTAGGGCCCGATTTTGTAAAAACTCAAAACACAAACTATTTTTATTTTATTTTTTTCTATTTTTTTGGTGATTTTTAATTAATTTTTGGAAATAAAAATAAGGTATTTACAATATATAGCTATATATAGGTATATATACAATATGTAGGCTTTTGATGTACAATTTTATTCCTATTTTATATTTTATTTATTTACATTATAAAGTAAGGAATAAAAGAGTATTTTTATTTGGTTTTTATTATTTATGTATATAGGTAAAATAAATAGATATATACATCTATATATATGGTATATATACAATGTATTTTTATATTTTGAATTTTGTAATTTTTATTTGATTTTTGTTTTGATTCTTTTCATTTTATTTATTTACAATATATAGTATAGGATATTTACAAAAAGTTTAGAAAATAATTTTATTTATTTATAAGGTTGAATAAATATAGGAGTATGGTTTATGTACATGGTGAAAGGGCATTTTTGAACTTTTTGATTTTCAAATTTTTATTTTGTTTTTAATATTTTCTAAATATATAAAAATATGTACAAGCATATTTTTGGGTGAGGAAAATATAATCTTATTTATTTACACCAATATTTACACATGAGCCCCTATCTCCCTCTACTTTGGCTTTTATGCGGTCAGGCCCATGCTGAGCCCTCCCTTGGGTTAGGTTGCTCAATATTTATTCTAAATATTTCCTCTTTTTCTTTTTAATCTTTATTCTTTTATTTTTGCACAAAAACATGCTAATTATAGGTTTTTACACAATGCATGCTTTTGCTAATTAACCCTATTTACACATATCTACATGCATTTGCATAGGTTTTTGTAGCCAAAATATAAGAATAAAGAGTGATGAATGGGTATTCATCAATTGTATACCAGGAGTATGTTGAGAGAAGGATGCTGAGTCAGAAATTATCTTGACAACTTTAAATTGTATTTTCTTTCTAAAATCACGATATCCTAAAACTACTCTGAAATTGTAGGTTTGTTCAATCAAACTATTAAATATCGGAGGAAGTATCAGTCTATCATAATTTGGGTTCAATGCAAGTGTTGAACATGTCATTCCCACAAGTTCAGCAACCATAGAGCCAAATATAACAAAGCATGTATGGCCACTTCTATCTTGTACAATTACGGTTAATTTGTACCTGCAAAACTTTCAAACATCAAAACATTTCTCGTTGTGATTACACAGAGCTTCATATATTATATGTATCGAAACATTTACCATGGTATAGCAAAATCTTCAAGATGACAACAACGGTCACACCAAAATTTGTTTTCAAATTTTTTTATACCGGCTTTACATTGGTTGCATGCGTTGTACCACCATCCATCCGAAACATCAATGTCGATTATTGTAGCTCTACAGCTAAATCTGATATTCTGCATCATTCATAAATTTCAAACTAATTCTTATGAAAAAATTTTGCCTACAATTTTTTTTGGGATTTTTATCCACCAGATTCTATAAATGTTTTCAATTGATTCTATTAAATTTTTTTTCTAAATATTTATCTTTTCAACCATTATAAATATTGTAAATTGCCTAAAAAAACGCCATGACTCTAAAATTTATTAGTCGGAGGGTTCAGAGGATAACAACTGGTAAGTTTAGAGGACCATAACAGGAATTATGTTGTTTTAAAGAATGTTAGGCTGATCGTTAAAGTTTATAAGATCTGTTCAGTAAAAATTCATTTTTTTCCTTCATACCAAGTACTACCAATAATTTTAGAATCTGAAATTATTAAAAGATCACGTTACCTGGTGTATCTTGGGGTCAAGATTTTGAAGTTCATAAATTTCTTTTTTGTTATCAGAAATCTCATCCGCGGGACTCATTGTTGTAAACTGTTTGTCAGGCATTAGTGTAGTGAGCTCAGATGGATTAATTATGTTGAAGAC
Organism: Ottelia alismoides; assembly: GCA_037367405.1. Classification (NCBI taxonomy): domain Eukaryota; kingdom Viridiplantae; phylum Streptophyta; class Magnoliopsida; order Alismatales; family Hydrocharitaceae; genus Ottelia; species Ottelia alismoides. The sequence goes on along the minus strand of JAZKJV010007171.1, from coordinate 31,112 downwards.
ATAAATTATCATTGTTATCTTTATAAATAAAGGTTAACAGATGTATACAAATATCAGAATAATTAGATTGAAGTAAAATTATTTGGAACTTACTTTTCTAGAAAAGCAGCAACTTCAGGAATTTGAAGATCTATGTAAAATTTTGTTGCTGAAGATGAACAGAGACATGTTCTACCTGAATAAAACAGAAAAATCAGTGAGAACAATTATTCATAAAGTATTATATACTAATTAATTTTTAATAAGAACATACCCATAAAAGTTCGGACAGTCATTCCAGCAAAGATTATTATTACCGGGTTTGATTTGCTTAGAATAATATTCTCTGGAAATGTTTCAGCTACCTTGCCCCACAATGTTACGAGCAACTTCCTTTCACTATTTAGATTAAGTAAATAATAAATTTAATCTAATATTGTTATTTTATATCTTTACATTAACCAAAAGAATAGTAATACAAACCTTGAGTCTTGTATTTCTAAATTTTTTTTCTGAGTCAGTTTTTCCTTTACATAAGTATCTTCAATTCGGCTCACAGTGAGTATGTGACCAATAACATCTGGAAATAAGTAAGCAGAACTTGGAGTTGCTATTCAACATATAAGACTTGGACGAAATGTAAGAAATGCATACCTGTTAGTTGCGTATCTTTGTACACTCTTGTTGTAACTTCTTCAAAATCAATTAGGAAAAACTTATGTTGTGATATGGTGTCAATGTTTTGTTCGAACCGAGTGATTGTTGTTGTTCTTGTAAATCTTAACATTAATTCATTTGGTACAACTCTAAAGCTGGGTTTGCTTGGACAGACAATGAAATTTGACATAGTGTAAACATGACCTTCATGTAGGCGATGCTGAAAGAAAGTGATATCTTGACATCTTATTGTTCCCTGCATAGCTGTATCCTGAAAGAAAAAACAACGTATTGAGGGAAAGGAAAGAATACTACATTGTTAATATGATGTAGGAAGTAAAAAATTTATTGTTCTTTACGGAATATTCATATTAATTTTTTTTTGTTTTTTAAGATATAGATATAATATTAAGGAAAATATGTAATATCTTATACTACTAACAGCAATTGCCACGAATCGAAGTAAATATAATATTTAGACAACATAAATGCAAGTTACAGTTTTCCAATCTACTGTAAAATTAGATACAGTGGGTAATATACCTAAAAGAAGAAGAAGATATACAAACGGCTGTAGCGATTATCCTTTATTATATAAGTCGCAAAAGTATTATTCTATATAACTTTTTTGAAAAATAGTAGCATATATAATGTTTGAATAGTTACAACATACTTTATAATACTGTAATCTGTTATAAAAATTTTATAGAAACAATTTATCTTTACAAATTTTATCAGATAATAATTTAAATTTAGCAAATTTTCTTTAACAATTAATTCATAAAATATCATTTTACATAAAGTTTGTATGTTTTAGTATAATAAATTATATTAAAAAGGAATAAATAAAAATATATGATACAAAAAATACACAGCAGAAAACATTTAAAAAAAGGGATTCATTAATTAATATAACTCTAGAATGGAGATTAAATTTAGTATTATTTTAGACAAAGTTTTTAAATAAAATTTCCATAATAAATAATCGAAAGAGAAGTAAATTTAACACAGATTAAATTTAATATTATTTTAGACAAAGTTTTTAAATAAAATTTCCATAATAAATAATTGAAAGATAAGTAAATTTAACAGCGATATAAATGTCATGAATCTTTAATACTGATAACCAAAAAGTTAAGTAGACATACCATTTCATCAAGAACTACAAAATCCATACTTATCAGCTCGTTGTCGAGTTTAGGATTCAAAGAATTCCAAATGCGTACGAGCCGGACTCTTATTCTAAACTGATCTTTAGATAATGTCAAGGACGAAAGATTGTGACAGTCCATCTCTCAAATTACCCTAAGAATAAAAGGAATACAAGTCAATAAAAAAGCATATATGTTATGCCGCTAGTTAAAGGAATACAAAGATATATAACCTTTAAAAACGTTTGATACTATTAAAAAAAATTACTAAACAATCAAGGTAATTTAGGTAATAACGTTCATAGAAATAAACCTTAAAAATGCAGAACAGAACAACATTCTTAATGTTATAATGATTGATGAAAATATACTTATATCAAAGTAGAAGAACATTTACCATAGGTTATTCTCTCCATATGTAAACAAATGCTAGAAAACTTTTATTCATGTTTGTTCTTTGACTTGAAGTACAACCAATTGTAAATACTTCATGAAAATTACCGAAAGTTAGAAAGATGACAGTGTTTTCCCATATAGTAAGAAATTGTACTTACTAATAAGGTACCATACAATTGTTTCAAGAAATATTATCAAAAATTTCTTTGTACACAATATTACGTGTATATCCACGAAAATTGTAATCATCATCAACTACAAAAATTTTTAATCCATTTCTAGATGTAACACGAGATATAGCAACATAAAGTTGACCATGACAAAAGATAGGTACTGGAAGATATAATCTTATTTTCTTTAGAGTTTGCCCTTGGCTTTTATTAATTGTCATAACATAACAAATTCTAACAGGAAATTGCTTTCTTAGTAATATAAATGGCCATTTTGTTTCCTTTACTTCAAAAACAATCCGAGGAATATAAACTTTACAGCCTTTATTACTTCCAGTAATTATTGTACCTTCTATGATCTTTGTTGTTAACTGATTAATGATCAATCTTGTACCATTACAAAGACCATTACTTTGATCAAGATTTCTTAGCAACATTATTGGTGATCCAATTTTTAATCTTAAAATATGGTTGGGAACACCATTAAACTGTAAAGAATTTAGAAACTCACTTGGATAAAGCATATCAGCATCAATCTGATTTTTAGAAACTTTACTTAAGGAATCACAACTCAAATAAATTTTTTTCCTCAGTTGGTACCAATGATAACATGTATTCATTTATATCGTCTACTGCATGATTTGTTGGTGTCACAATACAACGTTCACTTAAATATTTCTCATTATTAAATTTTTCAATGAAATTTTCATATATAAACAATGAAAAAGACTCTATGTTCTGTTCATGTGAATTATAAAGTAAGTCATTTGGAATTTTGACCCATGTTGCTTCATCTTCATCCTGATTCCTTTTAATCATTGGTACTATACCACTTCCAATTTCCAGAATCCAATTTTCAAAATCTTTTTCTAACGATTGAGACAAATCATCTAAAACGTGATTATCAATTAAACGCATATTTATTGATAGTCTAAATATTTGACATTGTTCCCATAATCTTGACCTATTAATTGAAGCATTAATAATGTCAACTCTTCTTCCGTTATTAACCACTGGTAGAATTTGTTTAAAGTCACCACCTAATACAATTGTAATTCCTCCAAAAAGACATTCCTTTCTATGTTCTATATCAGAAGGAATAATATCTTTTAACGTTCGGTCCAACGCTTCAAAGCAATATCTATGATTCATTGGAGCTTCATCCCAAATAATTAACTTTGTTTTCTCAAGTAGTTTAGCTAAATTTGTTCCTCTTTTTATTTGGCATGTTGAATTATCATCTAAATTCAATGGAACCTTAAATCTAGAATGCGCAGTTCTACCACCAGGTAACAGTAACGAAGCTATTCCAGAGGAAGCTACTGCAAGTACTATTTTTCCTTCACATCTCAATTTTGCCATAATTGTATTCCATAGAAATGTTTTCCCAGTACCTCCATGTCCATAAATAAAATACAGTCCACCCTGATTATTTGCAATAGATTTCATCACTGAGTCATAATTTATACATTGTTCTACATTTAAACAACCTATATTATAATTAAATTCTTTCATAAGAGCAGTTGGGTTGTAATTCATTTCTTCTACTATTAATCTATTGGTAGTAAGATCAAGAGGCAACCTTTCATTTATCTGAATATTGAAATCAGACAAAGACATTGAGTTTTCATTTAGAATCTTTTCAATTTCGGTTAGTGCAAATATCTTTTGTTGTTTTTCATATGTACATTGATCAAAATTTTTTAAAATGTCTCTGTAAACATAGTCATAGTCTTCTGATAGTAGACTCCAACAACTATCCCATAATTTCAGAGGATCAGCAACTTTTGAATGTATCAGTAAAGTTGCAAACAAATGTCTCATACCAGTAGCAGTTGCCCATTGCGATGCATCCTCTATTGAAGCATACCATTCTCTATCATCTCCTAATAATCCTAAAGCATTACAGGCATCTTGATAACTTCGAAAGACAACACCATTTATTGTCTTGATTTCATCAAAGTTTTTTGGTCCTTTAATAATATTAAGTAATATTCGCATGTAATATAATTCTCCAGAATTTGGATGGATGTACACAATTCTTCCTATACATCTACCTTGTTTTCTTCGTGTCCAAATTAGTCTTTTGCTATTCCAAACCCAATATCTAGGAAATTCTGCATAAATAAGTTGTCTTGCATCTGGATAAGATTCATTTGTATTCATCCAAGACGTAAACATAGTAACTCTAGCATGGTCTTTGTTTAATATATCCTCTAATCGCTCATGTTCTGCAAAAGTAATGGTGTTCTTAAAAGGTAAGTATATTGTAAGTCTTTCTACAGAAGGCTCTCGAAACTGAATTGGGAACTGTAAAATTCTCCACATTGCTTCATAAGATGATATGTACCTACAATCTAAATATTCCTTTATTTCATCTACATGGTCTTTGGTAATGTTTAATTCCTGCTTTTTTTCCATACAATTTTTAAGTGTAACGCGAATTCTATCAGGTCCTTTGTTAATGTACTTAAATAAATACTTGATAGCTCGGGATTGATTGCACCATTCAACATTAATATGTGCTTGATATCTAACAACCAAATTTCTATTGTAAGGAACTACATATCTATTGTCAAATATAACATTATTTCTAATAATCTTTTCTCCATTATCTCTTCTTTTGTAAGTAACAAATCCATTTTCATCTATAAGTGTCTCATTATTAAACATTTTTGGGAAAAACTTAGAGCATTTTCCATTTCTCATACATGGGGAATTACTATTAAGAATTCCACATGGACCATGAAGCATAAATTGCCCTACAGCTTCGTATGCTACAGGGTCATTATCTTTTGATGGTAATTCAGTTGTTATAATAGAATCTATCAACGCCTTATTTTCTGAAAGATTCGTTTGCTGCCAATCAATATATGAGCATGAGGTAAACCTCTTTTCTGAAATTCTATTGTATATAAAATGGCAACAATTTTTTCAAGCTCTTTCATTTTTTTTATGTGACTTATAAGATCATCAAGCTTCATTTTAAATACCCTACTAATAACATCAGGTCGGTCTTCAGCCCTTTGTCCAGGTATAATCTCTAAAGCTCTTTTTATTTCTCTCCATTTTACATTACATGTAAATGTCATAAATAAGATAGGATGACCAAAAACTCTACACATTCCCATAGCATCCTGATAATTTTGCATCATATATCGTGGGCCTCCAGTAAAACTTGCTGGCAAAATAATTTTTTTCCCAATTAATTTCCCATCATTATCACCTTTATCTATAGCATCTCTTATTCCTTGATAAATTTCAGATCGTAGTTCTTTTTGATTTTGACGAATATAAACAATCTATCTTCTTCAATACAACAATAAGCATTGACAATATACTGTTGTAATAGACGACCACCTCTAATAAGTGTTTTACCATCAGTATGTCGTTGTTGTAATCGATAGCAGTAAAATTCTCTCATAGTAACTCGATTACGTATATTATTTTTTTTACTATCACCAATAACATGCTTCATACCAATAGAAAATCCATCTTCACCATATGGAAATAATAGTGGATATTGCATTGCCATAAAAGATGGATGTAATTCATTAATTTTTTTCAAACTTCCATTACAATATTCAACTATAATATCTCGATTTCTACCCGAAGTTCCAAAATCGCCAACAACTAAACCAGCAATTTCTGATATTGTTGGAATATTATACTGTTGATTACTTTGATTTCTAATAGGGCTTATACGTAAATGTAATATTTCATTCGGTACATTATTTATACGATCTTTAATAATTCGGAAAACTTTGACAATTACATTTATTTCATCTAACATTGTTTTCAATCCTTCTACAATATTATAATCTAAATCATCAATCTTTGCAGTATTACATAACGATTTAATTCTATTTGGAACTTCATTTTCAGTATCATAAATATAAAGTTGTGCAAATCTAGGAATATCTCCAAAAGTTGGCAATAACGATCCTATACGGTGGTAATTTTGTCCAGACACACGAAATATGTAAGGTCCAGGTCGGTCGTTGACGTGGTAATCAATTTTTGCACCAATAGATGTGAAGGAGAACATAGAATTATACATTCTTATTTTTTCAGTAAATTTCTTTGCAATATAGCCACTTTCTTGATTAAGCGACATTTCAAGATAAGGTGGTGTAGGAGGCAATGGTTTTAACATAATCTTCCCTTTACTACAACATAAAGAAAACATAGGTTTATTCTTTTTTTTTTATTTCTTCAAACTCTCATCCAACCAGAATATCGCCCCACAATATTCGCAAGTATAGTTCGGGTAGCCCAAATCCAGTACTGCATGTAAATAAATTATATGTAATGTAAGAAATAGTTATGGAACCAAAGTAACAAAATACCCTTAATCTCATGTCACCACTAACCTTCTACTAATTCTCGTGACCTATTGTCTTCTGCATTTTCTATCATCAAATAACTGCTGGATGATCCTCTAAGATTGCCAATTCTATGTGATTTAGAAGAACTACCTACTTCAAGAAATCTGGGATGACAATCCAACGAAGTTTTTTTTCTTTTCTTCGTACGTATTATATCCATCCGTCTCTGTCTATTTATCTTGGATGCCTCCCTTATAGTTGCAACATGATCAATGCTATCCACATCCATGTATGTCTTTATTGTCCTACCAATAACTTCAGTTCTTAATATATCATAGGGAACATTATTTAAAATGTATCTGCAGAAATTCAATTACTTTAAAGTCCATTTAGGAAATAATAATATTCTCAAAACCATTAATACTGCAACATATAGTTTTCTAGACTATGATAACATGGGAAGACCTATGTATTCTTAGTCACTAACAATACCTAATACAAAAAATAAATACACTGCAATTTTTTTTTACGAAATATGTAATACATGGAAAAAATTTTTTCCTAGCAAAAACACAATAAGCAAAAGCGAAGAATATCTAAAACTGTATAACAAAGAAGATCATACCTTCAACAGATTTCCCTTTTCTCGACAATATTATCCTGTTGTAATTGCATAATTAGTAACAACTATTAGTAGTAGTAGGTTCTCACCAGTCCTAAAAATCGTGAATTGCAATAGGTAAAAACAAATTTAACTTAATCATGGAATGGGAGAAATTTTCTCTCTAATGAAAACAGAATAAGCAAAAGCGAAGTATATCTAAAACTGTAAACGAAAGAAGATCATACCTTCAGCAAATTTTCCTTTTCTCGATAATATTATCTTGCTGTAATTTCATAGTTAACAACTACTATTACTATATTAGTAGAGGAAAATTGTATCATACCAAACATCAAACGCTGGAAATATATCCCAATTAACAAACACAACTTTTAGTAAGAAACCAATAAATATAAACAAATCTAAGCGACAAATAAGAGAATATATCCTAAAGATAATACACTTACATCTGCTGTCAAATAAACAATTTCAGTTAACTATACAAACTCAGAAGCTACAAATATTCAAACCATATACTAACGAACTGACACATTAATATCATGAGAGGAAATGAGAAAATAGTATAGAAAATGTAAAATGTGTCCAACAGATAACACACAAACGACAGTTATCGCAACTGCAAATTTTTTTACGAAATATCTAATACACTGAAAATTTTTTTGTCTAGCGAAAAGACAATAAGCAAAATCGAAGTATATCTAAAACTGCAGAAGACGGAAGATTATACCTTCAGCAAATTTTCCTTTTCTCGACAATATTATCGTGCTGTAATTGCATAATTAGTAACAACTATTAATAGCAGTAGGTTCTCATTAGTTTTAGAAATCGACTAATTGCAACTGGAAAAAACAAAATTAACTTACTCATGAAATGAGAGAAATTTTTTCGATGATGGAAACACAATAAGCGAAAGCGAAGTATATCTAAAACTATAGAAGAAAGAAGATCATACCTTAAGCAAATTTTCCTTTTCTCGATAATATTATCTTGCTGTAATTTCATAGTTAACTATGACTATTACTATTAGTATGGGAAAATTGTATCATACCAAACAACAATTACTGCAAATATATCTCAAATACCATAGACAACTTTCAATAAGAAAGAAAGAAATATAAACAAATATAAGCGACAAATAAGAGAACAGACCCTAATGATAATACAATTACATCTGCTGTCAAATAAATAATTTCAGTTAACTATACGAACTCAGAAGATACAAAGATTCAAAACATACATTATCGAACTGACCTATTAATATCATGGGAGGAAGTGAGAAAATATTATACGAAATGTAAAATGTATCCAGCAGATAACACACAAACGACAGTTTTCGCAAATGCAATTTTTTTTCGAAATATGTATAGACAACTTTCAGTAAGAAAGCAAGAAATATAAACAAATATAAACGACAAATAAGAGAACAGATCCTAAAGATAATACAATTACATCTACTGTCAAATAAATAATTTCAGTTAACTATACAAACTCAGAAGATAGAAAGATTCAAACCATACATTAGCGAACAAAACCATTAATATCATGGGAGGAAGTGAGAAAATATTATACAAAATGTAAAATGTATCCAACAGATAACACACAAACGACAGTTATCGCAACCGCAAATTTTTTTTACGGAATATGTAATACATGGAAAAATTTTTTGTCTAGCGAAAACACAATAAGCAAAATCAAAGTATATCTAAAAGTACAGGAGAAAGAAGATCATACCTTCAGCAAATTTTCCTTTTCTTGACAATACTATCCTGTTATAATTGTATAATTAGTAACAACTATTAATAGTAGTAGATTCTCATCAGGCTTAAAAATCGTGTAATTGCAACTGCTAAAAAAAATTTAACTTACTTATGAAATGAGAGCAATTTTTTCTCTAATGAAAACACAATAAGTAAAAGCGAAGTATATCTAAAACTGTAGAAGAAAGAAGATCATACCTTCAGCAAATTTTCCTTTCCTCGACAATATTATCTTGCTGTAATTTCATAGTTAGCTGCTACTATTACTATTAGTATGAGAAAATTGTATCATGTCAAACATCAAATGCTGCAAATATATCTCAATTACCACAAACAATACAAAGATTCAAACCATACATTAACGAACTGAACCATTAATGTTATGGCAGGAAGTGAGAAAATATTATACGAAATGTAAAATGTATCCAACAGATGACACACAAACGGCAGCTATCGCATATCCCAACAACATTTAAAAGTGGAATATATAAGTTCACAGTAATATTTGTTCTGTAAATATGACATTCATGGCAGACGAAACATGGAAGCAAGGAAATTTACATCGTCGGAAGCAAGGAAATTTAAATGAAAAGGGTAAGAAATATAAATAAATAAATAATTTAACTTACCTATGAGAAGGCAGAAGGTACGAACAATCGGAGCAGCCTTCGACGATGTAGACCATCAATATCATGCACAACAGTAAAAAATTATCCGAAAAGAAATGCTTATAGAACATAACATAAAAGTGGCCGTTATAAGATATGTTAGCAATATTTGTTAAAAAAATATATAGATAAGCAGTAATACTGTTTATTTAAATATAACAATCACTCCTATCTATAGCAATACCAACCAAACTAACATAGTTTTCAAAAGTAACAAAAAAATTTAACTACGACAGGAAGAAATCAAGCACGAACGTCTGAAATATCATAAATGCTAGAATAAGAGAATGAATCATACCTCCACATCCACCCAAAAGAAGAAGAACATAGCACAATAGCAAGCAGGAGTTTATGTGAAGCAAACAGTAATTAAACAAATAACTTAACATTTATGTCATGGGTCACATAGTTCATATGCAAGCAAACATATAGGAAACCAACAATATTGTTTCTTTAAAAAACACAATCATTCCTATCTACAGTAATATCAAGGAAATTAACATAGTTTAAAGATGCAGCAAAAGTTGAACTACGACAGCGAGACATTATAGCAAGGAAATTAACATAGATTAAAGAAGGAGCAAAAGTTGAACTACGACAGGGAGAAATTAGCCACAAACATCTGAAATAGAAGGAATTCTAAACTAAGAGAAGGAATCATACGTCCACATCCACCCAAAGAAAGAGAAGGAATCATACGTCTCATAAGCGGCCTGAAGGCTAGGGTATAGGTGCGAAATTGGTCGTTGTGACCCAAGCGATCAAGTCAGCTTAATCAAGAAAAATATCAGACCACTAACTAAATCAAAAATCAATCAAGCACAAATAAAGCGGTCCTGCTATGTATTTAACCTGGTATAGCACCCAGGATCGAACTCAAGGAGCACGGGTTGGCCGAAGGCCTACGAAGTAGTAAAAACAAATAAAATAAAAGACAAAATATTTGTAGTGGTTTTTTTAATTATTTTTATATTTTTTTGGATTTTTAATATGTGAAGAAAATAAAAGAAACACAAATAAGCACACTTCAACAATTTATTTAATGCAACAAAAATCAAGCAAAAATTCAAACAAAAATATTTTTATGTGTTTTAAATTTTTTTATGTTTTTGGTGAATTTTTGGAATTTTTCTGATGTTTATTTTAATTTCTAAAAATCAAACAGTAACAAAACTAAGTGGTACTGTCCAGCCAAGCCTAAAGTCCCTAGATAAAATACCTAAGGACCTCAAAAAGGCCTGAAGGTAATTTCCCTAGAAAATAGATGAAATAAGGAAAATTTAGGTACCAGATTTATTGTTTTTGGATTTCTAATGTATTTACTAGAATTTTTATGGGTTTTTGGGGGTTTTTAAGTTTTTAAGGTTTTCCAGTGGTGAAAAATAGCCAAAATTGGCTAGAAAATAAAAGAACACAAGACAAACAGTAGCTAATTTTTATAGAAATTTTAGAGGGGTTTTTATATTTTTTTGTGAATTTTCAATCTAGACAGTAGCAAAAATGTAGTTTTTGAATTTTGAAAAATAGCAAATAAACTCAGAAATGTCCTCAAAAATTCACAAAAATCCTACACCATGGCAGGAGCCATGTGTCAAATTTTTGTCGAATTTGGAGGTGATTTGATATTTTATTCAAAAATGACAAGAGGGTACTGTGCACAAGGACTGAAATGCAAATACCCAAAGTTCTGGGGGTCCCGGTGCAAAATACCTAGCAGAACACACGCGAGGCGCGTGCCTGGGGCACTCAGGGACCTATATGCAATAAAAATAAGGTCTGGGGACTAATTGGTAACACGTACCAAAAGTCCGAGGGCCTCAGCTGCAAATATCCCAAAAATAAACGCACATGTGGAAATAAACCACGCACATGGGCATAAATGCAATTATTAAAAAGTTTCTTTCATTTCAGAATCATCCAGAACTACAAGGGCGTATGATGCAAATAACCCAAAAATACACGTGACGAAGCACGTGGCTCACACAGGCAGGGGTATATAAGCAAATACTCTAAAGTGCATGGTCCATTGTGCAAATAAACCTAAAACTAAATAACGTGCTTAAATATTTACAGGACTCAAATGAAATAACACTAAGATAAGGGCCTAAGGGTAATTTACCCTTTATTAACCAGAGCTGACGGATGGCCGCCACGTGGCGATCGGACGGTCAGGAAAGGGGGGCGGCTCTCAACGCTGCTGCTCTGGTCGATCCAACGGTCCAGGCCAGGACACGTGTGGATCTAACGGCCTGGATCTGTCTCCTCGGATCTGACGTCCACGTGCGCTCCAGAGATGGACGGTGCTGATCAAAACTGGAGCGAGGAGGGCAATCCAACGGCTCTCGAGGGTGCTGGATGAACTGATGGCCGGCGAACTTCGTCGGCCTCATGAAGGCGCCCCCGGCCTCCTCTGCTGCGCCTGAAGATCGGAGGAGTTCCGGCGTGAAGATGCGCAGCTGCTGTGGGTCTCCGATGCCCCAGCCGAGCTCGGATGAGCTCCGACGAGGGTGGCGGAGGTGAAGCTCTGGGTTGAACGGAGGGGTGTAGAAGGTGCGTGGAAGGAAGGCGGAGGCGATGGTGGATTCCGATGGTCGAACGGGAAGGGGAGGCAGTCGGAATCAGCGAAAATCGATGGCGGCGCGATTTAGGGCTAATCGGAAATTAGACTAAATGGGGGAGCTACGGGACTACCTGGGTGGATGAATAGACTGGGCTGGAGCTGGGGAAGCTCCCGGTCGTAGCCTCGAGGGACATCTGGGCCCGAGGCTCGGAGCTCGCACCAGTGGCGGAGCTACGGCGGAGCTACTCGCCGGATCAGTGGTATCCGGCCCCTCTCCTCGCTGCGACAGCACCTGGAGCGAGCTGTCACTCACGCTCGAGCACTGGAGGTCACGGGGGATGGAGCGAATGAGCCAAAGATCATCAACGAAGGAGGCGGAGCTCGGCTTTATACATGGGGATGATCTGGAAAGAAGTGCACGGGTAGGGAAATCAGGAGCGCGGATCCGATGCGGTAGCTCCGGCGAGGGTCTCGGGTGTAACGTGAAGGAGTCGGACCCGGGGTTTAGGCGAGATGGAGTCGGGTCGAGCGGGTAAAAATCCGAGAATAGGGGTCCAGTGCTCGAGTCCGTGGGAAGTGGTCCTGGGGGGGGGCAAGTTGACCGGGCGGTCAACATCCCCCAGGGCCAATGGCTGAAGGCCACATGGCTGAATCAAGAAGTGACGAATACACATAGCTAGGGGCCGAATCAGCAAAAACCCAAAACATGAAATATTTTTATTTTATTTTTTTCTATTTTTTGGTGATTTTTAATTAATTTTTGGAAATAAAAATAAGGTATATACATTATATATCTATATATATAGGTATATATACAATATGTAGGCTTTTGATTTTTTATTTTTAATTATTAATTTTGTACAATTTTATTCCTATTTTATATTTTATTTATTTATAGAATAAAATAAGGAATAAAAGGGTATTTTTTTGTTTTTATTATTTATATACATAGGTAAGATATATACACCTATATACATGGTATATATACAATGTATTTTTGGTATTTTTGATTTTTCTATTTTTATTTTGATTTTTGCTTTGATTCTTTTTATTTTATTTATTTACAAAGTATAACATAGACTATTTACAAAAAGTTTGAAAATTAATTTTGTATATTTATAAAGCCAAGTAAATATATATATATAGGTGTGGTTTATGTACATGATGAAAGGATATTTTTAATCTTTTTGATTTTTATTTTTTTATTTTGTTTTTATATTAATAAATATATACAAATATTTACAAGTATATTTTTGGGTGAGGAAAATATAATTTTATTTATTTACATAGATATTTACACAAGAGCCCCTATCTCCCTCTACTTTGGCTTTTATGCGGTCAGGCCCATGCTGAGTCCTCCCTTGGGTTAGGTTGCTCAATATTTATTCTAAATATTTCCCTCTTTTTCTTTTTAATCTTTATTCTTTTATTTTTGCACAAAAACATGCTAATTATAGGTTTTTACACAATGCATGCTTTTGGTAATTATTCCTATTTACACATATCTACATGCATTTGCAAAGGTTTTTGTAGCTAAAATATAAGAATAAAGAGTGATGAATGGGTATTCATCACCCCCCTATACTTAACTTTGCTAGTCCCTTAGCAAACACTTATTTGAAAAAGAAGTGAAAAAGAAAGAAAGAAAAAGAAAAAGAGGATGTACATGGATCAAGGTTGATTATTAAACTTGCCTTCATTAAATTGAGGTATGGAGCTCAATCAGATCTTTGGATTATTAATGTGTCGGAACCTTATTTAGACTTAAGCTTAAAACCTAACAGCCTCTAAGTTCCACTAATCTATAACCAAGACTCCTCAATGCTCCAGATCAGAACAAGTCATCAATCACATACCCTGAAGACCATGAATCTTTTCTTGTCCTGTGAATGTGAAGTCTAAGCTCTCCGCCTCAGAAATGGCAACTTGACAACCCTCCCCAACAAGGTAACTCTATGACCTCAATCTGGCCACTCTTTCCTCGAGGAGCGGGGTATTCCCTTCTAAGTTCAAGTACAACCGGCTCAGGAAGAGGGGGAAGAAGAGAATGGGTCAAGGCCAGTGTAGCCAAGTACCCTTGGGAGCTTGACCAGTGTAGCCAAGTCTCCCTGCTGCAAGCTACAACAGGTGAATCATGAAACCAAGCTTTGCTTATTGCACTTATATACATACTCCGGTGGGATTATCATTTTCTCTCAGACCCACCACTTTTTTGGAGTTTTTCTCTTTTTGCGCATTTTTTTTCGAGTGCATCTATACAACATATACATGTGCAGCATATATACAAGGAGTTTTTCCTCTTGAGCCAGTAGACTGTCCCTCTTTTGAAGCTTTATTGCAACCCACAACTCCCGTCGTTAGACCTCATGGCAACCAAACCAAGTTGAGACGCACTTCCTTCACTATAAGAAGAAGAGAGGTTCCGCCTAGAAGTACTACCCTCATATGCTACCCCAAGTCAAGGAAGACTGCCTCCTCACCACCTCATCCGTGGAGAGCTCGGTGCATAGTGCTGGTGTCCAAGTAAAGCCATAATCTATATGAGTCATGTGTTGTTGTTAAGTGCTCTACTTAGGCTCATTGAGATGACATGTGATCATAGCCTAGTGGACTCAAAGAATTAAGTCACCATGGACCTGAAAAGCCTTAAACCTAAGCCCTATAAGGTTCCTCTTAGAAATTAGGTGGATTAAGATCTTAATCAAGCTCCATTTCTCAATTTGATTCCAGGCTAGTTTAAATGTCAACACTCATCCAGAAAAACTATATACATATGTACAAAAAGATGCTTATTTACACAAAGTTTTACAATCATGCCAAATTTTTGAAAAATGTTTTGAAATCATGAGATGATGATGCATGAAGTGCAAGTTTTGCAAAAAGATATTTACACTCATTTACACAAGATTTTTGCAAACTTTTGATTTTCAAAACATTTTGGAAAAATTTTGTACTATATACATACTTTTGATACAAAAATATTTACACAAGCTTTATACAAAAGATTTTTGAAATCATTTTTACAAAAATAATTTGTACACTAGCTATTTATGTGCAAATAAAAGAAGATTATGTACATGAAAAAATTTTTAATTTTTGTGGTTTTTAGCCATTTTATTTATTAACACACTCACACAAAGTACGAGTTATGGCTAAAGTATATATGAAATATATACACACCCCCCCTATACTTAGCTCGAACGATGTCCTCAGAGTCAAGAGCGATGAAGAAGACATAACTCGTGCTATGTATAGGGAAGTGAAAAGGAAGGCTATACAAAAGGAGGAAGAATAACATAGAAAAGTGAAGAGGATCTCGGGTCTTCCCCCTATACTTAGGATCAAGTAATCCTAAGTATAGCAGGCTGTTCACAAAGGGAAAACCGAGTGGAGAATGTACAGGGTCCATCCCCCCTATACTTAGGGTGAAATATCCCTAAGTATAGGCAGCAAAACAGGGGTAGACAGAAACAAAAGAAATACCCGAAATGTCTCACATCCCCCCTATACTTAGGGTAAAGTGCACCCTAAGTATAGCATAATCACAAGATGGAGAAAGGGATGTGGGACTAAAGAATGTGATGATATGGACATCTGGATCTATATACAGCGGAAGATTAGTGAAACTCAGGCGTGAGATGCATTAGATGTGAGTCAAAGACCACATCTCACGCAAAATGAATAGAGGCAAGATCAACGACCCGCGGCTCATGATCTAGAAATGGCTTGAGCCGCTGGCCGTTCACTCGAAAGGTACTCTCAGAAGACAACTCAGATATGTCGATGCTACCGTTGTCGTGTACCTTTCTAACCAGATAAGGTCCCTTCCATTTGCTCTGTAGCTTCCCTGGAAATAGGCGTAGCCTCGCATCAAACAGCCATACTCTCTGTCCAATCTCAAAATGCTTGTGGCTGATATGAGAATCATGCCACTCCTTGACTTTCTCCTTATAATGTAGGCTGCTTGAGAAAGCTGCATCTCTAAGCTCCTCCAGGGCAGCTAGCTCTGCCCTTCTCTGGTCTCCCATACCATCTGGATCCATCAAAATATCTGTAACTGCCCAAAGTGACTTGTGCCTCAGCTCAACAGGTAAATGGCATGGCTTGCCATACACGAGGCGAAAGGGAGATGTGCCCAATGGTGTCTTGAAAGACGTCCTATATGCCCACAAGACCGAGTCCAAAAGCTGTAACCAATCCTTTCGGTCAGGGCGGACGACTTTCTGCAGAATAGTCTTGATCTCCCTATTCGACACTTCGGCTAGACCATTCGTCTGTGGATGGTAAGGTGTAGCAACACGATGGTCTATGCCGAACTCGCTAGCAAGTGCCTTCACCTGGTCGTTGATGAAGTGAGATCCCCCATCAGAAATCAGAACTCGTGGAACCCCGAACCGCGTGATGATATGCTTCCTCAAAAATCTGCAAATTGTCCTCGCATCAGCGGCTCGGGCGGGGATAGCCTCCACCCAACGACTCACATAATCAACGGCCAACAGAATGTACTCAAATCCCTGACTCTTAGGGAATGGACCCATGAAATCGATGCCCCGTGCATCAAAAACCTCACAGAAGTGAATGGGCTGCATCGGCATCATATCACGCTGTCCACAAGTGCCCATCCTCTGACAGTCAGTACACCTCTTCACGAACTCATCTGAGTCCTTGAAGAGGGTAGGCCACCACAAGCCGGATTGGAGCACTTTCTGTGTCGTTCTCCTCCCAGAATGATGTCCTCCTGCCTCAAGCTTGTGGCAGTAAGTGAGGACGCTATGGTGTTCCTCCTGAGGAATACACCGACGCCAGACGCTATCCCCTCCTTCATGGTAAAGGATGGGATCCTCCCAATGGTAAGACTTGGCCTTCGCGAGGAAGGTCTCAAGCCTCTGCCTGGGCCAATCTTGTGGGACTTTCCCAGCAACGAGAAAGTTCACAATATCGGCGTACCATGGGAGTGAGGCTATAGCAAGGATCGCCTCATCTGGGAAGGTATCTCGGATAGGATCAATCTGCTCAGAATCCTCATGCTGCTCTAATCGGGAGAGATGATCCGCCACCACATTCTTGACTCCAGGCTTATCCTTAATCTCAATATCGAACTCCTGGAGTAGAAGGATCCATCTAGTCAGTCTGGCCTTGGCATCCTTCTTTGCCATGAGGTACCTGATGGCGGTGTGATCTGTAAACAAAGTCACTCTAGATCCGATGATATACGATCTGAACTTATCCAGGGCAAACACTACGTCTAGCATCTCCTTCTCTGTAACCGTGTAATTCCGCTGGGCAGAATCCAATGTGCGGCTAGCGTAATGTATGGCAAATGGAACTCCATCCCTCCTCTGTCCCAGCACTGCCCCTACGGCAAAATCGGAGGCATCCGTCATGATCTCGAATGGGAGAGACCAATCAGGCGGCTGGAGGACAGGAGCCTCAATGACGCACTGCTGGAGAGTCGCGAACGACGAAAGACACTTGTCATCGACAAGGAACTCGGTGTCTTTCGTCAAGAGGTCAGTCAACGATCGGACAATCCTGCTGAAATCCTGAATAAATCTCCTATAAAATCCAACGTGCCCCAGGAATGACCGTAGCTGCCTCAAATTGGACGGCGGAGCGAGTTTCCTAATGACATCAACCTTGGCCGGATCAACCTCCATGCCCCTGTTGGAGATGATATGGCCAAGCATCGTCCCTTGAGTCACCATGAAGTGACTCTTCTCCCAAGATAGCACCAAATGATACTCAATACATCGCTGGAGTACTCGGTCTAGGCAGTCAAGACAGGAGTCGAATCCGTCGCCGTAGACCGAGAAATCGTCCATGAAGACCTCTAAACACTCCCCTACCATGTCCGAAAAGATCGACAACATGCACCTCTGAAAAGTCACAGGGGCATTGCATAGCCCAAATGGCATGCGTCGAAAAGCATATGTGCCGAAGGGACAGGTAAAGGTGGTCTTCTCCTGATCCTCAGGAGCGATGGACACTTGGTTGTAGCCCGAGTACCCATCCAGGAAGCAATAATGGCTCTTCCTTGCCAGTCTCTCAATGATCTGGTCAATAAAAGGCAGGGGGAAATGATCCTTCTTGGTGGCTTGGTTGAGTCTCCTGTAGTCAACACAAACCCTCCAAGAGGTGGGTACTCGTGTAGCGATCTCCTCTCCCGACTCACTGATCACAGTCGTGATGCCCGTCTTCTTGGGCACCACATGCAAGGGGCTGACCCACTTGGAGTCGGAAATGGGATAAATAAAACCTGCACCCCACCACTTGGATATTTCCTTCATCACAACCTCTCTCAGGTTGGGGTTCAGACGCCGCTGGAACTCACGCGACGGCTTCGCCCCTTCCTCGAGATAGATATGGTGGGAGCACACTGATGGACTAATCCCATGGAGATCCGCTACGCTCCATCCGATCGCCTTGCGGTTCTTTTCAAGAACCCCCATCAAACGGGATTCCTGCTCTCCAGTCAACTCGGCGGAGACGATGACTGGGTACATCTCATGCTCGCCCGCAAGGAATCGATACTTCAGCGAAGTAGGGAGCGGCTTCAGCTCTGGAATGCTGGGTGCTGGCAAATCTGGCTGTGGAAGAAACTGAGTGAAAGCTGCTAAGTCTGCCAAATCTGCCTGGGAAAGTGAAAGCGTACTCTCGCAAACTGGATCGGGAGAAGGCTGCTCAACTGCACTGTCTCTGGTCTGCTTTGCATCTACCTCCTCCTCATCTGTAGGCTCAGGTGGAATCAGGTCTGGCATCTGATCGTCACAATCGGCCCAATCAGACTCTGAATCCGAGGGATCTGTATCAACCACGGTGGCATCAGTACCACCGGAAAACAAGGTGGCCTCAGCACCACCATCACTAAACATCGTGCTGCGATCAAGGACCGGCTCTGCTGCCTCTATGGTATCCTGAACCAGGGCTGTGCTCTCCAGACTCTCCTCTGCTATCATCTCGGCATCAGCTGTATCTGAAAGTGAGAGGATGGTCTGTGTCTCAAGATCTGCCCAAGCTGCCTCATCATCTGTGATCACAAAATCACAGTCCTGGTGGATGTCTGGCTCTGCGTCTGTCAGCTGCTCTGAATCTAGCTCTGTAGTCCTCGACCGTCTCTATTTGTATACTCTCACCCTCAACGCGAAAGTACACCTTCCCGCTATCATGATCAGTCACTGCCTTGGCTGTGGCCAAGAACGGGCGATCAAGGATGATGGGGGTATCGGCCACTGACTCAGGGATCTCCATGTCCAACACTACGAAGTCCACGGGGAATTTCAGGCCCTGAATCGTGACGATAACGTCTCGTAATAACCCCTTCGGCCTCTTGACAGATCGATCAGCGAACTGAAGGACTGTCCTGCTCTGTCGAAGAGTGCCCAACTCGAAGCGGTCGAGAAGGGCTGCCGGAAGAAGGTTGATCGACGATCCGCTATCTAAAAGAGTACGGTCGAACCTCTGCTCACTGATCTGGCATCTGACATACGGGGCCCCTGAATCTGGCCTCTTGGCTGGCAGGCGGTTCTGGATCGCAAAACACGTGGCCTTGGTCAGCACATGGATCTCTGAAGTGTGGTTCCTCCTCCTCCTCCTGACTGTAGTCCTCTCTCTCAAAGATCGCTGGAGAAGGGGGATGTGCTGCAAAGCCTCCTGGAGGGTCAGCTGGATGTGGAATCGATCAATCATGCTCTGGCTGAACTCCTCAAGCTCTCTCTTTTTTGGATCATTTTTCTTCCCCTTCCCCATCTAAAGGGCTCTAGGGAAGGGGATCACAGGGTCCTTCTCAGATGAAGGACTAGGAAAAGGCCTAGACGGTTCGATGACCGGATCCACACATACATCATGCACCACAGTGGGACCAGAAGAAACTAAACCTTTTCCTTTATTCACACCAAAGTTCTGAGATACAACACGGCGAGGAAAAACAACATCTCTCTCTATACTAACACCGGTGGCCTCAGTACCACCGTGGGCTGGCTGTGCTGCTGCTGCTGGTAGACGTCTCGCGGCATCAGTACCGCGGGCTGGCTCGGCTGAAATGGTGGCGTCAGTACCACCTCCTAGATCTGGTGAAGCGGCGGCCTCAGTACCGCCGGTGGGATCAGCATCCTTGGTGGCTTCAGTGCCACCGTCATCGTCTGGAGCGGCCTCAGTACCGCTCTCCTCCTCCTCGTGTGGCGCCTCTGAAGTGTCCTCGTGGTGAAGCTCAGATGAGGCGCCGCCGCCTGCTGGGGTCCTACCGCTCCTAAGTGTGACAAAATCAGCCTCAAATAGATCCGAAGATGTATCATCAAATGGGTCACTAGGAGTAGCAAACTCAGTATGTACTACCTGCTCAGATTCCTCTTGAGGTTGTTCGGGTTCGGCTCAATCTGGGCTGGAATGGCGGCCTTCCCTCTCACCAAGTCCCGCATCTCCTGGCGGAACTCGTCCATCTCCCGTCTGAATGTGGCCTGCTGGTCCGTGAGGAGGCAGGCGATGTCATCCAAAGCAGGGCTCTCGTGGGAACCCGACGGGTAGCCTCTCTGTGGGTGAGGCTGCTGGAACTGCTGCTGCTGGTGCTGGTAAGAGGGGTATGAGGAAGGGTGCTGCTGCTGAACTGGGTGAGCCTGGTGCTCACGTCTCCATGACTGTCCCTGCTGCTGATAGGGACGCGGACCGAAGGATGATGGCTGGTGCTGCTGATATGCTGGGGGCTGCTGCTGCGGCTGGTGGTGATCTCTCTGCTGGGAGTACTGCCCTCCCTGTCCTGACGGCTGCTGCTGGGGCTGGGTACCACCATTCCCCCACCTGAATCCGGGATGGTCTCGTCGGATCCCAGGCTGGGGGCGGTCATACCAAATCCCGTTGACATCCATCAACGGCTCGGCATCGTAGGGGGCTGGCGGGAGTACTGCCAGAGGCTGGTCCGGCTGGTAGACCACCATCTGCATCTCTGGAGATGGTGGGGACTGGTAGGTGGGTTGCGGCTGCTGGTACGGCTCCGCCTGTACAAGATGGACCTGTCTAGGCTGCACGTGGGTGTTGGAGCACTGGGACGAGCTGTTGCTGCTGCCGGTGTCGCCTCGCGACTGAAGACGGGGCTGAGAAGCCGTCTGTGCCTCCTGGAGACACATGAGCTGTGTCTTCATGTCGCTCAGAACCTGTGCCATCTGTTCCATCTGCGTGATGCTCTGGCACTGCTTCTTCTCGATCAGCTCCATGTGGTCCAGCTTCTCGCTGATAATGCCTATGTCCGCAGCTGACGACTCTAACTGTGCTGCTGCTACTGCGGACGAACTGGATGGACCTGCATCGACCCGTGCTATCCGCTGGTACTGCACGGGTCCTGGCTGCTGTGGCTGGGGTCTCTGAGAATACAACCGGGTCTGGGACATCACCATGTAGTTTTCGGCCATCTCCTCGTAGATGGCCCAGACATGGTCGTGGTCCTTGGCGAAGTAGGACCCGCCGCAAGAAGCGTTCACCAGGCCCTGAAGCTCTGGCGTCAACCCGCTGAAGAAGCTCTGAACCAAGTTCGGCTTGGAGATGTCGTGGTGCGGGCATCGGTCTAGGAGCTCTCGAAACCTCTCCCATGCCTCGTGAAACTGCTCGTTAGGGAGCATGGAGAAGTTGCTGATCAGGGCCCTCGCTGCATTGGTCCGTCCGAGTGGATAGTACTTGTTCAAGTACTCGGTGCGGAGCTGCTCCCAGGTGTAGATGAACTTCCCTAAATGTTTCAGCCAGGCGGCTGCTCTATCTGCCAGTGAAAACGGGAAGGCTATCATCTGGATCGTGTCATGGTCCACGTGTCTATCATGGACAGTGCTGCAGATCATCAGGAACTCCTGGAGGTGGAGGTGGGGCTCCTCAGTGGCCAGTCCGTGGAAGCGGGGTAGCAACTACAAGGTGTTTGGGGGGAACTTGAAGTCCCCCACGATCGCCGGCACCACTACCCAGTGATGCATCAGAGTGGATCCGAGATTGTGTAGCTCTCGCATCGGTCGTGGTGGTCCTCCTGCCGCGGCGCCTGCCGCTGCGGCGGCTGCTGCTGCTGCTGCTGCGGCTGCTACGGCTCGTGCCTCTGCATCTGGAATATCCTCGGGCTCGCTCTGTTGGTCTCGCTCTGCTCTGAGCCTCTCCAACTCACGCCTCATCTCAATCATAAATGCTCCCTGATCGCGGAGCTGCTGCTGGACTGTCTCAAGTGATGCGATCAGGGTGGAGTTGATCGCTCCCTGGTCAAGTACGAAGTGCTCAGGCTGACGGGAGTGATCATCCGAACTGCCGGCTCCGGCCATAGTGACGTATGCAAAATCAAACGAGCCCAACTCAGGTGTTGTCAAATCAATCAGTCTCTCCTCGGGCTCGTGTCTCTCAGGTAGATCAGAAAGGGGGTCGAGGGGGAACAGGGTGGAATCGTACTCGGGCTCGGAGAGCGAGTCTGAGCTCTCGCGAGCCAACCTAGATGAGGAGGTAGACGCGCCCGAAAGCGGTGCAGCCAGAGGCTGCCTAAGAGACCGTCTACCCATCATCTTGATCTGGCGAGTAGGGCGGATGGGATCTGGAAAAATTATGATCTGAAAACAAACCCCCGGTTCACCAACGCAACGCGAGCTGAAGACCGTGAAAGTTCGGTCAAATTATCTTGTCAATTTTATTTTGGTGAACACACAAAATATCAGAGCGCTTACGTGACCTGTTGGGATATCCGATGCTAACCCAACCGACTGGCCCGCACGGAAAAGTCGGTAATCAGTCGGGACTAGCACCGGGGGGCTCTACCTAGGGTGCGGGTCACTCTCTCGCGCATCCAAACCATACAATGAGGGGGTTGCTCTCCCCAAGACAAGTTTTTAGGGTGAGCGGTTTTTAAGATCAATAATTTTAGCATCCCAAATTTTATGGTTTCACTTTTTTAATCTTTTTCAAAGCAAACAAGAGGCCTAACGAATTTTTCGGTTCTCCTGATTATTAAGTCCAAAAACAGGGGGGAGAAGACGAAAAAGCCGATGCACGAGAAATCAATGATGCATGCTGAGTAAGAAATGCATACCTTGCCTCCAGCACTCTACATGCAAGATGATCCGCGCATAAATGTAAAGACAGAAATAAAACTACCTATATGATGCAACGGGAAAGCCGAGTCCTAAACGAGCAACTTCTAGCGAAAAACCGTCTAACCGGTCACCGACCTCCAAGCCAAAGAGTCCGGTCTTGGCCCGTCCCTCCTCTGTCCGACAAATCGGGGGTAGGAGTAAGCGCTTTACAGGACGGGCTGCGGCACGTAGGCTACGAAGGCAAATGAATCGGTTATTTT
Source organism: Ottelia alismoides (assembly GCA_037367405.1). NCBI lineage: Eukaryota > Viridiplantae > Streptophyta > Magnoliopsida > Alismatales > Hydrocharitaceae > Ottelia > Ottelia alismoides. The sequence continues at coordinate 7,525 of JAZKJV010007171.1, read as the reverse complement.
TATTAATGATTTTTAAGTAGGTCCAATTATCGATCTATGGGAACAGATAAGCAATTAGGTGTGTGGATCCTACTAATTACGGCACAGTCACCAGAAATTCCTAAGTCTAGGGGCTCGAGCAAAAACCACGTAAACACCGGAAAAGGCAGAAAGAAAAGAAAAAGAAAGCCGCGAAAAACCGCTAAGGTCCTAAGGGTCCCCCGAGCACACCGGTGCTCGGCGAAACAGACCCGCTACGGCAAGTCCACAACTGTCCAAGTCCTGAGTCCTGTATTATTACAATAATAATGAATAAAAATAAATCTACCCTAATCCTCACCCACTCAGCTCTCTCTCACTCTCTCCTACGGCTCCGCGAAGAAGGGAGCCGCCTCCGGATTCCGCGGTTGCGCCGGCTTCTCGAAATCAGCTGCCTCGGTCCTCAGGCCCTCGCAAGAGAAAACAAAGTGGTCAGAACCAATAATCAGATAATAATAAGAGAAAAATAAAGGAAAATAAAAAATAAGGATGTATGTGCAAAATTGCAAAATAAAGTAAACACACAAAATAAAACAAAAACAAAAATAAAATAAAATGAAAATAAAACAAAATAAAACAAAAAGAAACTATAAAAAGAAAACCGCGAAAAAGCCGCGAGCTCCGAAGAGCCGCGAAAAGCCGCGAAAATAAAAACGAAAAGAACTACTAAGCCGTGCTCCCCGGCAACGGCGCCATTTTGATAAGCGGCCTGAAGGCTAGGGTATAGGTGCGAAATTGGTCGTTGCGACCCAAGCGATCAAGTCAGCTTAATCAAGAAAAATATCAGACCACTAACTAAATCAAAAATCAATCAAGCACAAATAAAGCGGTCCTGCTATGTATTTAACCTGGTATAGCACCCAGGGTCGAACTCAAGGAGCACGGGTTGGCCGAAGGCCTACGAAGTAGTAAAAACAAATAAAATAAAAGACAAAATATTTGTAGTGGTTTTTAATTATTTTTATATTTTTTTGGATTTTTAATATGTGAAGAAAATAAAAGAAACACAAATAAGCACACTTCAACAATTTATTTAATGCAACAAAAATCAAGCAAAAATTCAAACAAAAATATTTTTATGTGTTTTAAAATTTTTTATGTTTTTGATGAATTTTTGGAATTTTTCTGATGTTTATTTTAATTTCTAAAAATCAAACAGTAACAAAACTAAGTGGTACTGTCCAGCCAAGCCTAAAGTCCCTAGATAAAATACCTAAGGACCTCAAAAAGGCCTGGAGGTAATTTCCCTAGAAAATAGATGAATTAAGAAAAATTTAGGTACCAGATTTATTGTTTTGGATTTCTAATGTATTTATTAGAATTTTTATGGGTTTTTGAGGGTTTTTAAGTTTTTTAAGGTTTTCCAATGGTGAAAAATAGCAAAATTGGCTAGAAAATAAAAGAACACAAGACAAACAGTAGCTGATTTTTATAGAATTTTTAGAGGGTTTTTATATTTTTTCGTGAATTTTCAATCTAGACAATAGCAAAATGTAGGTTTTTGAATTTTAAAAATAGCAAATAAACTCAGAAATATCCTCAAAAATTCAAAAAATCCTACACCATGGCAGGAGCCATGTGTCAAATTTTTGTCGAATTTGGAGGTGATTTGATATTTTATTCAAAAATGACAAGAGGGTATTGTGCACAAGGACTGAAATGCAAATACCCAAAGTTCTGGGGGTCTCGGTGCAAAATACCCAGCAGAACACGCACGAGGCGCGTGCCTGGGGCACTCAGGGACCTATATGCAATAAAAATAAGGTCCGGGGACTAATTGGTAACACGTACCAAAAGTCCGAGGGCCTCAGCTGCAAATATCCCAAAAATAAATGCACATGTGGAAATAAACCACGCACAGGGGCATAAATGCAATATCAAAAAGTTTCTTTCATTTCAGAACCATCCAGAACTACAAGGGCGTATGATGCAAATAACTCAAAAATACATGTGACGAAGCACGTGGCTCACACAGCAGGGGTATATAAGCAAATACTCTAAAGTGCAGGGTCCATTGTGCAAATAAACCTAAAACTAAATAACGTGCTTAAATATTTGCAGGACTCAAATGAAATAACACTAAGATAAGGGCCTAAGGGTAATTTACCCTTTATTAACCGGAGCTGACGGATGGCCGCCACGTGCGATCGGACGGTCAGGAAAGGGGGGCGGCTCTCAACGCTGCTGCTCTGGTCGATCCAACGGTCCAGGCCAGGACACGTGTGGATCTAACGGCCCGGATCTGTCTCCTCGGATCTGACGTCCACGTGCGCTCCAGAGATGGACGGTGCTGATCAAAACTGGAGCGAGGAGGGCAATCCAACGGCTCTCGAGGGTGCTGGATGAACTGATGGCCAGCGAACTTCGTCGGCCTCGTGAAGGTGCCTCCGGCCTCCTCTGTTGCGCCTGAAGATCGGAGGAGTTCCAGCGTGAAGATGCGCAGCTGCTGTGGGTCTCTGATGCCCCAGCCGAGCTCGGATGAGCTCCGACGAGGGTGGCGGAGGTGAAGCTCCTGGGCTAGATGTCTGGAGGCCTCAGATGGCCTCTGCTGGTCCTGCAAAACAGCTCAGAAACTTCGCGGGTCGAGGGCGAAGTGCCTCGACCCGGTTAGGCGGCGTGAAGGTGAATGGTGCGTCGGTGCGGGCGAACCCCGACGATGCGACGGCGAAGGGTTCGAACCCCAGCTCCTGTGCGAGCTAGGTTGAACGGAGGGGTGTAGAAGGTGCGTGGAAGGAAGGCGGAGGCGATGGTGGATTCCGATGGTCGAACGGGAAGGGAGGCAGTCGGAATCAGCGAAAATCGATGGCGGCGCGATTTAGGGCTAATCGGAAATTAGACTAAATGGGGGAGCTACGGGACTACCTGGGTGGATGAATAGACTGGGCTGGAGCAGGGGAAGCTCCCGGTCGTAGCCTCGAGGGACGTCTGGGCCCGAGGCTCGGAGCTCGCACCAGTGGCGGAGCTACGCGGAGCTACTCGCCGGATCAGTGGTATCCGGCCCCTCTCCTCGCTGCGACAGCACCTGGAGCGAGCTGTCACTCACGCTCGAGCACTGGAGGTCACGGGGGATGGAGTGAATGAGCCAAAGATCATCAATGAAGGAGGCATAGCTCGGCTTTATACGTGGGGATGATCCGGAAAGAAGTGCGCGGGTAGGGAAATCAGGAGCGCGGATCCTGATGCGGTAGCTCCGGCGAGGGTCTCGGGTGTAACGTAAAGGAGTCGGACCCGGGGTTTAGGCGAGATGGAGTCGGGTCGAGCGGGTAAAATCCGAGAATAGGGGTCCGGTGCTCGAGTCCGTGGAAGTGGTCCTTGGGGGGCCAGTTGACCGGGCGGTCAACATCCCCCAGGGCCAATAGGCTGAAGGCCACGTGGCTGAATCAAGAAGTGACGAATACACATAGCTAGGGGCCGAATCAGCAAAAACCCAAAACATGAAATATTTTTATTTTATTTTTTCTATTTTTTGGTGATTTTTAATTTATTTTTGGAAATAAAAATAAGGTATATACATTATATATCTATATATATAGGTATATATACAATATATAGGCTTTTGATTTTTGATTTTTTTATTATTATTTTTGTACAATTTTATTCATATTTTATATTTTATTTATTTATAGAATAAAATAAGGAATAAAAGGGTATTTTTTTTATTATTTATATACATAGGTAAGATATATACATCTATATACATGGTATATATACAATGTATTTTTGGTATTTTTGATTTTTCTTTTTTTATTTTGATTTTTGCTTTGATTCTTTTTATTTTATTTATTTACAAAGTATAACATAGACTATTTACAAAAAGTTTGAAAATTAATTTTGTATATTTATAAAGCCAAATAAATATATATATAGGTGTGGTTTATGTACATGATGGAAGGATATTTTTAATCTTTTTGATTTTTATTTTTTTATTTTGTTTTTATATTAATAAATATATACAAATATTTACAAGCATATTTTTGGGTGAGGAAAATATAATTTTATTTATTTACATAGATATTTACACAAGAGCCCCTATCTCCCTCTACTTTGGCTTTTATGTGGTCAGGCCCATGCTGAGCCCTCCCTTGGGTTAGGTTGCTCAATATTTATTCTAAATATTTCCCTCTTTTTCTTTTTAATCTTTATTCTTTTATTTTTGCACAAAAACATGCTAATTATAGGTTTTTACACAATGCATGCTTTTGGTAATTATTCCTATTTACACATATCTACATGCATTTGCAAAGGTTTTTGTAGCTAAAATATAAGAATAAAGAGTGATGAATGGGTATTCATCACCGTCCACATCCACCAAAAGAAAAAAAAACATAGCACAATAGCAATCAGCAGTTTATGTGAAGCAAGCAATAGGTAAACAAAGAAATTGAAATTTATGTCATGGGTTACAGAGGTCATATGCAACCAAACAGGAAGCCTATAATGACAACATTAAAAATTTTCATCTTACCGAACACGAAAATAGCAAGTTAGAACATACAACACTCACAAATATCATCAGATTCTCACAGTGAACTCACAAATCCACCCATATCATAACATCAAAAACAGAAGAAAGCTAAACAAATAATATACAACACTCATAAATATCATTAGGTTCTTCTAGTGAACTCAGAAATCCATCCATATCATAACATAACAAACAGAAGAAAGAAAAAAAACCCAACATCAGTTGTAAAGAAGTTTGGTGAAGAAGACTAAAGAAAGGAAAACCGCAGTTGTAAAGAAATAGAACGATCACAAAGCAACAGCAAGCGTAGATCGCCAGTGGCGAAAATCGAAGAGATGCATACAGAAGAAAAACGTTGGATGGGAAAGTGGAAGCTATTCGAAACTGCAAGGAAGGCAGAAATGATAGGAATCTTAAAAATCACCTAGATTACAACTGAAAGCTTACATGCAATACAGCAGCAACTGCAGTCTCGAGAGGACAAGAAACCAAACAGGCGTAGTCTTTAGATCGATGAAAAGGGAAACAGAGGAAGGAGGGAGGAGAAACATGCACCGGAAATCAGATCGATCGCGAAAGAAAGAGCAGAGGCGGCAAGTAGAAAGAAGCGGAGGCGGCAAGTAGAAAGAAGCGGCGTAAAACCTAAAAACCCAAAGTCTTTGTTCGGCAGCTGGCAGAAGAAAGAACCGGAAGCAAACACGTCGCAATGAAAGGAAAGGGGGAAAAACGGGGCAGGGTTTACCGGGGAGGTAAATAGAAAAGGGCACCGGACACGTGGAAGAAGGAGTGGTAAGAACCCACTAATAGTATATGTAATAGATGTGGGAAGATTTGGGGTGACAACTGCCCACACACGCCGCCTAAAGATTCGTATCCTAACAAATAATGATAAAATTCCTATACACATGGCAAACACTGACAAGGGGTAAGCGCATACAACGGAGAGCAAACAGTAGGTACATGTATCAGAAGCTACTTGGAAAACCTAGCTTCAGTATAATATAAAGATAAAGATTTGTTAAAAACCTAGCATTGAAAATCGATATATGTTTACCGCATGCAGGGGATGAAGCCAATGTTAATACACATCAATATTGTACTTGATGCTAATTTATACCCAAAAAACAATCAGAAAAGATTCAAAATAGTTAGAGGCAATCCCGAGGTCGGATTGAAATTGAACAACATCCCTCAAGACAACATTCTCCATTATATCAATATATACGAAGAAAAGTAAGAGAAGGTCCAGAAGCATTACTTACATGCAGGAAATCGTGCGCCTTTGATCCATGCATTCGATCTACTGGATCACGGATATGATTTAGATGCAAAATGAATGAAGATGAATTTGGAGAGGGTGAATGGATATAGTTTAGTTGTGACTTCAAAGCTTGGAACTCTAAAACAATCCAACCCATTCAAGATTAGTGTAATTTTGTTAATCCCTAATTCGCAAGATTAACTTTGAGCCCTCTTCACTAAAACATACATAACTCTCACATTCGAACTCGAAATTATGTGTTCTTAAACTCGTGGGAAAGGCTGAAGCGAGATGATTTTTTAATATAATATTTGATATATTTTGACTCAACCATGGCCGGTTCCAAGCCTGGGTAAATGAGGAGGGTTGCGTCTGGTAGCCGACGTAAAACAGTCGGAGACAACTTCCTAAATAGTATTTTTTTAAAAATATTATTTAGGAAGTTGCCTCATGATAGTCGGATCTTTTCAACATGGATTTAAACAAACATATAGATTTTGTTGGGGCATTCCCTACTTACAACATCGTCCAAATGCAATGAAAAATTGGCAAAGGCCGCTACATCGCAGCCCGGATGTAGTTATAAATTTGCGAGGGTTCTTGCATGAGGAACGCATGCGGGTAAATAAGCTAATTCTGTTGCTTCACCGCCCGGATGCAATCCAAAATTTGCAAGGATTTCGCATAGTGGATGCATGCGAGTAAAGAAGTTAGTCCAAAAGAGGTTGCAATGGAAGTTACGGATTGGTAGTTGGAATATTTGTACTTTAATTGGAAAATAGTGGATATGATGGAAAGAAGGAAGATTCATATACTATGTCCTCAAGAGACTAAATGAGTTGGAGAGAAAGCAAGGGAGATTGAGAAGACATGCTTTAAAATTTGGTATTCGGGTAAAAATAAGGACAGAAATGATGTTGGCGTGATTATTCATAAGGATTTGAAGGATTGTGTGGTTGAGGTGCAAAGACTCAGGGATCGGATTATTTTTCTAAAATTAGTGCTTGAAGAAGAAATTCTGAATATCATCACAGTTTATGCACCACAAATTGGTTTACATGAAAGGACTAAACAAGCTTTTTGGGAGGATCTGCATAAGATTAAACAAGGAATCCCGCAAAGAGATATGATTTGCATAGGTGGAGATCTTAATGGACATGTGGGAAAGATGCTTTAGGGTATGCTAATGTTCATGGAGGACATGGTTTGGGGATAGAAATGAAGAGGGAAAAGTCATTCTGGATTTTGTAACGGCATATGATCTTTTCATAGCAAACACTCTCTTCAAGAAAAAGGAGCATTTAATTAATTATAAGAGTGGCCAAACTAGAACACAGATAGATTACTCTACGTTGAGGAGAAGAGATCGGTTGTATTGTAAAGACTGCAAAATAATCCAGGAAAGAGTTTGGCAATCCAACATCGCTTGTTAGTCTTGGATGTGCAAATAAAAGGGATGGTAAAGAAAAGAAGGGTTCCTAAGATCACTAGAAGTAGATGGTGGAATCTTCCAATGAAGCAATTGAGCTTGAGGGAGAAGTTTTTAGAAAACTTATCTTGGGATTGTAGTGGAAGTGGAAACGAGATGTGGGAGACAGTAGCATTTTGTCGAAAGGTTGCCAAAGAGATGCTAGGCTAGTCAAAGGGAGGAGCTCCATGTTAAAGGGAGGCTTGGTGGTGGAGTGAAGGGGTGCAAGAGAAACTAAAAATTTAAAAAGCATGCTTTAAAGATTTGTCTAAGGATAAAATTGAGGAAACTGTCACAAACTACAAAATAACAA
>JAZKJV010007170.1:0-121968 GCA_037367405.1 Ottelia alismoides | reverse complement strand
ACTCAGGGCCCACCAAGTATCTAGAGGGTTAGCAGGTTAGCGCCTGCTAACCCTTTGTGCTTTTTGCGCCTCAGGTCGCCATACTGGTCGCCATAGGCGATGAGATGTCGTGAGACGTCATGAGACCTCTGGCACTGTTGCGAACTCGCATCGGTGTCCTGCCGTTGGCTGCGCGGGGCGCTGGGCAAAGCCTGAAGGTGGCTAGTCGCTGCAGGGCAGCAGGGATGGCGACCTCAATGGCGACTGGTGCGTTTGCACGGCGGAGTCCAGGGTCGCTCGTGAGCATGGGGGCGCCGGATGCACGGATGCACTGACCGGCGCAACAGGACATCATTGCCTGCCAAGCTGCGAAGGCTGCTTGAGACTGTCTGCAGCCGGTTAGGTTCGGCAACTGAGCGACGGCCGACGCCGGAACCGGTCTTTGGTAGGGCAATGGGGCCGATGCCCGCTGTACCTCCAGGACCGGTCACTTGAGCACGGCGGCCCGGCTGCTGGCCCGCGAACGACTCCTGCTCTCCGGGGCGACCGGTCGGACCCGACCCCAAGCGGCCAGGCGAACCGTTGGATTGGCTTCCGAGAAGTTGCCGTTCACGAAGCTGCATGGCATGGAGTGCAACGTCCCGGACGGGGGCGTGCGAAACCCAAAGACTTCACCCTCGCGAGTACGCGACAACTGCGCCACACCTGACATTTCAAGAGTTCGGGCGGCTTCGGCCGGTCAGCAGGTCAGCAGGTCAGCAGGTCAGCAGGTCAGCAGGTCAGCAGGTCAGCAGGTCAGCAGGTCAGCATGACCTTCCCACATTGGTAGTCCAAGAAATCGTCCGCACCTCCTCACGCTCAGTTTTCGGTCGGCGCCAACAACTTTTGGAATCGGCGGTTGATGGCCGCACTTGCACCAACGCGGATCTTTACGAAGGCAAGGAAAGAATCAGTGCGTACCCCGCGCTAATTCCGCATAGGCTTCCCTAACACGAGTTCCAGAGCCTTAAGCGGCTTCGTGTAGTAAGAACTTATGTTAGGCTGATCGCGAAACGCCTCGCTGGCGAGTGCAGCTAGTCTTATCGCCTCACGTCGATCCCCCAGTCCTAGGGCGCAACGACCAGCAATGGCGCGAGTACGGGCAATCCATGGCGCATAGGAATATGTTGCAACCCCTCTGAGTGGCCCGTCAATTGTGCTTTGGAGCAGAACTCTTCCGTCAGCCTTCTCCTGGGACGTCAAGCAAAGCGCCTCGCCCAACATGCGTGCATGCAAGACACGTATGGACAGCAGATCCTCGTCTGTCGCGGTCACCGTTCTCAGAAGCAAAAGAGCTTTCTCCACATCGCCTGCCGCGAGTCGGATGTTCGCTCTGGTAAGAGCAACTAGTCGAGCGTAGTGATCCGGCCTCCAACCGTCACCTCGGGTCGTACCCACTCTCGTTGGCAACTCGTCCAGAACTCGATCGGCTTCATTAATCCGTCCTTGCATCACAAGGTTTGTCGCGATCAGGACATAATCGTCCGTGGCCCACGGCTGATCCCCCTCTCCCATACGCCTTCGGAGGTCTCGCATCTCTCGGAAGTGCCTGTCTGCGGAGTCGTGCTCACCCGAATGCATCTCCGCTAACGCAAAATGCCATAAAAATTCTTCAACAGGTCCTATCCTGCGCATGATGGCCTCGTTGGCATTGAAATGTCCAAGAGCAGCTGTAACGTTACCTGCCGTTAGCTCTACCTTTCCGATCCAGTAATCGATCTGCGGTATCCACCAATCTGGCACAGGCATCCTTGATGACAGGAGCGCAGCGCGGCTCGATATCAACGTGTGAATTGTCAAATCCCGATCTTCCCTCAGCTGAGCCGCTGCCTGCGCCGCCACAAAGAGTGCGCGGATTTGATGTACTCCACCAAGTTGTCGCAGCGCGGAGAGAACGTCCTCGAATTGCCTTTTGCCACGATCCGAATTCGACGTCGCTCTCAGCCAATCCGCCATCTTCAAACGCATCTCCATTGCGGTCCTAGACAACTCGCCCTCAACCTGCACTACCGAGTCGATGGCGTTTTGGAAGGCGACTACGGATGAGTCGAGCTGATTCTCAGCCGCCAACTGCTCTGCCCGCAGGAAGCCAGTCCAAGCACGTGCCACGGCTGAACCGGGCCGCCGGAGCTCGGGCATCGCCTCCACTCGGTCCAGGTCCTCCGATATCTCCTTAAGTGGTGCGCCTTGATCCCAGCTCACCCGAACTAACATCAATCTGGCATCCAGGAGAACCGCGGGCTCATCGGTGGCCAGCGCGATAGCCTGTCGAACGCGTTTTTCTGAATCCACCAGGTCTTTGTTGTGGTGCAGTGCCTCTCCGATGAAAAGCGCTGCGCGTGCCTGCTGTGCCGTTGGTGCGGAAAGGCGTTCCAGCAAGTCGAGCTGACGGGTCGCGTAATCGGCGGCAGCCTTGTAGGCGCCCATGTCCGAGAACACGCTGCCCACAACGCCGAATAGCTCTGCTTGCAGTTCCGGCTGGCCCGCAAAGCGCTTCTCGATCAGCTGAGCACCCCCTTCCAGCAGCGCCTGTGGAGAGTCGGAACGTAGGGCAGCGTTCGGGTAGATCTGGCTGTTGACCCTGAACACATCCGTGACGAACTCCTTTACCACGCGCTCACGCTCCGCGGATCGCGCCGCACGTTGCGCCTGGCTCACCGCAGCGATGCTGCCGATCACGATGGCCGCCAAGACGGCGGACGTCGCCCCAATGCCCAGCCAGTGCCGCCGAAGGTTCTTTCCCATCCGATATCCGAGACTGTCCGGCTTTGCGGCGACCGTCTTGCCGTCCAGATGACGCTCAATGTCCTGAGCCAGGGCGTCAGCGGTGGCGTAACGTCGGGCTGGTTCCCTCTCCATGGCCTTTGCCAGAATGGCGTCGACATCGCCTCGCAGAGCCTTAGCGGCAGCTTTAGTGCCTGCTCGGCTGCTCGCAAGGGGAGCGTTGCCCTCCAGAACCGCTTCCTCCAAAGCCGCTGGCGTGGCCCGCTTGGGCGCGATCGGCAAAGTTCCGGTAAGAATCTCGTAGAACAGAACGCCCAGGCTGTAGATGTCGGACGCCACACCGATAGCCTCGCCCGCGATCTGCTCCGGCGACGCGTACTGGAGCGTCATCACTCGGCCTTGCTGCCGGGTCAGTCCATGGTCAACCGCCGCTTCGTTCAGCAACTTGGCAATCCCGAAGTCGAGAAGGTGAGCTTGGCCGTCCGCGGTGACGAGCACATTGGATGGCTTCAGATCCCTGTGAACCACGAGGCGGCCATGGGCGTAGCCGACTGCCCGAGCGACCTGTATGAAGAGTTGAAGCCGCTCGGTGATGGACAGACCTTTGGCTTCGCACCAAGCATCGAGCGACTGGCCGTCGATGTACTCCAGCGCCAGAAAAGGTCGCCCCAGTCCATCAACTCCTGCGTCGTATAGCCGTGCGATGTTCGGATGCTCGAGCAACGCACCGATGTCCCGCTCGCGTGCCATGCGTTCTGCCAATCCTGCGCCCCAGGCTAGGCGCGGCAGTTTCAATGCCACCTGCCGCTTGTAACTGCCGTCGTCGCGATCTGCCAGCCAGACAGTGCCCATTCCACCATGACCGATCTCGCGGATCAGGCGATAAGGGCCGATCCGGTCTCCCGCGGACGACACGGTGCCGTCGGCCGCTCCGCACTCGATTCTGGGCCCGTCGTCAAGGAACCCGTGCTGGCTCTTTGCCAGATGTGCATCGAGCATGGTCTGCAACCTCGGGCGCAGGTGGGCGTGTTCTGCGGGCAGTGCGGCTAGCCAAGAGTCGACTTGCGCTGGCTCGAGATCCAGAATCTCGTCGAGCAACCGGCTCAGGGTGATCAGGTCTGCAGATGGCGATGACATGGCCTTGCGGAACGGTTACGCCTCTTCCTGACGGATTCTGGTGGATGCAGCGGACATTAGCGTACAGAAATTCTTGTGCCTGCTGTTGCGCCCAGGATGTCCGGTTAAAGCAATGCCTCTGGGTCCTGACAAGGGAGGACACAAGCAGCGTCGCGGCCAGCCCCCCAGATGGATCGGACTGTCAGCCAAGCGTCATTGCGACCGCGGAATTCTTTAGTGTGATATCCCGTTAGCACGCACCGGGTCTGGACGTTCCGCTGCCGTAAGCAGCCTGCGCGGCGAGATGACGCTCGGCGAGCACCCTGCGCTTCCCCTGGACCGGGCCCGTGCGCGGGCCAGGGACTTGATGGAGTTGGTGCGCCAGAGCGTGGAGCTTCGTCATAGCGTCCAGCGCTCTGGAAACTTCCTGCGCGTTGGAGGTAAGACCGAACCCGGCCCGGTTGCTCCTTGCCATTGGACACGGCCCGCGCCACCTGAACAATCAGCTTCAACCGTTCACGAATTGGCAGCCCTCGCTGCTGACACCACGCGTCAACCCCGGCGTCATAGAGCCGCCGCGATGGCCGAATGCTCCAGCAGCGCCCCGATCTCGCGCGCCCGGGCCATGCGCACGCCCAAGCCTGCGACCCAGGCGAGCCGGGGCAGCTTGAGCGCCACCGAGCGCTTCAAACTGCCGTCTGCGCGCTCGGCGAGCCAGACGGTGCCCATGCCACCCTGGCCGATCTGCCGTATCAAACGGTGGGGCCCACCAGATCGCCTGCGGCAGCCGTCTCCTCGTCCTCGGCATTCGGCAGGGTCGCCAGCGACGAGAGGAAGCCCCGCGTACGGTCAGCGTCCTGTTCGGCCAACATCTCCTGCAGCATCGGGCCCAGGTGGCTGTCGCCTTCGGGCAACGCGGCGATCCACGCCTCGCGCTGGCCGGGCTCCAGCTCCATCGCCTGGTCCAGTGAGTCGGCTCAGCGCGGCAAGTTCGGGGATGGACAGGTGCATGGCGGTTCGAGGGAGTGGCTGTCCTTCGGACGGATTCCCCCGCCCGAACCGGACATCAGCGTCTCGAAAGTGCGATTCAAGACTTCAGCGTCGCCTGCAGCAGCATCCGCGCCTTGTCCCAGTCACGTCGCACAGTACGCTCGGTGAGGTCCAGCGCCTCTGCGATCTCGGTCTCCGAGTAGCCGCCGAAGTAGCGCATCTCCACCACCTTGGCGAGGCGCGGCTCCGCGGCTTCGAGCGCCAGCAGCGCCTCATGCACGTGCAGGATCTCAGCCTCACCGGAGGGCAGATCGGCCGCCGCCTGCGTGTCCAGCGTCACCTCTACCAGATCGCCTCCGCGCCGCAGGGCCTGGCGCTCGCGCACCGCATCGATGACCACCGATCGCATCACCTTGGATGCGTAGGCGAAGAAGGCGCGCCGGTCGTCGATGTGCAATTGGCCGGCGTTGAGGAACCGCAAATAGGACTCGTGGACCAGCGCGGTCGTCTCGAGGTAGGTGTTGCGGCCACCGTCCCTCAGGCGGGAGCGTGCCAGTTTGCGCAGTTCGTCGTAGGCCGTGGCGAATAACTCGTCGCGGGCGCTCTGGTTGCCTTCAGCGACCTGGCGGATCAACTGGGTCAGATCGGGCATTGGGGGATTCACTGTGACGGTGCCGGGTCGGGGGCCTAACGATCAGCATTCTCCGGCCCGGCGGCGGCACTTTCCATCCCATGAACCGGCATGGCGTCAAGGGCCGCGATTGCCCGCCAGTCTAGCCTCCAGCTTAGCGAGGGGCGCCTTGACCTCTGGTCTTACCTCGGGCTGCTCTTCGAAAGCGGCCCGTGCCCGCTTGGCGTAGGCAGTCACAGCGCTCCCATGCCGCCGCCGGCCGATCTCGCGGATCAGGCGGTACGGGCCGACCAGGTCGCCGGCGTGGGCCACCGTGTCGTCCGCCTCATCGGGCAGCCGCGGGCCATCGGCCCGGAAGGCCCGGTGGCTCTACGCACGGTGCGGCCAGCATCTCGCGCAACTGGGGACGCGGGTGGGCATGGTTCGACGGATGGGCGTCCAGCCACGCGTCGCCCTGGGACGGGTCGAGGTCCAGCGCCTCGTCGAGCAGGCGGCTCAGTGCAATCAGGTCCGCGGGTGTCGACGCCATGGCGGTGCGCCGGGAGTGTGTGTCCCCTGAGACGGATTCTGGCGGCGGCGCCGGACGCGCCCGGACGAAATCTCTGCGGTCTTCATTTTGTTGACGTCGCGGCGTCCGGTTGCGGCGCGCAGTCGCGTCCGAACAGGGGAGGGAGCATGTGCAGCGCAGTGCCGCAGTCGCCACCCTCGGACCACCGATGGAGATCGACATGAACCACCGCCACCACGCCACCCCCGCACCCGCCTATGCCGCCCCGCCGATGGTCGCCCGGCTGTCGGCGCTGTTCGCCGCCGTGCTGATCAGCACCGGCGTGCTAGGCGGGATGCTGGGGCTGTTCGAGGGACAGGCGCGTGACGCGACGCTGGCAAGGGCGGCCGTGCCTGCGGGCGCTGCCAAGCACGTGGCCTCCGCGACGGACACGCCACCGGCGCCGCGTGCGCCGGTCGTCGCACGGGCCGACCTCTGAGCTACCGGCCGCGCAGGAGAACGCCATGAAAACGTCCGCGATCGGCTTGCTGCTGTTGGCGCTGCTGGCGCTGACGGCCTGCGGCGGCGGTGGCGGTGGCGACGCCCCCGACGACCCGCGCCAGTCGGCGCCGCCGGTGTTCTGCCCGAGTCAGCCCGAGGCCTGTCGCTAGGCGACGCGCCCACCCCTGGTGCCCGCCGCGCATGCGCACGGCGGACCCCGCGATCCCGACCTGGAGCGCCCCCATGTACACCAACCCGAAGCCCCACACGATGCCCGACTACGCCGAGGCGCCGCTGCTGTCGCGGACCAATCTGCTGTTCGTGGCTGCGCTGCTCGCCGGCACGCTGGCCGGGGGCCTGCTGGGCGTGTTCAACGCGCGGTCCGGCCTGCCGGCGGGCGCGCGGGCTGCGTCCGCTGCGCCTGCTCCGGCGAGCGCGTCGGCACCGCGTGAGATCGCTGCGCCGCGTGACGCCGCCGACGAAGCACAAGTCGCGCTGCACTCGCGGGGCGGGCGCTGAGCCGCAGCGCTTGCAGACGCTATCGAAAGGACCGTATGGAACGCCTGTTGAATCGGCTCGACCGCAGGCTGACCTGGACGCTGGTGCCGTCGTGTCCGCGCGGCGAGGAGGCAGTGTTGATGGAGAGGGTGGAGCGGTCGAGGCGGGCGACCGTGGATCTGGCTCAGGAGCCCGTTTGAGACCGACATCCGCTCCGGCGGCCCTGTTGCCCAGGCCGAGGCTGCATCAGATCAGCTTTCGGGGCGCCCTATCGCCCAACGCCAGGCTGCGCGCGATAGTGGTGCCGCAAGAGCCCGAACTGCCGGCGCAGACCACGCGGCCGTCCCTTTCGAGACAAACTGCGCGCACCAACGACCGTTGCGCATGAACTGGGCCGAGTTGCTCAAGCGCGTCTTCGAGATCGACTTGAAGCAATGCCCAAACTGCGGTGGATGTGCTGCGCTCAACTGCGACTCGATCACCTCATCGGGGCTTTCTGCGGGCATGCACCAAGCCGATGAACAGCAAACCTGTACTGAGCATGGCGTAAGTGTGCAGTTCTGGCACTGCGGCCACGCCGAATGCGGAACCGGTAATCATCGCGCTGGTTGCAAAAGGCGCGCTCGGCCCGCTGGGGAATCCTTCTTCATGGGACCCTGTCGGATACCCGCTCACATCCAGTAGATTGGTACCTGGGGCCGAGAGGGGAGCTGAGAATCGGAAATGGACGATGGTGTGAATGGGCATGGCATAGAATGCAAACGAACTAGAGCTGTCCGACCCCCCGGAAGTGAACTCGGGCGTCCAGTGGATGTTCGTGAATCCGCCTGTGGTGGTCGTAAAGACGTCATAGTCAAGCAATTGCCCGCTCGCGTCATCCGTCGTGAAGGTGCCGGATGCCGTCGCGCCGTCCTGGAACGTTACGCCCTGCAGTGTCCAATTGATCGTGCCGGCAATTGCCGGTGGGGTCGGCGTCAATGCAATTACCGTTGCCATGAGTACTGGCGCTATGGCACCAAAGGTTGAAACGCCGAGTGGATGGTTACGCGGTGACATTTCAGGCTCCTTCAAGTGAATTGCGATTGATGGAATGCACTCGGTGACGAGCGTGATGGTCTGCGTCGGCCGGCATGTCATCAACTCGCGGGCTCGGGAGGCCGCTGGCAGGATCGTCAGCGTCGTCCTCCCTTTTCTACAGACGCACTTCCCTTGTGCAACCGGACATCAATGGCGCGTCCTGGACGGAGCGTGCCGCGAGGGCGCCGGTTGGCGACCAGCGCTAGCTAGTCCGCCCCTAAGCAGCCCCTAAGCCGCCGGCCGCGAACGACTCTTGATGGCCTTCTGCAGCCTGATGCGGTCGCAGCAGTCAGCTGCCATTCAACTTAGGGGGGCACCAGCAGCACCGATCCGTCCAGGCATCATCAGGACGCGGCTGACAGCTGTCGGGAACGTAACCGTAGACCCGCTCCCGGCCAGTTGCTGTCGTCGGCGACCGTCCGGTGTCAGGCAGCCTGACACTGATTGTTGTTCACTCGGTCGCCTGGGCAGGGACGCAGTAAGGCCATGGCGAGGATGAAGTCATCACCGGCGAATCTTTTGCTGGTCCACGCTACGAATTTGCCCTAGGATGTTTCGAATGAAGGGTTATTCGTTGAACCGCCGTGTTTGAACTGCTTGAAGGCGCTCGAACCCTGGTGCTGCTCTGCGCGTTTTCGACGTACGACCCCCCGTCCAAGCTCAAACGCAAGCAGCTGCCGACTCTCGATCGTATCGAACCCACGCTGCAGCGCTTAGAGAAGCTGCTGTCCAGCGATCGGTACGCGGCACAGGGGTTTCAGCCGGTCAGGCTGTTGAACCCGAGTAAACGCGAGCTGTTGGAGCGCCTCGAATCAATCCGGGAAGCGCTGAACGAACGCCCCGCGGTCAATCTGATGGTCTTCTGGAGCGGGCACGGGAACATCCACGAGAAGTCATTTCGATTGGCGACCCGGAACACCTGTGATCCCATCGAGTACGAAGACGGCATCGGCCTGAACGACGTGCTGCGGGAGTCCGGTGTCGCGCGGGTGAACACCTGGACCCTCTTTCTCGACGCCTGCTACGCGGGTGAGGGGCTCGGTGACGTGATAGGTGCCGCGCATGACTTGCTCAAGAGCGAAACCGGTCGCCTGCGCGGGTACGGTGCACTTTGTGCTGTTGCGCCCTTCGAGCGGTCCAGGGACAGTGTCTTCCTAGACACCGTCATCAACGTGCTGGAACAGGGCATGAGCGCGACGGCCCGCACACATGCCGAGGGCGAAGGTGGTGGCGGCGAGTTCAACCCATTCAACAGGCTGCTGAGCCTGAGCGAGTTGTTCGAGGCCGTTTCGAGTGAATTCCGGGCCGACCCTGGCAAACACCGGAACGCACAGCCCTGGCCGATCCTGGGTGGCCCCGTCAACCCCCGGTTGTTTCCCAACCCGCAGTTTCGAGAGCGCGAGCCAAACCGCCTTGTCGAGAGCGCGTACCGGGCGATCGCTCGCGCGCGCGACCTGCAAAGCCACTTCTTCCCTAAGGCACTGGGCATCGACAACCTCGAGTCGGGCTGGCACTTTTCCGGACGTGTGGATGCAACCCGCTCGATCCTTGCTTGGATGTCTCGACCGGCGGAGTCGGCGACCGACCGCCTCTGCGTATTAGCAGCTGACGGCGGCACCGGCAAGTCCGCGCTGCTGGGCAGGCTGATTGCGCTGACGGACCGCGATTACCGCGCCAAGGCCAAGGCGCAAGGATGGAACGAGGCGCAGGACCAGCAGGCCGAAACGGTACCGCAACAGGACCGTATCGACGCCGCCCTGAGCCTGCGCAACCTCACCCCCCAGACGTTCGCAGAGCATCTGGCCAGCCTGCTCGGTGTGGTCTTGGCAGACAGCATTGAGGGTTTCGTCAAGAGTGCGGTGCAGTCCTTCCGGCGGGCAGACGGTGCGCCCCCCTGCATCGTGCTGGACGCGCTGGACGAAGCGCTGGAGCCTGCAGCCATCGTGTTCCGTGTGGTTCGGCCTTTGGCAGAGGCTGGCTGGAAGGTGCTTGTCGCCACACGGCGCACAGCCCAGGCTAGAGGGGCGAACAACCTTGTGGCGGACCTGGGACCGGCAACGCTACTGGAACTGGACAAGGACGCTCAGAGCTGGGGAGACATCCACGCCTACGCCCTAGGCAGGCTCAAGCAAGCCGCTTCCTTGGCCGCGGTGACTGATGCCGCGGCCCGCCTGATCGCAGATCGTGCGGATGGGAAGTTCCTGTTCGCCCGCATGGCCACTTCTTCGCTGTTGCGTACGACAGGCCCCGTTGACTCTGAAGGGTTGTCAGCCCTAGTCGCCAGCGATGCAACTGAAGCGTTGCACCGTGACGTGGCTGCACTGGATGAGGAGTTCGAACGCCACTTTGCCTGCCAGGGCGGGGGCGCAACTGCCATGCTCACAGCGATTGCCTGGAGCGAAGGCGATGGCGTCCCGCTGCGCGATGACATCTGGGCGGCCATGGCTGAGGCCGTCGGTTCGCTCAAGGCGCCTGGGCTGAAGTTCGAGGAACGCCACCTGCTGTGGCTGCTGCGCGAAGCGGGGCGCTTTATCCAGGAATCGGGCGACGGGGACCAGGCGGTGTACCGCCTGTTCCACAAGTCGCTCGTGGATCACTTTCAGCGAAGCGCATGGCACAACGATCCCCTGCTGGAGGCGTTCGACGAGAGGATTGCAAATGCGCTGGTGGTCCGCGTCCGCGCCTCGCACGACTGGACCTATACGAACCCCTACCTCATCCGCCACATGCCAGCGCACCTTGCACATCGCGCTGAGCAGAAAGGGCTCAATAGCCTGCTGCTGAACTTTGATTGGATTCAAGCCCGCCTGAACCTCAGCGGCGTTCAAGCCCTGCTAAGCGACTACAGGCTTTGCGCCAGGGCGTACCCTGCGACCGCGCGGCTGCACCGCACGTTGAGCATGATTGCTCATATCCTCCACAAGCACCCCGAACAGCTCGTTCCCCAACTGCTGGGGCGCATTGCGCCCGGCGTGCCAGATATCACGGCGCTGCTGGACAGTCAGCCCGGTGCCAACTACAGCCTGCCGCCGCCAACGAACGAGGGGCTCAACATCACCCAGCGACTGATGCTGCAGATGCCCGATCTAACCATCGACCGTCAAGGCATGGATCTCATCAATCGCACGCTCTCTCTGGATGGCCTGCTGGAACGTGCAAAGGCATCTATCCGCGGTCAGTGCTGGGTTCCCGAACTCGGCGGGCTGCTGCAAGCCGGGGCTTTGGTTTATACCCTGCAAGGGCATGAGAGTTTTGTGAACGGCGTGGCCTTGAGCGCCGATGGCCGCACCGTCGCGTCTGGCAGTGACGACAGGACGGTGCGCCTCTGGGACGCGCAGACGGGGCAGATCCTGCGTACTCTGCAAGGCCACGAAAACACGGTCCGCAGCGTGGCCCTGAGCGCCAACGGCCACACGGTCGTCTCTGGCGGCGACGACAACACGGTGCGCCTGTGGGACGCGCTGACGGGGCAGGCCCTACGCACGTTGGAAGGCCATGAAGATCCGGTCCGCAGCGTGGCCCTGAGTGCCGACGGCCGCGTGGTCGCCTCCGGCAGCCGCGACGGCACGGTGCGCCTGTGGGATTCGCAAACGGGGCAGGTCCTGCGCACCCTGAAAGCCCATGCGGACTTGGTCATCTGCGTCGCCTTAAGCGCCGACGGCCGCATGGTCGCCTCTGGCGGCGACAACTGCACGGTGGGCCTTTGGGACGCGCACACCGGGCACTTCCTACGCATGCTGCGAGGTCATGAATACACCGTCTACAGCGTGGCCTTGAGCGCCGACGGCGGGATGGTCGCCTCTGGCAGCAGCGACAACACGGTGCGCCTTTGGGACGCGCAGACGGGGCAGGCGCTGCGCACCCTGCAAGGCCATGAAGACAAGGTATCCAGCGTGGCTTTGAGCGCCGACGGCCGCACTGTCGCCTCTGGCAGCGACGATTACACGGTGCGCCTGTGGGACGCGCAGACGGGGCAGGCCATGCGCCTGCTGCAAGGCCATGAGCACGAGGTCAATAGCGTGGCTCTGAGCGCCGACGGCCGCACCGTCGCCTCTGGCTGCGACGACGACACAGTGCGCCTGTGGGATGCACAGACGGGGCCGGGCCTGCCCACCTCGCAAGGCCATGAAGACTGGATCCACAGCGTGGCCTTGAGCGCCGACTCCCGAACGGTCGCCTCTGGGAGCGACGACAAGACGGTGCGCCTGTGGGACGCGCGGACTGGGCGGGCTTTGCGCACCCTGCAAGGCCATAAAGGCTCGGTCTACAGCGTGGCCCTGAGCGCCGACGGCGGCGCCGTCGCCTCTGGTGGCGACGATGACGGCGCGGTCCGCCTGTGGGACGTGCAGACGGGGCAGCCCCTACGCACTCTGCAAGGCCATGAAGGCTTGGTCTACGGCGTGGCACTGAGCGCCGACGGCCGCACGGTTGCCTCTGGCAGCGACGACAACACAGTGCGCTTGTGGGACGCGCCGACGGGGCAGGCCCTGCACAACCTGCAAGGCCATGAAGGCACGGTCTACAGCGTGGCTATGAGCGCCGACGACCGCATAGTCGCCTCTGGCAGCGACGACAAGACAGTGCGCCTGTGGGACGCACAGACGGGCCAAGAACTGCACACTCTGCGAGGCCACGAAGACAAGGTATACAGCGTGGCTTTGAGCGCCGACGGGCGCACCGTCGCCTCTGGCAGCAGAGACAACACGGTGCGCCTTTGGGACGCGCAGACGGGAAAGGCCCTTCGCATCCTGCAGGGCCATGAAGGCAGGGTCTTGTGCGTGTCCCTGAGCGCCGACGGCAGCACCGTTGTGTCTTGCGGCGGCGACAAGACGATGCGCCTCTGGGACGCGCAGACCGGCCGCTTGCTGGAGTGCCTGACCATGGATGCGCAAGTCAGCGCCCTGAGCCTAGCGGAGCACCCCGACCGAAAGATGGTGGCCGCCGCCAGCGGACAGTCCGTGGTTCGGCTGACGCGCTGGGACGCGAAACTGCCGCGCGCCTAGGACGGGCCTACGACCACCACCCATTCGCTGACAACGGGCCGCAATGGGTCTGCCGATCGAGCGGTGACCCAATACGTGCCCGGTGCCGCCAGGCTCAGCGCAAGGTGTTCAGTCGCGCCGTCCTTTAGGCTTATCCCGGCCTCATACGCCGTCACATCGGGCGACTGCACCGATACTGCGGTCACCATCAATCGCGCTGCGCGCACCGCATCCAATTCGATCTCGAAGGGGTCGCCGGCCATCACCAGCGCAGGAGCTGCCAGGCCAAGACTGCCGTCGGACGGATCGCTGCTCATGTAGGCCCGCGTGTCCAATGGGCTCGCCAAGTTCTGCAGCATATCCGTGAGGCTGCGGGCCGATGGCATGGACGCATGCTTTTCATCCAGCGCAATCGCGTCGGTCGATTGCGCCCACTCGATGGGCACGGCCGAAGGTCCAGGCACGGTGCCATCACCCCGATGAAACAACTGGTTCTGACCGGCGGGCGTGTCGAACGGTAAGTCGTCGGACAGCCTCAGCTCACCGGCCAGCCAGCTTGCAGATTGCGGTGTTTTCTGGCGGCGATTGAACAGGCATGAGATCTTGTATGGCGTCGGCTCACCCTGCTGCATGCGACGAATCACGGGCTCTCGGATTGCGCGATGGAACTCCAGTGCATCCAGAACGCGACCTGCATCGATGTGCGGCAGTGGTGACAGGTCGGATGGTGGGTTGGATGGCGTCGCGGTTGGGGGCAAAGGGAGCAAGTGACCTATCCCGAAGAAGTCGCCCACGCGTGCCAGGCGTTCGCCAGTATCGGTGAACACCTTGACCACCGGTGCCTGCGGCAACAGTTCGTAGGTCGACGCGAAGCTGCGGATGACCGTAGAAAAGTCTAGGGGACCCAAACCCATGCCGTTGACCAACGCACCGAGCGCCTTGGGCGCGCCCCGGTGGGGGGTGCCGATGGTGATGAGGCGGCGAGTTATCTCGGCCCCCCCCAGATGCTCCAGGAAGTAGCGTGCTACCAGGCCGCCCATAGAGTGACAGACCAGCCAAAGCTCGGCATCAGGGCCGCCTGCGCCGTTGCGCCAGTCGTGCAGAAGGGGCCGTACTTTGGCGTCCAGCGCCAGCGCCGCCCAGCGGTTAGAGGCGCGCCAGTCATAGGGAAACTTCACGAACTGGCGAGCGGGCTCACGCACGACAGACTTCAACGTTGTGACCAAGGCATCGTAGTCATCGACGCCGAACCAGCCCGGAATCAGCTGGTTGTTGTACAGGTCGGTCGCCACCACGCCGTCGTCGGGCTTTCCGCTGCCGCCGTGGAAGGCGATGTCCCCGCCAACCCAGTTCCAAATCAACCGGGGCAGCGCTTGCAAGGACAGGTCATAGATCGGCTTGCCATCCCGCTCAAGTCGCGATCCACCGATGCCAGGTATGAGGACGACGATGTCGTTGGTCATGGGCGGGTGGAGTGCGGCGGGAGAAAGGCTCGCTTTTAGAGGGCGGCAGCGGTAGTTGTCAAGCAACGCCGCGAAAGTAGTCAACGGCAGCTTCAACGCTGCAAAGCGTGTTGGTCGAGCGTCGCAGATGGGTCGATTCGAGTCCATCGCGCTGGTCGGGACCGGTCGCTCGCGGCGAAACAACGCCCGCGCAGAGTAGAAGTCAGCTTTCTGGCGCATTGCCGACGCTCATGGAGGCACGGGCTGCGTCACCTGATGTCGGCTTCATGGCGCTAACCGTGAGTACGCCCGCCGTCGGCGAATGGCTCCAAACGCTGCTTATGAATAGCTTTCCATAAGGGCCGTTATGCATAGCACGCAGTTATGCACAGTTGGTCCGGCAACGCGGCGTCGCCGCCCTCGCAAGAGGGCTGCGGTCGCGTCTTCGAACTGCACGTAATTACAAGGTCTTGAGAAACTTCAACAGGTCGTCGTCTGCCCGGAACCGACGTGGGACCACGTTGGGATCCTGAAGCCTGGCTAGTGCCTTCTCTTTCATGGCCAGATCGGCCTCAACGTACTGGTGCGTCGTCGCCGGACTCTCGTGTCCGAGCCACAGGGCGATCACGGTGATGTCCACGCCCGACTGCAGAAGGTGCATGGCCGTCGAATGCCTCAGGCAGTGCGGAGAGATCGTTCTCCCGGCCAGGCTCGGCGTCGTGAGCGCCGCGGCCTTGACGGCCAACGCCAGGCGCTGCGTTACGTTGGATCGCGTCATCGCCTGTCCGCCGCGGTTGGGCAGCAGCGCCGACGTGGAAGTCAGGTCCGGGTTGAACCTCAGCCATGCGCGGATCACCTTGACCGTCGATCGCCAGAGCGGCACCGACCGTTGCTTGCGTCCCTTGCCATGCAGATGCACGCAGGCGGCCGGGGCCAGCACGACGTCCCCGACCTTCACGCCAATCACCTCCGACACGCGGGCACCGGTGTTGTACAGCAGGGCCAGCAGGAGCTTGTCTCGCTGGCTCACCCAATCCGCTCCCGGCGCACCGATCACGGCCAGCATCTCCTCGCGTGTGAGGAACTCGAACATCGGCCGCTCGAAGCGCTTCATCGGCACGCCGAGCGCATTCTCGACGAACTGAAGTGCCGTCACGTCTCGCCGAGCCGCGAACTTCAGGAACGAGCGCAGCGCAGCCAGTCGCGCATTGCGGCTGCGGACGGTGTTGTGCCGATCGCGTTCGAGGTGATCGAGGAAGTCCAGGATCAGCGCGGGCGTCAGGTCGGCGAGCGACAGCGTCGTGGGTGACTTGTGCAGTCGTGCCTGGGCGAAGTCCAGGAACAGCACGAACGCGTCCCTGTAGGCCGCAACGGTCTGCGGGCTCAATGCGCGCTGCTGCGTCATGTGTTCGGCGAAGAAGGACTGGACCAGCGACGCGAAGCTCGGCGGAGCGGTCTTGCGCTGGTCAGGGCTACTCATCGTCGCTCTCCGCGAAGTCGGCGAAGCGTTCGAATCGAGCGCCGGCCAACGCCATCAGCTCCGGCACGCCGCTCAGGTACCAGTAGGTGCTGGAGATGTTGATGTGGCCCATGTACGTGGACAGGGCCAACATTCGTTGGTCGAGGTTCGCTCCCTGCTGATGCCACAGGATCATCCGCCTCACGGCAAAGCTGTGGCGCAGGTCATGCACCCGGGGTTGGCCATGGCCGCCGCGATCGATCCAGCCCAACTGCTCGCGCAACTGACAGAACACTCGATGCACCTGCCGGTCTCCCAGCGGCTCGCCGCGACGCACGCCGCGCGAGCTGACGAAGAAGGTCATCTGCGGCCTCGGTTGCACGTGCTGGCGGCGCAGGGCTCGGTAGGCGGCCAGCGGGCCGATCACGCTGGGGTGCAGCGGCACCATGCGCGACTTGCCAAACTTGGTCTGCTGGATGGTCAGGATGCCGCCGTCCAGATCGGCATCCGTGTCGGCCAGGTTGATCGCTTCCGAGACCCGAAGCCCAGCCGATGCGATCAGGCCGAACAGCGTCGCATAGGTAGCGGCACGAACGCCATCCGAGGGCTCGAGTCGGCGAGCCGCGACGATCAGCGCTGCGATCTCGACTTCGCTGTAGATGTGAGGCGCCACGCGGCGCGGGATCGGACCGAAGCTGGAGTCGTCTGGAACTTCGACGGTCGGATCGAACTGCTGCAGCCAGCGCATGAAGGGGCGCAGCGTCGCCAGCCGGCGCGCTGCGGTATCGACATTGGGCTGACCGTCCACGAGATACCGAGGCTGCACCTGACGCGCCCACTGGGCCATCACGTCCAAAGTCAACGCGCCACGCCGTTCCTCGCCGGCGATGAAGCGGGTGAAGTGACGCACGGCGAGATCGGAAGAGCACGGCTTGAACCCGAGGCGTCGGCGTTCAGCCAGGTATTGCTCCACCTTCGCGGTGATGTCGAGGCTCGGCGATGACGGGGCGCTCATGATGCGCTCCCAGGCCAAGGCAGAGCGACCTCGGACAGCAGTCGCAAGTCGAGCTTGGCGTAGATCAGCGAGGTGTCCAACGATCGATGTCGAAGCACATCAGCAACCTCCTTGATCGAACTGCCGCTGTTGACCAGGCGACAGGCCAGCGTATGGCGCAATGAGTGGCAACCGCGTGAGATGCCAGCACCTCGCAGGGCTCGCCCGATTGCCTGGCTCACTGCGTCGACGCCGATGGGTCTGTCGTGTGGCGCCAACCGACGGACGAACAGCGACGGCAACGTGGTTGCTGGTCGTTCGCGCCTCATGTACTCCGCCAGCGCTTGCCCGGTGATAGCCGGCAGCGGCAGTACATCCTGGCGCTGAGACTTCGTTCGCTTCAGGGTCACCGTGCCGGCGCGCCAATCGAAGTCGCTGATCTCCAGCTTGGCGATCTCGCCCACGCGCAGTCCGAGATCCAGGGCCAGGCGCACCATGGCCAGCAGGCGCAGCGGCGCCCGCTCGGCCTTGGCGCAATGCGCTTCGAGGCGCTGGACTTCCTCGGTCGTCAGCGCGCGCGGCAACGATGCCTGGCTCCATCGCACCGGCGACGAGATAGCGCCGAGCAGGCCGTTCACTGCGTCACCGCAGGTCCCGCGGTATCGGAAGTAGGCCCGCAGCGTCGCAGTGACTGCGCTGGCATGCGATGCACTGCTGACCCGCGTGAGCTCGGTCGCGATGAAGCCGCGAACGTCTTCCGGCTGCAATTCGCCGATGGCGATGGCCTTGCCCGCGACTTTGCATTGCAACAGCAGACTGATGCGTGCGAGCCGATCCTCTCGGGTGCCAATCGCCAGGCCCCGGGCGTCGCGCATGTGGGTGTTGTAGCGGGCCAATTCTTCCGCCACGGGACCGCTGGGCCCGGGCAACTCGACGATGACATGCTGCTCCCGCAACAAGGCCAGCAAATGCCCGAGACTGGCACTCAAGTCGCCGCGTGTGCGCAGTGCCGCAGGATGGCAGTCGCAGTGCGGCAGATGCGAATCCAGGAACTGCTCGACGAGAGACTCGTCGATCTGCTCAGCAGACAGTTGGCACTTCGTCATCCAGTGCGCAAAGTGCGACCAACCACGCAAGGCCGCTGCCGAGCTGCCTTCGGCGTACCGGCCTCGCTCCAGCACGTCCTGGAATGCATCGACGTACGAGGACAGCGGGCCGTCGAGCAGCCAAGCCCTGGCCAACGGGTGCAATGAGCGGATCAAGTCCATGGCGATCTCCAGTTGTGAGATCTCCATCCTTGCGCCAGCCCGAAACTTATGTCCAGTTCAACGGCGCCCATCCCGGCAGACTGCCCAGGGAGATCGCGACCTGCGGCCAGATCAAGCCCAGGAACTGTTCATAACTGCAAACTGTGCATAACGCTGCGTAGCTGCCTGTCCAGTGCCAACAGGCAGCTTCCGACTGAGGGCGTTACCGAGCGTCCCGGTGCCAGTGGAGTTAGCAAGCACGTCGCCGGCGGCTCAGTTTTCAGTCGGAGCCAACAGCCTAGAACTTTCTCGTGATGCTGAGCACAATCTTGTTGTTGTCCGTCGCACGCAGGCGACTGCCGTCCGGCACCAGATAGACCTCGCGCACGCGGGTATTCACACCCACCCACTCGGCGGTGAACGCATAACCCCAGCGCTTGTGTGTGACGCCGACCGAGTAGTCGGTGGTGTCGGCCTCCTTGAAGTTGCGGACCTTCTGGTGTCCGGCGTGCAGGTTCAGGGCCGTCTGGGGGTTCAGGTCGATGCGGTAGTTCACGTCGAAGAGCAAGGTGCCTCGGGAGTTGTGGTCACCGCGGTCGTAGCAGTTCAGGCCTGTGGTCGGGTCGTTGCTCACCAGCAGGATCTGGCCGCAGATGCCGCCGGTGTTGGCACCTCGGTAGGTTTTGGAAACGACGCCGAGTACGCGAGTTTCCAACGCGCCATAGCCCACCTCGAGCAGCAAGAAGTCGCTGTCGTACCGGGTGCGACGCAGGTCCTGCGGGGTGAACGTGGCGAGGTCGATCGCATGGGGTGCCTCGAACTCGGCGCCCGGAAACCGCTCGGTCGCCGCACCGATACCGAAATGCCAGGCGTCTGGATCGCCCCAGCGGTAACCCAGACCGGCAAGCACGCCTACACCGGCACCATCGAGGAACTGCTTCTTGCTCACAGTGGACAGTTCAAGCAAGCCGATGAAGCCTGCTTCGTGGGCGGCCTGGATGCTGACCTTTGCACCTGGTCTGAGCAGTGAGTCGGAGACACCCCGGCTGCGCAGGTCGGAGGTGACGGTGGCCTGAACGTCGACGGCGAAGCTGGCGATGTCCTGTGCCATGGCAGGGCCGCACGTCAGGGCGAGCGCTGCGCAACTCAGCAGCGTGGGAAAGTGAGGGAGGGTCATGGTGAGTTCCTTGTTGTTGTCGATCCGGAAGGCATGGCCGGGTCGTGGCTTGTCCTGTGCGTCCGAGCC
This sequence comes from Ottelia alismoides, assembly GCA_037367405.1. NCBI lineage: Eukaryota > Viridiplantae > Streptophyta > Magnoliopsida > Alismatales > Hydrocharitaceae > Ottelia > Ottelia alismoides. The sequence continues at coordinate 102,556 of JAZKJV010007170.1, read as the reverse complement.
AGCATCAACGCTTGGCGCACACCGGTGATGCCGGTAGCTGGTCGACGCGGGTCATCTGCTCGGTCTGGCCGAGGACCTCGCTGCCAATGTAGGCACGCAGGTGGAGGTCTCCGCCCTTGACACGAAGCACACCCTTGTATTTCTTGTTGTCGCGCGGGTCGAAGACCCATCCGTCGCGCCATGCGTCGTCGGCATAGCGTGAGAACTGGGCGATCAGCAGGTCGCAGTTGTCCTTGGGGCCGCCGGCGTCCTTGTCCCAGATCAGGCGGCCGCACAAGGAGCCGGGCTTGTCTTCACAAGCTTTGAACTCGATGACACCATCCTTCTCCGACGTCATCCATCGCCCGCGTGCGTCTTCCGGCCCGGCGGCATGGGCTGCCGACGCGAGAAGCGCCACGACAGGGGTGATCAGCGTGGCGAGCTGGCTGAGAAATCGAGCGTTCATGGCATCTCCTCGTAGTGCGTTGGGATCAGGTGGGCTGGACAGGCGGCGCGCGGCTGGCGTATGCCGCCGGCAAGACGCGCTGCCATGCCGTGCAGGTGTGGCGATACACTGAAAGCCGCAACAGCGATGTGCTCGCCCAGATGCTTTCTCCGCTGCAACACACCACCGTCCGGGTGGCAGCCCTCGAGGGGCTGGATACACTGCTCCGCGCCCGCGGCGCCGAACTGGCGGAGGTGCTTCGCCGCCTGGGCATCGACCCGGTGGTGCTGGGTGAGCCGGAGCACCGTCTTGCGCTGCGGCAGTTCGTGCAGGTGCTGGACATGGCCGCGTCCATCACCCAGGACGACTGCCTGGGCCTGCATCTCGGGGCGCAACAGTCGCTGCGCATCGCGGGAGTACTCGGCTATGCACTGCAGTCTTCGCCGGACGTTCGAGCGCAGCTCGCCCTCGCGATACGCTATTTCTCGTTGCATCAGGATGGCGCCGAAGTGGAGCTTGGGCTCGATGGCGAGAAGGCGACCCTTCGTTACGCCCTGCTGGATCCGCACGTGCTGATGCACCGCCATGATGCCGAAGCCACGCTTGCGCTGTGTGTCGGACAGTGGCGCGCACACACGGGCATGGCGCAATGGGCGCCGGACAGTGTGCACTTCGTTCACCCGGAGCCTGCGCCCGCCTCGGCACTTGTCATCCGTCAGCACTTCCGCTGCCCGGTGCACTTCGGCGAGCCGCTCAACGGGATCAGATTCGGGACGGACTTCCTCGATACACCCCTGCGTACCGCCGACGGCGCGCTGCATGCCATCCTCAGCCGCTATGCAGAGGAGAGCCTGGCTCGCCATGCGGGCACGACCACCGTGGCTGGACGCGCACGCCAACTCATCGCTTCCGGCCTCGCTCACGGGCTTGCCAATATCGACGAGGTGGCGCGGCGCCTGGCGCTCACTGCCCGCACCTTGCAGCGCAAGCTCGGCGACGAGGGTCTGCAGTTCAGCGAGCTGGTAGACGAAACCCGTCGCGATCTGGCCGCCCACTACCTGCGCGACGAGCGCATTTCGCTCACCGACGCGGCTTTTCTCATCGGTTACTCCGACTTGACGGCGTTTCACCGCGCCTTCCGTCGTTGGTTCCAGCAGACGCCGGTGGAGTATCAGCGGCAACATCGCCCGTCCCGGATCAGTTCTTCAGGTCGGTGAGGATGTAGGTGGCCACGGCCTTGAGCACGTCGTCACCCAGGTAGTCCTGCCCTGGCATCTCGGCGAAGTCCTTGCGCTTGCGCACCGGGTTGGCTGCGTACTTCGCCAGAGCGTCGGCATTGCCCTGGTACAGGGCCTTGATGGCCATCATCGACGGCCCGTGCAGTTGTGTGTTGTAGGCATGGCAGCCCGTGCAAACCGCCAGGTAGGTGAGGCGGCCCTTCTGTTCGAGCGTCAGCGGCGGGCTCTTCACCGGGTCGGGCAGCATCGCTGTCTTGATCGCGGCCAACGTGCGGCCCGGCTCGCAGGTTTTCCAGCGCTTCGTACCGATGCTGGTGATGGCCTGTGGTTCGGCGAGGCAACTGTTGCGTTCTTTACCAGTGGCCACGATGTCGGCACGTGTCACGCCTGCACTCTTGAGCAGTTCCCTGAAGACCGGCGCCGGCTTGGTGCCGTTGCCGACGAAGTGGTTGTCGAGGATGGCGATGCCCGCCGGGAACGGATCCACTTTGGTGTCGCTGGCCAAGCCGAAGGTGGCATGGTCCGAGGTCATCACCGCGGTGGTCAGGTTGCCGGTGATGATGTTGCCTTCCAGCGTGGCGTCCTTCACTGCCAACAGCAGCACGCCCACCCCCTGCGGCACCCCGGCGGCCACGGAGCTCGATGGCGCGAAGTTCTTCAGGTTGTTGTCGATGATGAAGTTGTGGCGGATGTGGGTGCGCGCCGCGTCCTTCACCGGCAGACCCGGAATCAGCGTGATGGCGATGCCTGCGGTGTTGCCGTAGAGGTGGTTGCCCTCGATCAGCACGTCGCGGCTGTTCTCGCTCTCGATGCCGATGACGTTGCCCCAGGCTTGATTGCCGACCACGTCGGCGTTGTCCGACATGCCGACGTAAATGCCCGCGTCTTCCACCCGAGTCACGCGGTTGCGCGCGACCAGACCGTTCTTGCCGAATTGGGGAAAGATGCCGTAGAAGCCACCATCCACATAGTTGTCCAGGATGCGGTAGTTGTTCGCTCCCTGGGTCATGATTCCGTTGCCTTTGTAGCCCTTGATCCAGAACTTCTGGATCGTGACGCCGTGACCCGATGCAAGGATCCCGTCGTTGAGCTTGCCGCCGCCGTCGAGCACGGCCCACTGACCGTTGACCACCACGCCTTGGAGCGTGATGTCTTCCTTGTCGATGAAGACGGTCTCGCGATAGACGCCGGGCATGACCCGGATCGTGTCCCCCGACTTGGCCACTTTGACGGTGGCCTGGATACTGCTGCCAGGTTCTACGGTCAGCACGTCGGCCCATGCCGACGATGCGCAGAGGGTCAAGCCGACGGCGGCCAGGCTGGCGCGCCATGAGGACAAGGGTTTCATGCGGTGGTCTCGCTGGTGAAAGGGGAATCTGCTGAGTCGGGCCCAGGCTCAGTCAACGGGCTTGCCGGTCATCGGATCGGCGCCGCCGTGGCCGAGGACGGCCGCGCTCTGGCGCGTCAGCAATTGAGGGAACTTCTTGAACAGGGCCATTCGTTTGGCGGCCAGTTCTCGCGACAATGCATCGTCGCCTGCGCGTTCCGCCAGGCCCACGCCGGCACGCAATTCATCCGCGTAGCGCTGGCGGTCGATGGGCTCGGGCTCGAGCGGCAACATGCGCGTCAACACCTCGCGTGCTTCCGCTTTGCGGCCAACTGCCAGCAGCGATTCGGCGTACCAGCGCTGGAACTCTATGTTCTTCCTGGCGATCTGGTGCGCACGACCAAGGTGCACGACCGCCTTGTCGAGGTCGCCGCCCGACGTCTCGGGCAATTGAAAGAACAGGCGACCCATCATCATCTCGCCCGTGCCATCGAGCAACTGAGGGTTCTTCTCGAGCAGTGTGCCGAGGGGCTTGAAGGCCTGTGCCGCCTGCCGATAGGCCACGTCGGGCGGCACCAGCGACGACGAGACCGACACCAGGTCAAAGGCGATGCGGATGCCGGCAATCGAGGGCACCTGCTGGGCCGGCTTGACCAACCGCTGCGACAGAACCTTGCCCTGGCTCACGCCAAGCGCCCAGCGGGACTTGAGTTCCTCGTAGGCCTCGCCTCCCTGGTAGATCTGCGTGTCCAGTTGCTGCTGAATGGCCTCCAGCAAGTTCATCTGCGCATCGATGGCCAGAATCTGCATGTCGACATCGGTGGCGACGCGGCCCGCGGCGGCGAAACTCATCGCCGCTGCACAGGTCAGCTCCTTCAGGCTGTGGCGTTGCACAGTGGCTTCGGTGAACGCAGCATCGAAGGCCTTCGTGTCACGTGGTTGGGGACAGCCAGCCGTGACCGGTGGCGCGGCCTGGGCAGCGATACCCGCACCCAAAAGGGCGGCCGCCGCAGTCAACGAGAGGATGGGTTTCATGGCAAGGCTCCGTGGTTCGCGGCGGATCGCCGCACGGTGACGACAGGCAGGCCCGAAGGCACCGCCTTCGGAATCTCGGGCATCAGGGATTCGTCTTCCAGCGCGCCCAGGAAAGCGACGATGGCGCGCACGTCGGTGCCCTCGAGCCGCGGAGACAGCATGTGCACATGCCAATGAATGACTTGCTTCTCGCCTGCGGGCAGGGCGGAGCCGCGGCGCGCGTTGTAGTGGGCGACTGCCTGCCCCAGGCCCCGCACCTGCCCGGCGTGGAAGTGGAAGGGGCCGCTCCGCGTGACATTGCGCAGTGACGGGACACGGAATGCACCGCGTAGCGCAGGGTCGCTAGAGAAGGCACCTGCACCGGCATCCACGCCCAGGCCCTTGGCAGGGGGGACGCCGATCACCGCGAGCTGGTGATTGCTGAACAGGGGCGCCGTGTGGCACTGCGTACAGCGTGCGACGAAGCCGCGAAAGGCATTCAGACCCTTCAACTCGTGATCGCTCAGTGCTGCGCGATCGCCATGGGCATAGCGGTCGTATCGGCTGTTCAGAGACACCAGCGAGGACTGAAATGCCGCGAGAGCAACCGCCACATCGCCGCTGCGAATGGGCACTTCGACTGGCCGACCGAGGGCTTGGCCGAACAGCCGTCTGTAGACCACATTCGCGTTGAGGTCGCGCTCCAGGGCGATCTCGGTATTGCCCATTTCGTCCGGTGCGAACAGCGGTTCGAGAGCCTGAGCTTCCAAGGTCGGCGCACGTCCATCCCAGAAGAGGCTGGTGGCGAAGCCGACGTTCCACAGCGACGGCGTGCGCCGAGGCAGCGCTACGCCGCCTCGCCGGTGCGGACCGGCACCCTCGGCCCCGAACCCGGCGCCGCGCGGCAGGCCGTCACTGAAGCCATGGTCCGGGTGGTGGCAATGCGCGCAGGAAGTCTTGCGGTCGGCCGACAGCAGCGGGTCGAAGAAAAGGTAGCGGCCGAGATCGATTTGGGGCGGCGTGTAGTTGCGCCGCATACTCGGCAGCGCCGCCTGGACACCACCATGTCCCTCGGTGCCCGCGTAGCGTTGGTAGAGGCTGCGCAGTTCGCAGAAGCCGGCGCCGTCGAGCTCGAAGCTCGGCGGGCACTCCGTGGCCAGCTCGATGGCCACTGCCGGCCGGAAGGCCAGTGCGAGCAGTGCGATGATGACGCGGAGCATGGGATTCGACTGTAGGGATGCCCCCACGAACCGTATTGGCAATGCGCGCCAAAAGTTTGACACCTTCGCTTCGGTAAAACCCCTGCGCCCGCTGTCAACGATTTGGCAGACAGTGTCAAGGCGACATCACGGAGTCGACCTATGGTCGATGCCTTTGAAGGAGTGTCACGATGGGAAGGCTCTCGATGTCGATCGCCCTCGCGGGGGCGATAAGCTGTGCTTCGGCTGTCGCAGCCGATGGTGCTGATCTCTACAAGTCACGCTGCACCGCTTGCCACGGCCCATCCGGGGGCGGCGATGTGAAGTTCGGAGCCCCACCTCTCGCCGGTTTTGATGCCGGCTACATATCGCGGCAGCTCCGTGCATTCCGGGCGGGACACCGGGGCGGCGACAACGACCAGCCGTCGGCCAAGGCGATGCGGTCTGTGAGCCAGGGATTGAACAGCGACGAAGACATCGATGCACTTGCCCGGTACGTGTCGCGGCTACAGCCGTCCCGCACGGCAAAGGCGAACGCTCCTGCGGAGCAGATCAGCGCGGGCAAGGCGCTGTTTGGTGTCTGCGTGGCCTGCCATGGTGGCACAGGAGAGGGCAATACGGCGCTCCAAGCACCGCGTATTGCGCATCTGCCCTCCTGGTATCTGATGGGCCAATTGATGGCCTTCCGTAACGGCACACGCGGCAGCGCACCGGAGGACACTCTGGGACAACAGATGCGGCAAGTGGCCATGGAGGCGCTCGGAAATGCCGACGAGGTGGGCGCCGTGGCCGCATACATCACGACACTCGCACCTGGGCGTGAGCAAGGCAGACCGTGAGACCTCCCTGTCATCAGGCTGACCGCGGGGCCGCTGGCGCGTCAGTCTCGACAGTTAAATGGATGAAGGAGAACGCCGTGGCAGCCTCATCGAGGCATGTGGTGGTCTGGGCGAGGATCAGCAATCGTCCGCAATTCCGCCGATGGGTAAGGCGAGTTCCCAGCACACGCCATGGGACCATGACTCAATCAGGCGCAAGCGAGCCGACGCATCTGCGGCGGCTCGGATGCATGTCAGAAGTTCGTGGTGCAGAGGGTCGACAGGTCCCGAGCGGCCGGACTGCAGCGCCAGGAAGGTATCGACCATCCGTCCACGCAAGGCTGAGGCATCGTCGCGCACCAATAATGCAATGCCCGGTTCAGCTGTGCGCAAGCAAACCTCGATTTCCTTGGCGCCGAAATGTGTGATGGACAAGACGATCAGAGTCGACAGTGCCCGACTCAGCGCCAACGAGTCGATCTTTACGTGGACAGGTTTGGTCACGGTTTCGCACGACAGCCGCGCGCCGTGACGGCTGGCCAAAAGAGAGAACGAGCGACACAGACGTGATATCAAGTTGCCGCATTCGACATCACTCCGCTCTGTAGCGGTGTTCGCACCCGGTACCACCTTCCGCAGCAGCTCCAGCTTGACAAGCGCGAGCTCCAGCATTTGCTGAGCCAATGCGAAGGAATCATGGGTTCCACATCGCAATTCGTTGCGGGAAATCAATTGCACGATGCCACCGACAGAGGTCAGCTGATTGCGAATGCCGTGAACCAGGATCATGGCGTCGGTGTCGGTCGTGCCTGCCAAGGCAGCTCGGGGGTCGACTAACTGTGACACTTGAATCTCATAGGACCGTGGGCAACTGTTGGGGTGACGCCGCACCCAGGGGGCTACTTGGTGGCTGGCCGCGCTGCGGCGTGACTGTAGGGTCGGATCAGCCTGGGCCTGGAACCATGGCGGGCGCCTGGGGGACTGTGGCGGCCTGAATGGGCCGGTAGAAGCCCAACAAAGACGTTTCGGCCCCTTGTCCCAAGCTTCCGGAATGGTCAGTTCACCACGGCATCGAGGGCCCAGGTCAGGCACTGGCCGAGCGAGGTATGCCGAATGTCGTGTGCCGATCGACTACCGATGCGGGGCGAAGCTTGTATGGCCGAACCGGCGTCGATCGTCATCAGCACCATGGGGCATGGTCTCCACGGCAGCACGGACGCAAGCAGCCTGCTGCCGATGTCGTCGTCGATGCCTGACTTGTTTCGCAGCGCAAGGCGAAAGAGCGCGCTCCACGCGCCCTGCTCTGTTTGCATTGCGAGCGGCAAAGGATTGTCCGTCCCGACGGGTTCTTGAAGGCGAATGGCCTCGACGCCGACCGAGAGACGCGAGCCGTCGGTGGCAAATTGGATGACTCGCAGTGGCGTGATCACGCCGGGGGCGCAGATCACGGCAACCACGTCCGGACCGTCGCCCGCCCAGAGGCTGCAAAGGTCGCCGTGTGTCTGAGCGTGGACGATCAGCAGCGCGCGCGCCGTCCGGAGCAGGCGATCGCCCTGGTGAACGGCATGCGCGATCGCTCTCGCGCTCTCGTGACTCGTGCCTTCGCGGAGACCGGCATGGTGGTGCAGGAGGCCTGATGCGGACAGGCTCGCCCGCAAGGCCTGTCCAGGCGAGTGGGTCTGAATGAACTCAGTGCTGGACAACATGTCTGTCCTCGAAACGATCGTTCGAACCGGTCCGTCCGGACAACGTGTGGGACGGGGGTGACTTTCATGGGCATGTCGAAAATGAAGGGTTTCTCCCGGGACGCGGCACGATGGGACCGGTCCGTCGCACGCGTATAACTTTAGGAGTCAGGCCACGCTGGACCAAGCGGCCAGCTGCGCACGCAGCATTGCCGTGTCGGCAATGGTGGTCATGGCATTAGGTTTCCCGAGAGCCTTGGTGGAGTCGCCGCGCCTCCGGACACCAGCCCTTGGCTGGCCACGCGTGGATCGCCGCGTGGGCCACGTCCTGCGACTGGGACGCTGGGGTGCCATGTTGCCCAGTAGCACCGCAGGCTGTCCCATAGCGCGCCCTGAGGTAATTGAGGTACGGCCGGCCGTCGGCCTGCACGTAGGGCGACAGCAGGATCAGCAGGTGGTAAGCCAGCGCCCGAGAGCCACTTTGAGCGTCGGTCGCCGCCGGCGAAAGGTGCTCGAACGCATGCCAGGCGGTCGTCGTGAGCACGGTCTGAAGCGCCAGGGCGCCGAGTTGCTCATCGGTCGCGTCCACCACGCCAACGCTGCGCAACCGGTGGAGCAGCCGATGAACGCCCGCCCGGCGCTCTTCGGTGAAAGTACGCAACTGCGTCCGCAGATTGGGATACTCCCGCAAGAGGAAGTCCATCTCGCGCAGGACGAATCGATGGCGGTCGATCTCCTCCAGGGTCAGGTGCATCAACAGCCAAAGGTCGTCCAGCGCCTGTACCGACTGCTGCGCCTCGATCAGGGGCCGCAACGCTTCCCGGAAGCGCCGAACCAGCCAGGTGACGAGGTCTTCCTTCTTCTTGAAGTGGTAGTGCAGGTTGCCCTGGCTGATCCCGAGCTCTGCAGCGATGCGGTTGGTCGACACCAGCGCCACGCCATCCTCGTTGAAGAGGTCGCGTGCGGTCTCCAGGATGCGGTCACGGGTCTTGGCGGAACCGTGACCGGCCCGGTCCCGGGGTAGGGTCACCTTCGCCGTACTCCGGGCGAGAGCTGCCAGGCAGGTCGCCATGCAGTTCTGCGTTTTGCTCGGGGGCTTCGGTTCAGCCCGACGCACGGCCTTGCGCCGCGCGGTCGCCGCCTTCGGTGTGCTGGGGGTGTTTGCCCCGACCGCCGCCCGGCTCTCAGTCTGCAGGCGTGACAACATGTGTTCCGAACGCTGGGCGACGAAGCCGGCCACTTCGTTGGCGGCCTGCACCGCGGGCTTGGCCAAGATGAACGCGCTGTTCAGCGGCAGGGGTGCGAGCACCGCTTCGAGACTGGTTCCGCGCTCGGACAGGCGTACGACGCGGGCGTTGGCGAAGTCGACCACCACCTCCACGGCCCGGCTGCTTCCATCCGCGAGCAGGTTGATGCTTTTGTTGACCAGCCGGGTCACTTCGCGCTGCGCCGCCATCAGGTCAAGCCTCAGCTGCTCGCTCAGCGGTGAGCCAGTGCGGGCGAGCACACGGTTGCAGCCCTTGTCGATGCCCGTGGTCAGGCGCGACCCGCCAGCGCGGCAGGCATGAATCATGGTGATGGCGGTCTTGCCATACGCCTGCAGCGTGGCGGTCGCGGCGGCGGAAAGTTCGGTCGAGCTCATGAGTGTCCTTTCGATACGGATTGATCGGGGCATCGGTGGGTGGACGATCCGCACACCTGACTCCCCCACTTGAATTCTTTGCAGTTGGCCTGGAGTGTGGAACCCAGACAGATTGGAAACTTAGGGTTCGAGCCCCACGGACCCGGCCTGTGATGATTCACATGCCGGCATAGTTCGGTCCGCCGCCGCCCTCGGGCGTGACCCAGACGATGTTCTGTGTGGGGTCCTTGATGTCGCATGTCTTGCAGTGCACGCAGTTCTGCGCATTGATCTGCAGGCGTTCCCGCTCGTCATCGCTTCTCACGAACTCGTACACGCCGGCCGGGCAGTAGCGCTGCTCGGGCCGGCATAGGTGGCGAGGTTGGTCGCGACTGGCACGCCGGGGGTCCTTCAGCGTCAGGTGCGCCGGCTGGTGTTCGTTGTGGTTGGTGTTGCTGATGAACACCGAGCTCATCTTGTCGAAGCTCAGCACGCCGTCGGGCTTGGGGTATTCGATCTTCGGGCAGTCGGCGGCCGGCTTCAGCGCGGCGTGGTCGGGGCGGTCGCGGTGGCGCGTCCAGGGCGGGCTCTGGATGCCGATCCTGGGCAGCAGCCAGTGCTCGATGCCGGTCATCAGCGTGCCGATCTTCAAGCCCTTCTTGAACCAGGCCTTGAAGTTACGCGACTGGTGCAGTTCCGTCTTGAGCCAGCTCTTTTGGAAGGCTTCCGGGTAGGCCGTCAGCTCGTCGCTGCGGCGGTCGGCCTTGACAGCGTCGAACAGCGCCTCCGCCGCCAGCATGCCGGTCTTGATGGCTGCATGGCTGCCCTTGATGCGCGCCGCGTTCAGGAAGCCCGCCTCGCAGCCCACGAGAACCCCGCCCGGGAACACGAGCTTGGGCAGGCTCAGCAGGCCCCCGGCGGTGATGGCGCGGGCGCCGTAGCCGATGCGCCGGCCCCCTTCGATGTGCGCGCGGATGGCCGGGTGGGTCTTCCAGCGCTGCATCTCCTCGAAGGGCGACAGCCAAGGGTTGGCGTAGTCCAGCCCGATCACGAAGCCCAGCGTGACCTTGTTGCCCGCCAGGTGGTAGAGGAAGCCGCCGCCGTAGGTGGCGTTGTCCAGCGGCCAGCCGGCGGTGTGCACCACACGGCCGGGCCGGGCCTTGTCGGCCGGGATCTCCCACAGCTCCTTGATGCCGATGCCGTAGGTCTGTGGGTCGCGGCCGGCGTCGAGCCGGTAGCGCGCAATGAGCTGCTTGCCCAGGTGCCCGCGGGCGCCTTCGGCGAACACCGTGTAGCGGCCGTGCAGTTCCATGCCGAGCTGGAAGTCTGCCGTGGGCTGGCCCTCCTTGCCCAAGCCCTGGTGCCCGGTGGCCACACCCTTGACGGTGCCGTCCACGCCATACACCACCTCGGCGGCGGCGAAGCCAGGGAAGATCTCCACGCCCAGCGCCTCGGCCTGCGCGGCCAACCACTTGACGAGGTCGGACAGGCTGATGACCTGGTTGCCTTTGTTGTGCAGCACGCGCGGTACCAGCGCATCGGGCACGCGGCGGCTGCCGGTGGCCGAGAGCATCAGCACGTCGTCGCCCGTCACCGGCTGTTGCAGCGGTGCGCCGAGGGCCTGCCAGTCGGGGAACAGTTCGCTCAGCGCCCTCGGGTCCATCACCGCGCCCGACAGGATGTGGGCGCCGGGTTCCGAGCCCTTCTCAAGCACCACCACCGAGACCTCGCGGTTGTCGGCGGCCGCCAGCTGCTTCAGGCGGATGGCCGTGGCCAGGCCGGCGGGGCCGCCGCCGACGATGACCACGTCGTAGTCCATGGCCTCGCGCGGGCCGTAGGTTTCCAGCAGGGCTGCGGGTGTCATGGCATCGGCCGCCTTCAGAACTGGTCTTCGGCCAGCGCCATGCTGCCCGCGCCGGCGTGGCGCGCCGCTTCGCCCAGGCCGGCGGCGCGGGTGATTTCCTGGTCGGCGTAGAACCGCGCGGTGGCGATCTTGGCGCGCAAGAACTCGCCGTCGCCCTGTCCGGCCAGCAGCAGGCGGTGCGCCGCCAGCGCTGCGCGGCCCATCTGCCAGCCGCCGCAGACCACGCCGCACAGGTGCAGGAAGGGCACCGCGCCGGCCAGCACCGCGTTCAGGTCGCGGCCCGCGTGCGTGAGGATCCAGCGCGTGGTGTCGCCCAGCGCGGAGATTCCCTCGCGCAGGCGCGCGGCGATGGCTCGCAGGTGGGCGTCGTCGGTGTCGCCCAGTTGCGCGCAGGTTGCTTCGATCTGGCCGACCAGGGCCTGCATCGAGGCGCCGCCGTCGCGCAGCAGCTTGCGGCCGATCAGGTCATTGGCCTGGATGCCGGTGGTGCCTTCGTAGATGGTGGTGATGCGCGCGTCGCGCAGGTGCTGCGCGGCGCCCGTCTCCTCGATGAAGCCCCATGCCGCCGTGGATCTGGATGCCTGTGGAGGCCACCTCCACGCCGATCTCGGTGCACCAGCCCTTGACGATGGGGATCAGCAGTTCCACCTCGGCCAGCGCCTGCTTGCGCTGCGCGTCGTCGGCGCTGCGGTGCGCCACGTCGAACTGCGCCGCCACGCTGTACGCCAGCGCGCGCATCGCCTCGGTGCGCGACTTCATCGACATCAGCATGCGCCGCACGTCGGGGTGGCGGATGATGGGGACGCTCGGGCCCTTGGGCGCAGTGGCGTCCTTGCCCTGCACACGATCGCGCGCCCAGGCCAGGGCCTGTTGGTAGGCGCGGTCGGCAATGCCTACGCCTTGCATGCCCACGCCGAAGCGAGCCTCGTTCATCATGATGAACATGTACTCGAGGCCGCGGTTCTCCTCGCCCACCAGGTAGCCGATGGCGCCGGGGCCGTCGCCGAAGGCCAGCACGGCGGTCGGGCTGGCATGGATGCCCAGCTTGTGCTCGATGGACACGCAGCGCACGTCGTTGCGCTCGCCCAGGCTGCCGTCGTCGTTGACCAGGAACTTCGGCACCACGAACAGCGAGATGCCGCGAACGCCCTCCGGCGCGGTGGGCGTTCGCGCCAGCACCAGGTGGATGATGTTCTCGGTGAGGTCGTGCTCGCCGAAGCTGATGAAGATCTTCTGGCCCTTGATGCGGTAGTGCCTGCCCTCGGGCGTGGCCTTGGTGCGGATGAGACCGAGGTCCGAGCCTGCGTGGGGCTCGGTCAGGTTCATCGTGCCCGTCCATTCGCCCGACACCATCTTGGGCAGGTAGCGCTGCTTCTGTTCGTCGGAGCCCTTGAGGAACAACGCCTCGATCGCGCCCTGGGTGAGCAGCGGCGCCATCGAGAACGCCATGTTCGACGCGTTCCACAGCTCCGACACGGCCGTGTCCACCAGTTTGGGCAGGCCCTGGCCGCCGAACTCGGCGTTGAAGCGCAGGCCATTCCAGCCCGATTCGACGAACTGCCGGTAGGCCTCGACGAAGCCCTTGGGCGTGGTCACACAGCCGCCTTCGTGCCACTGCAGGCCCTCGGAATCGCCCGGAGCGTTCAGCGGTGCCCAGACTTCGCTGGCAAAGGTGGCGGCGCCTTCAAGCACCTGGTCGACCAGGTCGTCGGACACGTCCTCGTAGCCGGGCAGCTTCGCCACGTCGGCGAGGCCCGCGAGTTCTTGCATCACGAACCGGATGTCCTTCAAGGGGGCGGTGTAGGTGGTCACGGCAATCTCCTGCTCGGGGTTGGCGTCTCAGCGCTCGTGCACGTAAGTGCCGGGTGCTGCGCAGACGGGCTTGTGCTTGCGCGAGCCCAGGCGCCTGGGGGCCGGCTGCAGTTCGCCCGAGCGCTCCTGGATCCAGCTGCGCCAATGCGGCCACCAGCTGCCTTCCTGACGCTGCGCTTGCGCGGCTTCGGCCCAGGCCATGGGGTTGTCCTGGGTGGCCGGCGCGGTGAAGTAGAAGGACTTGGGCGCGCCGGCGGGTTGATCAGGCTTTGCAGATGGCCGGCGGTTGGCCAGCACGAACTGCGTGTCAGGCCCGAACAGGCGCGCCGTCCCGTAGCAGGCGCGCCAGGGCGTGATGTGGTCTGTGATGCCGCTGATGACGTAGCCGCCCACGTCCACCCGCGTCAGGTCGATCGGCAGGCCATCGATCTCCAGCGTGCCCGGGGTTGACGAAGGGGTTCTTCTCCACGATATCCAGGAGGTCGCAGTGCAACTGCCCCGGCAGGCGCGTGGTGTCGGCGTTCCAGGCCAGGATGTCGTAGGCCGGCGGCGCGTTGCCGAGCAGGTAGTTGTTGACCCAGTAGTTCCAGATCAGGTCGTTGGGGCGCAGCCAGGCGAACATCGACGCCATTTCCTCGCCGCCGACAAAGCCCTTGCGACGCGAGCGCGCCTTCGCCGCGCGCAGCGCAGCCGGCGATGCGAACAGGCCCATCGTCGAGTCGGCCAGCGCCGCCTTGGCGTCGAGCACACACACCGCCAGCGTGGTATTGGCCACCTTGCGCTGGCCCTTGGCGGCCAGCCAGCCCAGGTAGGCGGCCAGCGTCATGCCGCCCGAGCACGAGCCCCACATGTTGACGTCGGGGCTGCCGGTGATCTGGCGCGCGGCATCGACGGCGGCGTCCAGCGCGTGCACATAGTCGGCCACGCCCCACAGCCGGTGCTCGGCACCCGGGTTGCGCCAGCTCACCATGAATAGCTGCACCCCGGAGTCGGTGGCCCACTTGACCAGGCTCTTGTCCGGCGTCAGGTCCATCGCGTAGAACTTGTTGACCTGCGGCGGCGCGATCACCAGCGGCCGCGCGTGCACCTGCGCCGTGGTCGGCGTGTACTGCAGAAGCTCGAACATCTCGTGGCGCAGCACCACCTGACCGCGGGACGTGGCGATGGTCTCGCCGACCTTGAACGGCTTGGTATCGACCATCGTGGGCATCATGTGGTTGTGGCGCAGGTCATGCACCAGGTTCTTGAAACCCTGGACCAGGTGGCTGCCACCGGTGTCAAGGATCTTGCGCACGACGGCCGGGTTGCCCAGCAGCCAGTTGCTGGGGGCTAGCGCGTCGGTCACGAGCGAGGCGAAAAACTGGGCGCGCGCCTTTTCGATCACGCCCAGTTCAGACTGCTCGATGTAGGTGCCCAGCTCCTTCTGGGTGGCCACATAGGCCTGGAGCAGGCGCGCATAGAGGGGGTTGGTCTTCCCAGGCCGGGTCGGCGAAGCGGCGGTCTTTGGGGTCCGGGCCCAGAGCCGACTGCCCGCGCGCAATGTGCGCCAGCTCCTTCAGGTAGGCCGGCATAGTGCGCACCGGCACGGCGCGGCGTCTTCGTCACGGCCTTCAACAGCGAGCGGGCGGCGGTGGCCACGTTGCTGCGGCTCAGGCCAATCAAGGGGTTGAAGCTCAGCGTGTTGCGGCTGGCCTCGCCGATGAGCTCGGTCACGTCGCTGAGCAGGCCCACGCCCTTGGCGCTCACCGCCGACAGGGCGTCGACGGCCTTGGTAGCGGCGCGTCGCGGGGCCAGCCGGGTCTTGGGTGTGACAGCTGAGGCGGCCGGGGCAGACCGGCGTCTGGCCGCACCGGCTGTGGCGGCGCGGCGCTTGCGGGTGGCGGTGGCCGAACCCGCGCTGCGGGCCCTGTGGCCGGCAGCGCCGTTGGTGGCGCGCGGCCTGGCCTTGCCGGCCGGGCTGGCTTCGTTGGTGAGGGTGGTCATGGTGTTCAGCGCCTCGCTTGTCAGCCGACGAACATCACCAGCGCCGTGGCGATCAGTGCCGGCTTGCTGCCGCCGTCGATCTCCACCGTGTTTTCCATCGTCATCAGCCAGCGGCCTTGCCCCTTGTCTTCGGCGGCGAGCAGCTTGATGTGGTTGCGCACGCGGCTGCCCTCCGGCACCGGGGCCAGGAAGCGCAGCTTGTCCAGCCCGTAGTTCATGACCTGCCTGGCCTGCACCAAGGGCAGCAGGATTTCGAAGGAGCTGGGCGCCAGCAGCGACAGCGTCAGGTAGCCGTGCGCGATGGTGCCGCCAGTGGGGCTTTCCTTGCGGGCGCGTTCCACGTCGATGTGGATCCACTGCCGGTCGCCGGTGCACTCGGCGAAGTTGTCGATGCGGCGCTGGTCCAGCGTGATCCAGGACGAGGTGCCCAGATCCTGGCCGACGCGGCCGGCCAGTACGGCCGGGCTGCAGGGGGTCGTGCTCATGGTGGTTTGTCCATCAAAGGGTTGGAGTGAAGGCCCGTGGCCTCAGGGTCGGTCGAGAAACTCGTTGATCGCCTGGACGGATGCCGCCTGGCGGGTCAACAGGAACAGATGGCCGCAGTCGAACAGCTTCAGCTCGCTGCGGGGTATCAGGCGGTGCAACAGCCGGGCGTTGACCACCGGCACCAGTGGGTCGTCCTGCCCGGCCATCACCAGCGTGGGCTGGCGCAGGCGCCGCAGCCAGTGGATGCTGGTCCAGCCGGCCATGGCCAGCAGCTGGTAGTAGTAGCCCACGCGCGACTGCCACCGCACGTGTTTGAAAAAGCCTTCTGCCAACGATGGGTCGCGGCGGAAGTCGCCGCCGTAGATGTCACCGCTGATGCGCCGGCCGTAGCCACGGCTGACGTAGCGACGTGGCGATGCCATCTTCAGCAACACGCGTGGGTGCCCCGGCACCATCACCGCGCCCCCGAGGTGGCGCACAGGATCAAGCGCCGGCAGCGATCGTGTTGATCATGGGCGAATTGCTGCGCCGCGCCGCCTCCCCACGACACGCCCAGGGCATCCGCCCGCTCGTGGCCATAGTGGTCCCAGCACCCCGGCAGCCAGGCTGGCGATCCAGCGCGGCCGGTACGGCAGGGTCGGCAACGGCGAGTGCCCCACACCGGGAACGTCGAACACCAGCACCTCTCGCTTGGGCATCCAGCGCGCCAGCGGCGCAAGCAACTCCAGGTTGCCGCCGATGCCGTTGAACAGCATCAGTGGCGGTTGCTGCGAGCGGCCGCGCTGCCGGCCGACCCGTAGCCATTGGCCGCGGATGCACAGCATCTCGGTGTCGAAGGGGCTTGCCGTCACGCCTGGCCCCGCAGTTCGCGTCGCAGGATCTTGCCCACATTGGACTTCGGCAGCGCGTCGACGAACTGCACGCGCCGCGGCACCTTGTAGGGCGTGAGCTGGCTGCGGCAGTGCGCGATGACACCGGCCTCGTCCAGGTCGCTGAGCGGGGCCTTCACGACGAACAGCACGACCGACTCGCCGGTCTTGTCATGCGGCTCCCCGACGCAGGCACATTCCACGACGCCTGCGCAAGCCGTGGCGATCGCTTCGACCTCGTTGGGGTAGACGTTGAAGCCCGAGACGATGATCATGTCCTTCTTGCGGTCGACGATCTTCAGGAAGCCGCGCTCGTCGAATTGGCCGATGTCGCCGGTGCGGAAGTAGCCATCGGGGGTGAAGGCGGCGGCGGTGGCCTCGGCGTTGCGCCAGTAGCCGGCCATCACCTGGGGGCCCTTCACGCAGATCTCGCCGGCCTCGCCCGGCGGCGCATCGCGGCCTTCGCTGTCGAGCAGGCGGATGTCGGTGGAAGGCATCGGCAGGCCGGTGGTGCCGCTGAACTGCTCGACATAGGCCGGGTTGAACGACACGATGGGCGAGGTCTCCGACAGCCCGTAGCCTTCGCGGATGAAGCAGCCGGTGATGCGCTGCCACGCGTCGGAGACGACGCCCACGACGGCCGCCCCGCCGCCGATGGACAGCTTCAGGCGCGACCAGTCGAGCTCGCCGATCCTCGGGTGCCGCACGAGCCCGCCGTACAGCGTGTTGACGCCAGCGAACACCGTCGGGCGCGCCTGCTCGAGGGTGCCGACGAAGCCGTCCATGTCGCGCGGATTGGCCACGAGCCAGTTCTCGGCGCCGACCGAGAAGTACACCAGCATGACCGTCAGCGCGAAGATGTGGTACAGCGGGATGGCCGTCACCAGCACCTCGGCCCCGGGCACCAGGGCAGAGGGCATGAAGGCCTTGTACTGCTCGATGTTGGCCACCAGGTTGCGGTGCGAAAGTGCCGCACCCTTGGACAGGCCCGTGGTGCCGCCCGTGTACTGCAGGAACAGCAGATCGTCGCCGCTCAGCGGTAGTTGCATCAGTGGGAGCAGGGCGCCTTCGGCGATGACATCGGACAGGCGCAGTGCATCGGTCAGGCGGCAGTCCGGGACCGGGCTGGGAATCGGTGCGCGGCACCCGTCAGCCAGGTCCACCGTGATCACGTTTCTGATGCGGGTGTGTCTACGCACCTCCGCCAGTGTTGTTGTGGAGCCGCAAAAGATCACGATGGTTTCGGCCCCGCTGTCGACAAGCTGATGTTCCAGCTCGCGAGGGGTGTAGAGCGGGTTGACGTTCACCTGCACCGCGCCGACTTGGAGGATGCCGAGCAAGACGATCGGAAACGCCGGCAGGTTGGGCATCATCACCGCCACCCGGTCGCCCTTGCGTACGCCTAGCTTGTTCTGCAGGTAGGCGGCGACGGCGCGCGACTGGTGGTCCACGTCGGCGTAGCTCAACGTCTGGCCGAAGGCCCTGAACGCCGGCGCATCCGCATGGGAGTGCATCGCCTGCTCGAGCAGTTCGTTCAGGGATGCGTGCCGGTTCGCATCGATCTCGGCGGGGATGCTCCCGTAAGAGCGGATCCAGGGGCGGGCGTTCATCGGACGTTTCCTAGGCTTCGATGGGAAGGAGCGCTGCAGTGCGAGGATTCGGCTGGCAGCGGGGCAAGATTTTTTCGGCGGCGAGCCGGCGCGTAAATGTCGAAGGCGGCCAACTTGCGCATCACTTCGGCCACGGCAGGCGAGCGCGCACGGGACGGGCGAGACCATCGTGGCCGGACGGATACCCATGATGGCCGCCACGATCCCCCCACACGGACCCATCGACGTGGACAGTGCTGGCTCGTGGCCACCACAAGCCGGTTCCAACCAGCAAGGAGACAACACGATGAATCCCACCCGCCCGGTCATGCCACCGCTGTCCGTGAACCGACGCGAGCGGCTCTACGCCCCGTTCAAGATCCAGGTGCTGTTGCGAACGCTGGGTGAGCTGGGCGTTGATGCCGCCGATCTACTGACCGGGTCTGGGTTGACGACCGAGGACGCTGCCAGCCCGCATACCAAAGTGTCGGTCCATCAGTTTGTCCTCGCCTGCGCCAATGCCGCGCGCCTCTCGCCGACGCCGGATTGGCCCGTGCTGGCGGGCAGCCGCATGCGCGTGACGGATTACGGCCTGTATGGCTATGCGCTCATGGCGGCCGAGACCTTCCGCGAAGCCTGCGAGATGGCGGTGCGATTCCACGCGCTGGCCACCCCGGTGCTGGCGATCACCGGCGTGTCCTCACGGCCCCCGCACGTCGTCTGGACCTACCCAGGGCCGGTGCAGGCCGGGCTGGGTGATCTCGACCGCGCGCTGTTCGATATGTTGCTGACGATGCAGGTGGTTTTGCACGTGACCCTGACGCGCGACCTGATGGGCCCGGCCTGCATCCCCGCATCGGTCGCCCTGGCCATGGCCCGGCCGCCGAATGCCGACGCCATCGAACGCCAACTCGGCCTGGAGGTGCAGTTCTGTGCCGATCACACCGAGATCGCCTACACGCAGGAGTGGCTCGAGCACCGTTTGCCGATGGGTAACGCCATCACGGCGGCGCAGGTGTCGGCCACCTGCGCCAAGTTGCTGGAAGAGCACAAGTGGAGCTCAGGCGTGACGCGGATGGTCTACGCGGAACTCATGCGCACGCCGGGGCGCTTTCCGAACATTGAGGAGATTGCCGAGACGCTGCACATGAGCGACCGCACGGTGCGGCGCAAGCTCGACGAGGAGGGTACCTCCTACAGCTTGCTGCTCACCAGCGTGCGGCAGGCGCTGGCGGTGGACTACCTGTCGACCTCGATGCTGTCCATCGACGACATCGCCGCCGCGCTGGGCTTCAGCGAGGTGGCGAGCTTCCGGCACGCCTTCAAGAAGTGGACCGGCAAGACGCCGGCCCAGTACCGGGCACACCCATGAGGTGGCTCGGAGGCTCCTGACGTTGTTCGCGCGGACGAGGCAGGCGTCCAACCACCCGGCAGCGGTTCCAAGGCGGCCTTCGATGCGCAGTCAGGTGCGACGCCAAAGCGTCTGGCTCGGGCTCTCACCGAAAGCCCGGCGGTAGGCGCGCGAGAACTCACCCAGGTGCGTGAAGCCGAACTGCATCGCCGTCTGGGCAATCGACGGTTTCGCCAACGTCATGGCCAACGGTGCGGCCCGTGTAGAGGCCAATCGCTCGCGACGCAGCCACTGCATTGGTCCCATGCCACGGGTCCGCTGGAAGCTCGCTTGCAAACTGCGCGTGGAAACTTCACATGCCGATGCGATGCGCGCAAGGGTCAGTGGCTCATCGAGGTGTTCGTGCATCCATTCTTCCGCCCTGCGCAGTTACCGCTGTTCAGGCTGAGCGGTGGCCAAGGCCGCAGTGCTCATGGAATGCGGTTGATGCATCAACAACGCGGTGACCAGTTGTTCTTCGATGCGCGCAGCCAGGTGCGCCAAGCCCATGGCCGCAAACTCGCCGCGCACACCAGCTGCCATCAGGCACAGGCGCTCAGCCAGCGTAGCGCGGTGGCCGGACCGCGCATCAAGCCGCCACGGCCCCAAGCTTCGCGGCGTCGCGCGCCAGCATCTCGCGGTCCGAGATGCGGCGGAACCACACCGTGACGATGGACGAGGTGATGACGATGAACAGCGAGTACAGCACGGGGATCAGCAGCACGTCCTGCTGTTGCGGGCCGCTGAAGGTCAGTACGACGATCAGGATGCCCAGCGGTCCGTTCTGGATGCCGGTCTCCAGCGCGATGGTCCGCGAACGCCGCGGGTCCTGTCGCACGAGGCGCGAGAACAGGTAACCGACACCAAAGCCGAAGACTCCGAGGCCGATGGCGGCGAAGTAGACCTGCCAGGGCGTGATGGCCAGCAGCTGATGGTTGCGAGGCACCCAGGACACGACCAGGAAGACGATCACCACGATGCCCAGCGCACCGCCGATCATTTCGATGGTGGCGCCGATGTTCGGGTTCCACTTGCGCAGCAGCATGCCGATGAGCGTGGGTATCAGCAGCACGAACAGCACCTGCGCCACGTTGCCCGGCGGGATCTTCCACTCGCCTTCGATGCCGGCCGAGAAGATGCCCAGCGTGACCGGCACGAGCACCACGGCAAGCAGCGTGGACACCACCGTCATCAGGATCGACAGCGACAGCACGCCCTTGCTGAAGTAGTTGAAGATGTTGGACGTGGTGCCGCCCGGCAGGCAGGCCATGAGGATCAGGCCCACGGCCCAGGGCGCCGGCAGTTGCAGCAGCTTGGCCAGCAGCCAGCCGGTGATGGGGGTCAGCAAATAGGTCGCGACCACGCCGATGGCGATGCCCTGCGGCTTCCTGAAGGCAATCCGGAAGTCCTTGAAGGTCAGCGAGGCGCCCATGCCCAGCATGATGACCATCATCATCACGCCGAGCAGCTTGGTTTCGAGTTCGGTCAACATGGTGCTGTCTCCTTATCGGGTGCTGAATTCGGCCTTCACCTCGGCCTTGAGGTCCTTGCGGAGGATCTTCCCGATGGGCGACTTGGGGAGTTCGTCGCGGAAAACGATGGACTTCGGGATCTTGTAGTCGGTCAGCAGCTTGCGGCAGTGCTCGCGAACGGCGTCCGGGCTGATGTCGCCTTCGAAGTCGGGGTTCTTGACGATGTAGGCGCGGACGGCTTCACCCGACTTGGCGTCGGGCACGCCGACCACCGCGGCTTCGAGCACGGCATCCATCTGGGCCAGCGCGTCCTCGATCTCGTTGGGGTAGACGTTGAAGCCCGAGACCAGCACCAGGTCCTTTTTGCGGTCGACGATCCTGAAGTAGCCCTGGGCGTCCATCACCGCGATGTCGCCGGTGTAGAGCCAGCCCGCCCGGATCACGGCCGCGGTCTCGTCGTCGCGCTGCCAGTAGCCCTTCATGCATTGCGGCCCGCGCACGATCAGCTCGCCCGGCTCGCCGGCCGGCACGGGCTCGCCGATGTCGTTGACCAGCCGCACCTCGGTGTCGGGCACCGGGATGCCGATGCTCTCGGGTTTGGCCACGCCGCTCAGCGGATTGAAGGTGACCACGGGCGAGCACTCGGTGAGGCCGAAGCCTTCGGCGATGCGCGTGCCGGTCACCTTTTCCCAGCGGGTGGCCACCGCATGGTGCAGCGCCGTGCCGCCGGCGATGGCGGCCTTCAAGTGCTTGGGCGGGAATGCGGCAAACCACTCCTCGTTCAACAGACCGTTGAACAGCGTGTTGACGCCCGTGATCCACGTGACCCGGTAGTTCTCCAGCGCGCGCTGCAGGTTCTGCACCGGGCGCGGGCTGGGCACGAGGATGTTGCGGCCGCCGATCTCCACGAAGGAGAGCAGGTTCGCGGTGAAAGCGAAGATGTGATAGAGCGGCAGGGCCGTCAGCACGCACTCGTCGGGCCCCATGTGCGGGTGCCCCATGGCCAGCACCTGGTCCACGTTGGCCAGCAGGTTGGCATGCGTCAGCATGGCGCCCTTGCTCACGCCCGTGGTACCGCCGGTGTACTGAAGCGCGGCGATGTCCGACGGGTCGATGCCGTCCCAATAGGTCTTCACCTGGATGCCCTGGCGGGCGTCGTGGCCCGCTTTCAGCGCGGACGCGAGACGCTCGATGGGCTGCGGCAGCACAGGAACGCGCGGCAGCACCCTGTTCCACACCTTTTGCACGCCGCGTACCACCAGGTTGGGCACGGCTGGAAAGAACTCGGAGACGCCGGCCAGTACCACGCGCTCGATCGGCGTCTTCGGCACCACCTCGGCCAGCTTGTCGGCGAACATGTCGACGATGACCAGCACGCGCGCAGCGGCGTCGTTGAACTGGTGGATCATCTCGCTGGGCGTGTACAGCGGGTTGGTGTTGACCAGCACGCAGCCGGCCTTGAGTGTGCCGAAGGCCACCACGGGATAGGCCAGGCCGTTAGGCAGTTGCACGGCGACGCGGTCACCGGCCTGCAGGCCGCAGACCTGGCGCAGGTACAGGGCGAAGGCGTCCGACAACTCGCCCAGCCGGGCGTAGCTGAGGCTGCCGTTCATGCCGTTCGGCACCACGGCGGTGAAGGCGGTCTTGCGGGCATGGCGCTCGCAGGCAGTGTGCACGAGCTGGGCCAGGTTGCGGTGGCGCGGCGCCGGCAACTGCGGCGTGATCGATGCACCATAGGCCGCAAGCCAGGGCTTGCGGTCGTAGTCGGGCGCATGAACCATGGGGCGTTCTGTGGTCACGGTCGTGGCGGGCCGGGGGCCCGGTGATCAGTGGTGGATGGAAATGGCGGCGAAGGGCATGCGGGCCACCGCAGGCGGCGGTCCGTTACAGCAGCGGGTGTGGCCTCAGGGACGGCCGGTGCTCAGTTGCAGTTCAGGGCGCTGCGCCGGCAGTGCAGGTTTGGTTGCCGTGGTACGCAGGCGCAGCGGGTCGTACACCGCCGCCACGGGCTCGCCCCAGCCCATCTGCCGACGCAACTTGCGCAGGTAGGTCTTCAGTGCGTGCGCTTCCAGGTAGACCTCGTGGCGCGCCGACTTGACGAACTTCAGGCCGCCCGACAGGTCGGGCTCGTCGGTCTTCACCAGGGCATCGAACTGCGCTGCCGAGGCCGCGCCGTCGCGCTGCGCCTTCAGGTAGGACGCAATCATCCAGGCCTGGGTGTCGAACAGCTTGTAGGCGCTGGAATTGGTCTCGATGTAGCCGATGCCGAACAGGTTGCGGTGTTGGCGGTTGAACATCGACAGGTACATCTGCGGCCGGCCGTTGATCCATTTGAAGTATTCGGCCGCGTAAGGCGCGCTCCAACGGTAGCCGGTGGCGCAGAGCACGAGGTCGATCTGCTCGCGCGAGCCGTCCTTGAACACGACTTCCTTGCCGTCCAGTCGCTCGATGTCGGGCTTGACCGCGATATTGCCGTGCTGCAGGTGGTGCAGCAGCTGCGAGTTCAGCAGCGGGTGGCTCTCGAACATGCGGTGGTCGGGCTTGGGCAGGCCCAGGCGGGTGGGGTCGCCGTTGAGCAGCCTCATGATGGCAGTGAAGATCGGCCGCGCCAGCCACATCGGCAGGTGCGGACCGCTCTCGGCAAACTGGTCGGCTGGCATGCCGAACAGGTGCTTCGGAATGAAGTGGTAGCCGCGGCGGATGCTGATGAAGGCCGTTTCGGCGTTCATCGCCGCGTCGCAGGAGATGTCGGCGCCCGAGTTGCCCAGGCCCACCACCAGCACCTTCTTGCCGCGGAATTCGTCAGGCCTCTTGTAGGTGACCGAGTGGCGCACCTCGCCGTCGAAGGTGCCCTTGAACTCCGGCATGTTCGGGTCCCAGGTCACGCCGGTGGCACACACCACGGCACCGTACAGGCGCCGGCTGCCGTCGGCGAGCGTGACCAGCCAGCGGCCATCGTCCTGGCGCTGCACGTTGGCCACGCCGCAGTCGAAGCGGATGCGTTCGCGCAGGCCGTAGGCGTCGGCAAAGCTGTTCACGTAGGCCAGGATCTGCTGGTTGGACGGATAGTCGGGGTAGCTCTTGGGCATCGGAAAGCCGATGAAGCCGGAGAGATCGCGCGAAGAGATGAAGTGCGCCGACTGGTAGATGGGCGAGCCGGGGTTCGTCATGTCCCAGATGCCGCCCACGCCGGTGTGGCGCTCGAACTGGTCGTAGTCAATCCCTTTCGCCTTCAGCGCACGGGCGGCGCTCAGGCCGCCAGGGCCAGCGCCAATCACGCAGACCGCGCCGTCGCGGTCGATCACGGGGAGGGAACGGTGTTGGGTCATGGAAAGCTCCTTGGGAATGGTGGGCGGTCGGCTGGCGACACCTCGGGGATTGCGCACAGACTCCATCTTGGGGGGCGGGCATGGTCAGTGGGGTGGTTCATGCGGACAACATGGGGACCGGACTGGCCGGATCGGATCAGGGTTGACCGCAGGGTCCGGTGTTCCGAACCCAGGCGCTTGTCCGGAGCAAAGCGGACGTCGCGTGTCTGCGCGAATAGGCCGCGGCCGTCATGGTCAGAGTGGGCAAGCTGTCCGAACGGCTGCCGGCGTCGATGAAGCCCGGGCTCGATCAGTGGACAGGCAAAGGATTGCAGCGAGGCGCCGCTGACCGCGCTGCGCCACCAGCAGGTCGAGCAGGCCGAGCAGGCGACCGCCGGACGCTGCGAGATCGCCGGCGAACGGCCGTCGGTCTCTGGCCTGTGTCCAGTATTGACCCAGGGCAGGCCTCGCGACAGTCCCTTCTGCGAGGTCTGATCGCGGTAGAGTGGCGCGCGGGCCCTGCCAGCGGTCAGTCGCCGCCTGTTCGGGCGGGGCCAGCCCGACGCGCCGACGCGAGGCGACAGGGTGTGGCGGGCGCGGCACCCATCGATCCCCTTCGATCAGGCCGACCCGTCGATGCGTGCAAGGTAGGCTGTCCGACCCCGTTCGCCCATCTTTTCCAGCAAGGGGTAGAGCCGCGCCAGCATGCCGGGGAATGCTCCGGCAATGCGCCCGGTGATCCCTTCCGAGGCCGGCACATAGGTCTCGAGCCTGGGCTTGTCGATGGCACTGAGCACCGCCTTTGCGACGGTATCCACCGACACCGGCTGACCCACGAAGTTGAGTGCCGACCCACCATGGCGCGCCTCGTGCCGGAGCATGGCGGTGTCCACACCGGCGGGATAGATGCCGCAGACATGCACGCCGTGCGGCCGCAACTCGTCGCGCAGTCCCCACAGCAGGCCGCGAAGGCCGAACTTCGACGCGGAATAGGGTGCACTTCCCTTCAGGCTCACGATGCCGCCCATCGAGACGGTGGCGATCAGGTGGCCTCGGCCGGCGGTCCGCATGGTGCGGGCCAGTGCCTGCAGCATCGCCGCGGTCGACACCAGGTTCACCTGCAACTGCAGCAGGAGTTTGTCGGTGGGCAGGTCGGCCACCTCGCCGACGGCGATCAGGCCCGCGTTGACGAAGGCCACGTCGATGCGCTCGCCGCTGGTCTCGAGCCGTTGGCCCCAGGCGATGACGGCCTTCTGGTCCGAAAGGTCGAGCGTCTCGATGCGGGCGTCCGGGTACTGGGCCGCCTGCTGCTCGAGCCGTGTACGGTCGAGATCCTGGAGGATGAGACGGTAGCCGCGGGCCGCCAGCGCCTCGGCGACCTTGGCACCGATGCCGCCGGTCGAGCCGGTGATGAGTGCGACGGGGGTGTGTTTCATGATGAATCTCCTCGTGATGGTGAGTGGGGTGAGAAAACGAACCTCGAGGTGCTCAGACCGCAAAAGCCGCTGCTGTGGCGACGACGCCGGCGAGCAGCAGCGAGGTGGTCCACCAGGTCCGAGGCTCGACAACCGGCTCCGCCTGAATGCGGCGCTCGAGCACGTCCAGCGCGGAGGCGACGATGCAGGTCTCGTCGCCTGCCTCGGGACTGAAAAGCCGATTGAGCTGTGAGCTGGCACCCGGAAAGGGCTCGCGCAGGAAGCGCGATGCCTGCCGCGTGGCCTGTTGCAGCGTGGATGCCGAGAGCAGCGCCGAGGCCGTGAGGGCCGCGAGCGCGAGCAGGGCCAGTGCCACCGGCAAAGGCGGCAGCGGCAGCATCTGCGGCCCACCCAGCCGCAGGGCGGCGGCGAAGAGCGTGATGACGCCTGCGAGCGCGCCGAGCGACAACGTGAACATCAGCCGCTGGTGTCCCAGGACGAGCTGACGCGTGCCGCCGACGCTCTCCAGGTGCACCCGCACCAGCGTCTCGACCGACAGCCTGCGCGCCTCCAGTCTGAGTGCGCGCTCACGCAGCGCGATCTCGGTGGTGGTGAGTTCCTCGTTCATGGTTCAGCTCAAACGGATGCGTGGATAGGCGAGGTGGTGCCAGCGCTCGGCCATCCAACCCAATGACATGCGGCCCCAGCCCAACACGGCGGCCTGGTGCCGGCGGTGCAGCCAGGCATGGCCCCACTGGGCGAGGCGGCCGCGCACGAAGTGCCCTGGCAGCAGGCCGGCCGAGCCCAGCGTGCCGTAGGCGCTGTACTTGCCCAGGGAAACCAGGGCACCGAAGTCGCGGTGCACGAAAGCGGGAGTGGCATGACCGCGCAGCGTGTTGCCCAGATGGCGTGCGAGGTGAAGCGCCTGCTGAGTGGCCACCTGCGCAGTGGGCGGCAAATGGCGAGCGGCGCCTTCCGGTTGCAGGCTGGCGCAGTCGCCCAAGGCGAAGATGCACTCGTCTTCTGTGGTGTGCAGACCGGGTGTGACCTCCAGCTGTTGCAGTCGGTTGCTGCGCAGCCCGTGAATGCGCGCCAGGATCGACGGCGCCTTGACGCCGGCGGCCCACACCGTGAGGTCGGCCCGACACTCGCCGCGGCCGGCGAGGATGACGCCGCTGGCAGTCACTGCCTCCACGCGTGCCTGCGTGTGCACCTCGAAGCCCAGGCGCTCCAGCGTGCGGTGGCTGGCCGCCGAGATGCGTTCGGGGAAAGCACCCAGGATGCGCGGCCCGCCTTCGTACAGGCTCAGCCGCAGCCGGCGGCGCATGCCGGCGTCGCCGAAGCCCGAGGCCTGCTCCATCAGGTCGCTCAACTCGGCCGCCAACTCCACACCGGTGGCGCCGGCGCCGACAATGGCGACGCGAACATCGGTGTCGTGCAGCGCTGCGCGCAGCAGCCGGCCGCGCAGCGCCTGGTTGAAGGCCTCGGCCTGGGCCTGGTGGTCAATGGCGTGCGCATGCTCGCGCACGCCGGGCGTGCCGAAATCGTTGACGCCGCTGCCCAGCGCCAGCACCAGCCAGTCGTAGGGCAGCGAGCGGGGTTCGACCAGCACGCTCCCGTCAGCGGCGCGGATGGGTCCCAGATCGACCCGCCGCGCCACGCGGTCCACACCTACCAGCTCGCCCGGCTCGAAGCTGTAGCCGTTGTGTTGCGCGTGGGCCAGAAACTGAATGCTCTGCAGATGCACGTCGCGCGTGCCAGCGGCGATGGTGTGCAGCATCGGTTTCCAAACGTGCGTGAAGCTGCGGTCCACCAGTGAAACACGGGCCCGGCCGGGGCCGCCGAGCTGACGGCCGAGCTCGGTGGCCAGCAGCAAGCCGGCAATGCCGCCGCCGACAATGACAATGCGCGGCGCATCCATCACCGCACCGCCACGGACTGCGCTTGGGCCGGGTTCTCGGGCTGCCACGCTCCCAGCGCTAATTGCGCCTGTGCGTAGGCCTGCAGCGCATCTGCCTGCACCGACAGCACAGTCCGCTGTGCACGCAGGTGGGTGGCATGACCTTCCAGGGCGGCCGGTGGCGGCTCCAGGCCGGCCGCGACGCGGGTGCGGGTGTGCGCGGCGCCCTGGGCGGCGAGGCCCTCGGCTTGCTGCGCCGCCAAGAGCGCTGAGCGTGCGGCAGCCCACTGGCGAACGGCAGCTTCGCTGTCCTGCAGCGCTTTGAGCACGGCCTGCTCGAACATGTGGACGGCGGCGTCCTGGCCCGCGCGGGCTGCCTCGGCGCGGGCCTTGATGCGGCCGAAGTCGAGCCAGTCCCAGCTGAGCGCCGGGCCGGCGCTGTAGCGAAGCGCGCCGCTGTCGGCGAGCTTGCCGAACGGGGCGTTCAGCCCGAGCGCCAGGTTCAGGCTCAGGCGCGGCAGATGCGCGCGCTCCGCGAGCACGGTCTCGCCCAGGGCGGCGCGCAACTGGGCATCGGCACGTACCACATCGGGCCGCCGGGCCAGCAGGTCGGTCGGCTGCACCAACGCGGCGTCGGCTGGCACGCCCGGGAGGGGTGCCAGGGCCAGCAGCGTCTGGTGCCAGGTGTCGTGCACGGCGGGCGAACGTCCGGCCAATACGGCCAGCGCGGCCAGGTGGGCATGTAGCAGGGCCTGCGCCTGTGCAGCTTCAGCCTGAACGCGCCGCAGTTCTCCCTGGGCGGCCAGGGCCTCGCGCCGGTCCGCCAAGCCCGCATCGACGCGCAGTTGCAGCTGTTGCTCCCGCGTCTCGTGATCCTGCGCCTCGTCGGCCAGCAGGCGCTGCGTGTGTTGTTGCAGTCTCAGCCCGGCGTAGTGGCGCACGACCTCGGCCTGCAGCAGCGCGATGGCGCCGTGCAGGTCGGCTGCCGCGCCGTCAGCGCGCCGGTCGGCCACGGCGGCCGCGGTTCCGACGCGGCCGAAGAGATCCATCTCCCAGGACAGGCCCGTGCCCACCGTGGCCACGCGAGAGGAGGGCGGGCGAGGCAGCCCTTGGCGGTAGGGATCCACCTCGGCGATGGACGGCTGCACGGCCTGGGCCTGGGCTTCCAGCCGGCCCGCCGGCAGCGCGTCGCGCGCTGCGGCGTCGGACAGGGAGCGTGCGGCGCGCACCGCGGCCAAGGCAGCCTTCACCTCGTGGTTGCGCTGCACCGATTCGGCCACGAGGGCATCGAGCAGCGGGTCGTTCAGCGCGCGCCACCATTCGCGGGCCGGCGTGCCGACGGCGACATGTGCATCGCTCGCGGCTGCCAGCGTCGGCGACTGCAGTGGCACGCGGCTGGAGGGGTTTTCGACCGATGCGCAGCCGGCCAGCATGGCCGCGGCCAGGGCCACGGCAACAAGATTGAAGCGTTTCATGGGGTGACTCCTCGTCATGCCGCAGGTGCGGCCACGCGATAGAAGGCGGCATACAGCGCCGGAATGAGGCCGAGCGTGATCAGCGTGCCCAGGGCCAGACCGCCCATCATGGTGACGGCCAGGCTCGTCCAGACCACGCCGCCGAACAGCCACAGAGGCACCAGGCCCAGGATGCAGACCATCTTGGTCATCACGATCGGACGCAGCCGCTTGGCGCCCGCGTCCTCGATGGCCTCGTGTGCGGGCATACCGTGACGGCGGTTCTCTTCGATGGCGTCGAGCAGCAGGACCGCGTTGTTGACAATGATCCCGGCGAGCGCCAGCAGCCCCAGCGTGCCCACGAAGGTGAGCGTGGTGCCGCTCACCTTGAGTGCCACGGCCGCGCCGATCGCCACGAACGGAATGCTCGCCAGCACAATCAGGCTCTTGCGAACGCTTTCGAACTGCCACACGAACAGCAGGAACATCGCGATCACGCAGGCCGGCAGCAGTTGAACGATGGCCTCGTTTGCGCTGGCGTTCTCCTCGATCTCGCCGCCCAGGGCCACGTCCACGCCGCTGGCGCGGATCTCCGCCAGCACCGGCGCCATGCGGTCGGCGATGCCTTGCGCGGTGAGCCGCGGATGCTTGGCCTGGACGGTGACGGCGCGCTCCTGGTTGTAGCGCTGGATGACCGACAGCTGCGGCTTGGCGCTCACGGTCGCCACCTGGCCCAGCGGCACGCTGCCGCTGCCGTCGGCTTTCAACACCGGCAGCGTCGCCAGCTGCTCCACGCTGTGGCGCAGGTTGGCGGCGCCGCGCACCACCACCGGCAACACGGTGTCGCCCTCGCGGTACTGCGTGACGGCGGTGCCGGCGAGCATCAGGTCCAGGCTGCTGGCGATGTCGGCGCTGCTGACGCCGGCGGCCTGCGCTTTGACCTGGTCGACCTGGACGTCCAGCTGCAGGATCTGCCGCTCTGCGTCGCTGCTCACATCGCCGATGCCCGGTTCCTTCTGCAGAGCCGCCAGCAGCTTGTCGGCGGCGGCCCGATGGCTCTCGCCGTCGCGGCTGGCGAGGCGGAACACGGCGGTACCGGCGTCCGACGAACCCATCGAAAACCGCTTGGGCTCGAACCGAACATCGGGGAATCGCTCGGCAAGGCTGGTCTTCAGGCGCTCGATGGCTGCTGCATGGCTTGCCTCAGGTGCCAGTGTCAACACCGCATAGGCGCGGTGCGCAGCAGGCGTGGGCGGGTTCAGCGCCAGGATGAAGCGCGGACCGCCGTCACCCATGTAGACCGCCTGGCTGGCGATCTCGGGGAAGGCCTTGGCATCGGCCATGATCTCACCGGCGGTCTTCAGCGTGTGGGCCGTGCTGGCATCGGGCGACAGCTCGATGCCCATCTGCAGCTGCCGGCGTTCGGAGGCGGGCATCAGCTCCGATGGCACCGTGCTGAAGAGCCAGCCCGAACCCACCAGCAGCGCCAACATCGCACCGATGTAGGCCGCCTTGTGGCCCAGCACCCAGCGCACCTTGCCGCGGTACCAACCGGTCAGCGCCTCGACCGCCTTGGCGGTACGGCTCAGCTCCGCATGGTGATGGGCGAAGCGCTGGCACAGCAGCGGCGTGAAGGTCACCGCCAGCAGCAGCGACAGCAGCAGCGCGATGGCCATCACGATGCCCAGGCTGCGCAGGTACTCGCCGGTCTCGGTGCTGGACAGCACCAGCGGCATGAAGGTGAGGATGATCGCCAGCGACGACACCAGCAGCGGCACGAACATGGTGCGTCCCGCCTCGGCGGCGGCCTGCTCGCGCGGTTCGCCCAGAGCCAGCCTGCGCTCCATGTCCTCGGCGACCACGATCGCGTTGTCGACGAACAGGCCCAGCGCGATGATGATGGCGCCGATGCTGATGATGTGCAGGTCGATGTTCAGCAGCTTCATGATCGCCAGCGTGCCCAGCACCGTGGTAGGCACGATCGCGCCCACGATGAGGCCGGTGCGCAGACCCAGGAACAGCACCACCACGCCCATGACGATGGCGGTGGTTTCCAGAAACACCTGGCCCACCTGCTTGGAGCTGCTTGGTGACGATCTGCGCCTGGTCGGTGATGGGAACGAGCGCCATGCCGGCGGGCAGCATCTTCTCCAGCCGCTGCACTTCGTGGCGCAGGCGGCCGGCGAAGCTCACCACATTGAGGCCCGGGTCCATCGACACGGCCACCACGGCTGCGGGTTGGCCGTCGACAAAGGCACCGGTCAGCGGGGGGTCCTGCGTCACCCGTTCGATGCGGGCGATCTCGCCCAGAGGCACCATGCCCCCGCTTGGCAGCGGAATGGGCGTGGAGCGGAGCTGCTCAGGGCGCTGGGGCGTCACCGCTGACCTTGAGCGCGATCTCCGCGCCGCCGATCTCCATGAAGCCGGCGGCAGCGATCACATTGCGCTTGGCCACGGCCTGTGCCACCCCTGCCGGGCTGAGGCTCTTGGCGGCCAGGGCCGGCAGGTCCAGAACGATCTGCACCTGCTCGTCCCGAACGCCGTGCAGTGAGACGCGCTCCACCCCCTTCAGCTTGAGCAACTCGTCGCGCAGGCGGCGCGCCTGTTCGCGGATCTCGCCCGCGGTATAGCCCGGGCCGGTGAGGCCCATGGTCAGTACCGCGACGCGGCCGAACTCGTCGTCGACCAGCGGGCCGATCGTGCCCTGGGGCAGCGAAGGGCGCAGGTCGTTCATGCGGGTGCGCAGCCGTTGCCATACATCGGGCAGCTTCTGCGGCGTGACGGCCGGGTCCAGTTCCACGTATGGTGAAGACGAAGCCGGGGCGTACCGAGGTCTTCACGCGCTTCACTTCGGGAAGGCCGAGCACGGCCTCTTCGGTGGGGCGGGCTACGAGCTGCTCGGCACGGTCGACGTTGGCGCCGGGCACGAAGCTCAGCACGGTGGCGGTGCGGATGGTGACCGGTGGCTCCTCGGTGGACGGGAAGTCCAGCGCCAGCCACAGGCCTGCAAGGACGAGGCCGATGACGGCCAGGAACGTGAAGCGCGGGCGGGCCAGCGCCTTCATGGCAATGCTGGTCATGGCTTCACCCCTGCGTTGGCGACATCGCCTTTGTAGGCCACCGGGCGCACCAGGCTGCCCGGGCGGATGCCGGCAGCGCCGGCCACGATGACCTTGTCCCCGGCCGCCAGACCCTGCGTGATCTCGACACGCGCACCGTGCAGCGCGCCGAGTTTCACGCCGACGGACTCGACGGTGCGACCATCGCGCGCCAGGCGCAGCACACGGCCGTCGCCAGCGGTGGACTCGGGCAGGACGGCGCGCAGCGGGATCTGCAACGAGGTCTGGGGCGTGGCGCCTTCCAGTGACGCCACCCACGTGGAGCCGACAGCGGCGTCCGCCGGGACTGCCAGGAATGCCCGCCGGACGCCGCCGGCCTCCAGGCGACCGCCGACGCGCAGCACGCGGCTGGCCTGTTCAGTCCCACGGCTGCGCAGTGTCAGCGTCTGACCCGGCTTGAGTGAGACCGAAGCGGGCAGCAGCATCGACAACTCGCGGCCGTCGCCGTCGATGGACATCGCTGGGGCACCCGGACCACTCACCTGGCCGAGTTCGAGCGATCGGGAGGCCACCGTGCCATCCATCGGTGCGCGCAGGGTGGCCTGCTCCAGCGACCAGGCGGCCGTGTCCGGTGAGCCACGGCCGACCGAAGGGCAGCGTCCAGGGCTGCAGCCTCTGCCTGGACGGCGGTCAATTCGCCGCCCGGAGACCGCGCCGCCCGCCTGGGCCCGGCGCACGCGTTCCAGGCGCTGCAAGACCTCGGCGCGTTGGGCCTCGATGCGGGCCAGCTCCCCCTGGGGTGGCAGCAAGCTGGGCGGTCAGCGGCTTCATGTCCAGCGTGGCCAGGACCTGACCACGGCGCACGCTGTCGCCGACCTCGACGGCCACTTGGGCAACTCGTCCCGAGACCGCGAAGGCCAGTTCTGCACGCCGTGCAGCACGCACCTCGCCGACAAACCCAGGCCCTCGGCGCCACTGGCGCGGGCTTCCACCACGTAGGCGGGTCGACCGTTTTCGGTCGCGGCGATGTCTTTGTCGGCGGTGCAGCCCCAGAGGGACAGCAATGGCAGCAGGGACAGCACTGAGGTGAGCCGACGTCCGGTCGGCATGGGGGTTCGTGCGTTCACTGTCGTGTTCTCCTGTTTGAACGTTCGAAGGCGGGGTGTCTGGGGGGCTGAGATTCCTGCGGGGGACCGGTACGGGACCGTTCTCTCGGGACTGAAATCTACGGACCCGGGACCTTCTCGGACGAGACAGATTCGGACCCGAGCGGGACTTTGTCGGCCAAGTCCGGGGCGCCTTCAGGGTGGATGGATGCCGCGTTTCCGAGGCTTCGCAGCAGTGCTGCGAAAGCCGCCGAGCCGCGCAGTGCCTGCGCGCCGGCGCGTTGCAGGGCTCGAACATCTTCCATCGGCAGGTTCAGCGACGTGGGCAGGCGCAGCAGGGTGTTGCGCGTGTCGGCGTCTGGCACGTCGCGCAGGCTCACGACGATGGCGTGCAGCTCGGCATCCGCGGCGAATGGACTGCCGCGCAGACCACGCAACCGGGTCAGTTCCTCGGTCCATCGCTGCACGTCCTGGCGCAGGATGGCCAGCGTGACCTGCGTGTCTCGGGACCCCGCACCGAACACCAGCGTGTCCAGCACCTGGCCGGTGGTCGGCACGCGGTCGCTGTGCTCGATGGCCTCGCTGACATCGCGCTCGGCATTGACCACCACCAGCACGAGGCGGCGGATGCTCCCTTGCGGCGCTCCGTCGAAGCCGCGGGCAATGCTGCCATCGGCCACAAAGCGGTCCAACAGCCCCCGCACGCCCAGGTTGTCGGACAAACCTCCGTCGACCAGATGGACGAAGGGCCTGGCCGCAGCATCGCGGTAACCCGCCTCGGCAGACGCCCGCAGTTGGCTGCGGAAGTCACCGTCGGGCACGGGGGGCGGGGCCGAGGCGCCCGCGCCACACTGCCCCGCATGGTTGCGCAGTGTCACCGGGCTGAGCAGCAGCGGTACGGCGGCTGAAGATGCGACGGCGAACGACAGCGGCACCTCGCGCCAGTCGATGCACATCGATCCCAGCGTGGCCGGAACGAACTCGAAGGGTGCGCCGTGCCGGAGGTCAGTGGCCGTGATGACCAGTTCGGGGGCTCCCGGTCGGGCCGCGGCGTCTCCGAGCCGACGGCCTCGAAAGAGAACATCCAGTTCTTCCGCCAGCACGTGGCTGCGACCGTACCAGGGTGAACCCAGGCGATACAGGCGCTCGGGCGTGAGTGCCATCCGGATCAGGCGGGCCTGGATATCCTCTGCGAGGAACTCGCGCTCGAACGATCGGAATGTCTCGTCACCGAAGGCCGCGTAGTGAGCGGCCAGGACGCTGCCCCCGGACACGCCACCGATGAACCCGACTTCGTCCATCAAGGTCGTCTCCCGCCCGTCCCATCGAACACGGGTGCGTTTCAGTTCGGCCATCACGCCCAAGCCGAAGGCGGCCGCACGGGTCCCGCCGCCTGACAGAGTGAGCGCAGCCACCAGGGATCGTCCTTCACCAGGCGCTACCACATGCGCGGGCGACGGCGTGGCAGGTGTTGCGTTCTGCCAGGGGCGATAGGTGGAGCAAGCGCTGACCAGCAGTGCAACGATGACAAGAGTGAGCAGGCGAAGGGCTTGCATAGGTCCTGGGTCATGAGTCCGAGACCCGCACTCTGGGATCGAAAGTTGGACCATGAGGGGACAAAAACGGCCACCATCGGGTCCGTCGCGGCCAATCCTAAGGGGGTACGGGGTGACAACGGGGACGAGGGAGGCCAAGATCGGGGCAACGCCGAAACCCGACGTGCCTACGATCCCAAGACAGCCATGGCAGACACTTCAACTCACGACAGACGCAGCCTCGCGAACATCATTCCGAACGTTGCACGCGCCCTGCTGGGCCTGGTCGAGGAGCGGGGTGGCTCTTCGGAGCGCCTGTGCAGGGGACTGGGATTCACCTACCAGGATCTGCGAGATCAGCACCTGCTGCTGTCCTACGTGCAAGTCCGGGAACTCATCCTTCGCGCGCAGCGCCAGTTGCACGAGCCGGCCCTCGGTCTGGCCGTGGGTGCGCGCCAGACCCCGGTGTCATGGGGGGTGGCCGGCTTGGCCATGCTCACCTGCGAAACATTCGGTGATGCCATCCAGTACGGACTGGGGCATCAGGGAGAGGCCGGCGCAATGGTCGATCACATGGTCGAGGAGCGAGGGCGGGAGATTCACCTCGAAGTGATGCCTCGGCAGTTCGACCTGCAGATCGAAGCCTTCCTCGTGGACGAGGCGCTTTCGAGCATGCTGGCCGTGTCGCGATACATGGCAGGTCCGTCCTTCAGGCCGCTTCGTCTGGATCTGGCCATGCCGCGGCCCGAGCACGAGGAACTGTACCGGCGCTTCTACCGCTGTCCGGTGCGCTTCGATGCGGGTGGCAGCCGCATCACATTCGACTCACATTGGCTCGGCGCGCGGCTGCCGGGCTATGACAGCATCACCTGCGGGCTGGTCCAGATGCAACTGAACACCCTGCTGTCGAGGCCCGTGGGTCGACATGAACTCGTCGAGACCGTCACCAACCGCATGCGCTTTGCCATTGACGCGGGACCGACGCAAAGGGAACTGGCAAGTCTCGTGAATGTGAGTGAACGGACCCTGCGCCGACGGCTGGTGCGTCAGGACACGACCTTTCGTGCGTTGCGAGACACCACCCGCTTCGAACGGGCGCGTGACCTGCTTGGTAACTCCGAAATGACGGTGGCCCAGGTGGCGGAACTGGTAGGCTATTCGGACGCACGGGCTTTCCGGCGAGCCTTCAAGCGTTGGGCTGGCGTGCTGCCGAACGAGTTCAGGAGCGCCAGAGGAAGCTGAGCGGCAGCGCCGCCGCTCGAGCAGACAGGAGGTGGTGATGGACCGATTCGAGGCACTGCGAACTTTTGTCGCTGTCGTCGACCATGAAGGCTTCGCCTCTGCGTCACGGGCGCTCGATCTGGCGCCGGCGGTTGTCACGCGACGGGTTGCGGATCTCGAACTGAGATTGGGCGTGCGCTTGCTGCACCGTACCACCCGGTCCGTATCGCTGACCTCCGTGGGCGCGATCTATCTGACGCGCGTACGGGCCATCCTGGCCTCACTCGACGAAGCCGATCGCGAAGCGTCCTCATCTGCACTGACCGTGACGGGCCGTGTGCGCGTGAGCGCGCCGGGAGACTTCATCCGCGAAGTACTCGCCCCGGAGTTCGGCGCATTGAAGCTTCTGCATCCACAACTCGAGGTGCAACTCATCGCGGAAGAGGGCCTGAGACGTCCGTCGGAGTCGGCAGACCTGACCTTGCTGCTCGACTATGGTCTGCCGCTCGATGGCGACTTCGTGGCCCGCGTGCTTGCCTTGACCACGCCTATGCTGTGCGCATCCCCCACCTACCTGGCCGCCTGCCCTCCGATCGAGCACCCGTCCCAGTTGGACCGCCATCCTGTGCTTCTTCCGACGCTGACCTTGCTGGCGCGGGAGTTCATGTTTCGGCGTGAGTCCGAAACGGGCGCAGAGTTACACCTGTACCGGCCCGGTCGTTCCCCTCTCGAGTCGGACAACAGCGACGTGACCGTCGCCGCTTCCCTGGCCGGCTACGGTGTCGTGGGGGCCCTGTCCTTCGTCACAGCAGCGCCCCTGCAGTCGGGTCGTCTGGTTCGTGTCCTGGCTAATTGGGATGTCGGAAGCTGGCGCGTCTACGCGGTCTACCAACGCCAGACATCGCTAACCTCCGCCGCACGGGTCTTGCTCGAGCACCTTCGATCTCGGTTGGGTGGAGGAGATTCAGATCCATGGCTTGTTTCGCCTGGGGCGCGGGGTTGAAAGCGGCGCAGCGAGCCGGGTCACGAACACGGATGGCGTGACCCAGCACTTGCAGCACACCTTGCGCGACTGCAGGCACGGCGGATGCCCTGGAGTTACGGCAGATCAGTTGCCGTAGCGGCCGGTGTTGCGTTGTTGCATGGCGGCCAGGGTTTTCGGCGCGGACGGTCTCGCGGCTCAGCCCTGCACCGGAACCCGGCAGCACGGTGCCGTAGGCCTCGCCGACGATGGTGGCTGCGGTCTCGCCAGGCCCAGGTCACGACGCACTTCGACGCGGGCCAGGCGCGTAGCGGTGGCGGACACCTTGCCGTCACGCACTGCGGCGACGCCTGCTTGTCGCTGCCGAACACCTCGACCTGCGAGGACGGGCGGCCGGCATAGGCGGCGAGTTCGGCCTGGACCTGCGCACGGGTCAGGGTCGACGGCGTGGGGTGGTTCTGCACGTCCTGGGCAAAGGCCGTGGTGCCGACGATGGCGATGGCGGCGGCGAAGAGGGTCTTGGCGTTCATGAGAGGCTCCTTGCAGTTGAAGTTGGATCGACTGACATGGACAGGACCTGCGGTTCATGCATCGTCTTGTCCACCTCGGTGAGCGGCTGCGATCGCAGCGACTTGTTGAATGGCTCATCGATGGGGTGAACTGTAGGCAGTCCACCGTGCTCGAGAAATGGGTCCGGAGCGAACGGACCGTTGCTTGAACAGCAAGAAGCAGCCGGAGCCGGTCCGGAGCTTTTGTGGGGGCCGTCGCATGGGGACACGGAGCATGTATGCAACGCTTCGTTCCGCGGCCGATGACCGCTGAGACGATCCAGGCTCGATGGCTTTCAGTACCACGCCGATCGAGCTCGCGCCGGAAAGACGGCTTTGCCACCGCCTGGGCGACCCGCTAGGTAGCGACGAGCGCGCCGTGTGGGACCGTCATCGTGACGAGAAACTCCGGCAACATCCTCCCGACCGATGACGCCCTCTGCACATGGAGTTGCCCCACGACGCTGAGGGCGGTCCCGAGCCTCTCCTCATCGCAGAGTACGCATGCAGCTTCACCGGCTTCGGCGGCAAGATCGTGGCCATGGATGCTCGTGGCGTGGTG
Organism: Ottelia alismoides; assembly: GCA_037367405.1. Classification (NCBI taxonomy): domain Eukaryota; kingdom Viridiplantae; phylum Streptophyta; class Magnoliopsida; order Alismatales; family Hydrocharitaceae; genus Ottelia; species Ottelia alismoides. The sequence goes on along the minus strand of JAZKJV010007170.1, from coordinate 64,675 downwards.
GTGCGCGATATCCAGGGGCTTCCTGGCAGCACGGCACTGAGGTGTCGCCCGAGTTCATCAGCCTGGTCACCGACGCCATCATGGCCGCCTTCTCCGTCTGGCAGTGTTGGCCGCGGGATTTGATGTAGCTGCCGATCTGCTTCGACGCGTTGCGCGCGGAGATGCGCGACGCTGCCAGCTGTTCGGTCTCGCCCATCCACTTCAAGCTGGGCGCCATCTGACGCTGCCCGAAGTCAACACAGCGCTCTTTGCCGCCGCTGACTGTTGTCCTGGCTGTTGTCCTGTCCTCTTGCCGTACCGGCGTACCGCTAAAACCCCATGCCGTCGAGCCTCGGGGAAACGCTGGAAGAGGCGTGCCGGCGATCCTACCTAGTGCGTTGGCGTCTCGTGCAGGCTCACCACCTCGCCCTGCAGATCGGAGGGCAGCCCGGGCGGCGCAGGGTAGCGTCGCAGCACGTCCGGGTCGTGACCGGGCACCACGTGCTCCGGGGAGTCGGCCAGCGCACGCACCTTGTCCCACCCCGCGACCATGTCGCCCACGTGGAACACGATGGGGTAAGGCATCTGCGCGTCCATGTTCTCGTAGTAGTGGCTGGCGTCCGATGCCAGCACCACCCAGCCCGCGCTGCGTGTGCACGCGCACCACCTGCAGACCGTGGGTGTGGCCGCCGACCAGGCTGACCTCGATGCCGGGCGCGATGCGGGCGTCGCCTTGGCAGAACGAGACGCGGTCGGCGTACACGCCCTTGACGACCTCGACCACGTCCTCCACCGCGAAGGCGGCGCGGAACAGTGGGCGGCACATGTGGCAGCCCGTGGCGTAGTGGACCTCGCGCTCCTGGATGTGGATGCGCGCGTTCGGCAGCAGGTCCAGGTTGCCGGCGTGGTCGTAGTGGAGGTGGGTGACGATGACGTCACGGATGTCCGCAGCAGCAATGCCCAGACCGGTCAGCGATCGGATCGGGCAGCGCAGGAAATTGCGCGCGCGGCGTTGCGCCATGGCGGCGTTGAAGCCGGTGTCGACCAGCCAGACGGCAGCGCCGTCGCGGATCACCCAGACGAAATAGTCCATCGGCATCGCCGCGTCATGCGGGTCGCTGCCGGCGATGAAGTTGTCGCGCCGAGGGCGGTCGTGCGCTGCATAGCGCAACGCAAAGACCTCGTAAACCGGAAGTGCGTCGTGTCCCATGGCCGTCAGTCCACCTGGGCGCCGGAGGCCTTGACGATCGGCGCCCATCGCGCGAGGTCTTCGTTCACCATCGCGGCCAACTGCGCCGGGCCGCCCCGCAGCACCTCTGCGCCCAGCGCGGCAAACTTGTCGGCGACGTCGGGCGAGGCCGTTGCGGCTGCCACCTCGGTGGCGAGGCGGTCGACCACCGCTGGCGGCGTTCCGGCGACCGCGAAGAGGCCGACCCACAGGTCGCCGACGCAACCCGGCACCTCCTCGCTGATCGATGGCACGTCGGGCAGCGCCGGTGAACGGCGTGCCGAGCTCACCCCCAGCGCGCGCAGCTTGCCCGCCTTCACGTGGGCGATGCACGAAGGCAGGCTCGCGAAGGCCATCGGCACCTGCCCGCCGATCACGTCGGTGATCGCCGGCGCCACGCCCTTGTAGGGCACGTGCTCCAGCGACAGCCCGGCGGCCCGGTTCAGCATCTCGCCCAGCAGATGGTTGAGCGAGCCGTTGCCCGCCGAGGCGTACTGGTACGGCGGCTTCTTGCGTCGCACCTCGGCCAGGAACTCTTTCAGGTTGCGCGCCGGAAAGGCCGGATTCACCACCAGCACGTTCGGCACCACGCCCACCGGTGCGATGGGATCGAAATCCTTCACCGGGTCGAAGCCGGTGGTCTTGTACAGCGCCGGGTTGATCGCCTGCGTGCTGCTGATGGTCAGCAGCAGCGTGTAGCCATCCTTCGGGGCCTTGGCGGTAGCGGCCGTGCCGATGTTGCCGCCCGCGCCGGCCCGGTTGTCGACGATGACGGTCTGGCCCAGGCGCTCGGTCAGCTTCTGCGCGAGGATGCGGCCCAGCGCGTCGTTGGTGCCTCCGGGCGCCTGCGGGACGACCAGGGTCACCGGCTTGGCAGGCCAGGCCTGGGCTCGCACCGAGAGTGCGGGCGCGCCCAAGATGGCCACGCAGAAGTCGCGTCGATGGATCGTCATGGTCCTGTCTCCTTCGTTGTTGTCATGCCGCCTCGCCGGCCTCGGCGAGCAGCTGCAAGGCACGCCGGTAGACCGGCTTGTCGACCATCAGCTCGCCCACCCGCACGGCACCCAGGCCTTGCCGGTCGGCCGTCTCGAACGCCGCGATGATGTCGCGCGCCGCGGCCACCTGGCTGGCCGATGGGGTGTAGCAATCGTTGACCGCCTCGATGAACTTCGGGTGCACGATGACCGCGCCGCGAAAGCCCAGGCCGCGGGCGCGATCCAGCACGCGGCGAAAGTCGTCGACGTCGCCCAGCGCTGCGATGGACGCGACGAAGCCGATCGGCTGGATGCCAGCGGCCCGCGCCGCGTGCAGCAGCATCAGGCTGGGCGCGAGCAGCAGGTCTTCGCCCGGCAGGCCGCCCAGGTCGAGCGAGAAGTCCTCGCTGCCCAGCATCATGCCCATCACGCGCGGGTGCGCCGCCGCGATGTCGTGCAGCCGCGGCAACGCCGCCGCGCTCTCGATCTGCAGCAGCAGGCGCACGTGGCCCGGCGCCATGCCGTGCTCGGCCTCCAAAGCGGCCACCGCGCCAGCGATCCACTGGACTTCGCGTGGGTGCTCCACCTTCGGCAGCACCAGGAGGTCCAGGCCCGGTCGCACCGCGGCGCGCAGGTCATCCGCCAGTGTCAGCAGATCGCCGTTGACGCGCACGGCCGCGCGTTTGCCGGCAGCGGCCAGTCGCGGGTAGCGTGCCGGCAGGCCTTCGCGCGCGGCGGCCTTGCGCGACGGGTGGGTGCCATCCTCCAGGTCCAGGATGACGGCATTGCTACCCTTCGCACAGGCGCTGTCGAACAGCCGGTCGTCGGCCGCGGGCACGAACAGGAAGGATCGCAGCAGCGTGCGCATGCTCAAGCCTCCCCGCTGGCCGCCAGCCAGCGCGCGTTGTCCTGGCCCAGCGCTGGCGCGGGGCGGCGGATGGGCGGGCGCACGCCGTCGATCTTGTAGGGCGCGGCATGCACCGGCAGGCTGCGGCCATCGGGCGTGGGCTGCTGCACCAGCAGTTCGCGCTCGGCGAGGTAGGGGTGCTGCATCAGGTCGGCCACGTCGCACACCGGCCCGGCGGTGATGTCGCGTTCGGCGAAGAAGCGCAGCGACTCGTCCAGCGTCAGGCGGCCGACATGGGCCTGGATTAGGTCGTCCAGGGCATCAATGTGGCGCAGCCGCGCCTCGTGCGTCGCAAAGCGCGGGTCGGTCAGCGCCTCGGGCTGGCCGATGCCCTCGAACAGGCGGGCCAGCGTGCCCTCCATGCCGGCCGACAGCGCCACCCAGCGCCCGTCTTGTGTGCGGTACACATTGCGCGGCGCGTGCGTCGGCGATCGGCTGCCCGAGCGCGGCACGACCTCACCGGTCAGCGTGTATTCGGCCGCCTGCGGACCCAGCACCGAGAACAGCGGCTCGAACAACGACAGGTCCACCTCGCGCACCCGCGGCTCGGCCGTGCCGCGCTGCTGGTGCAGCACCGCCAGCGCCAGCGCGGCGCCGTAGAGGCCGGCCAGGTTGTCGGCCATCGCGAAGGGCGGCAGCACCGGCGGCCGGTCGGCGAAGCCGTTCATCGACGCAAAGCCGCTCATCGCCTCGATCAGCGAACCGAAGCCGCCCTTGCCGGCGAACGGCCCCGTCTGCCCCCAGCCGGAGATGCGCACCGCCACCAGTCGCGGGTTGATCGCCTGCAGCGCGTCGACCCCCAGCCCCATGCGCTCCAGCGTGCCGGGTCGGAAGTTCTCGACCAGGATGTCGGCCTGCCGCAGCAGGTCGTGCAGGGCGGCCTTGCCCTCGACCGAGCGCAGGTCCAGCTCGACGCTGTCCTTGTTGCGGCTGTAGGCCAGCCAGTAGGTGCTGACGCCCTGGCGCTGCCAGGCGCGCAGTTCATCGCCCTTGCGCGGCGCCTCGACCTTGATCACCGTGGCGCCCAGGTCGGCCAGCACATGCGTGAGCATGTTGCCGGAGACCAGGCGCGACAGGTCGACGACGACGACGTCGGCCAGCGGCAAGGGTGTCGTCGAGGCGGATTCGGTCATGGGCAGCTCCAGGGATGGCGGATTCTGTTGCGTGCACGGCTATCGCGGAAATACATTTAAGTCCTACCAACTATCAGAGCGCACGATATCCATGGAGCTGCGTCAGCTGCGCTACGTCGTCGGCATCAGCGAAGCCGGCAGCCTGCTGGCCGCGTCGCGTGCGCTGCACGTGGTGCAGCCCGCGCTGAGCCACCAGGTCGCGCTGCTCGAACGCGAGCTGGGCACGGCGCTGTTCCTTCGCTCGCACCGCGGCATGGTCCTCACCGACGCGGGTCGCGCTTTCGTGGAACACGCCCGCGTGGTGCTGCAGGACGTCGAGCGGGTCCGCAGTTCGGTCCGCGAGGCCGGCGGCCAGGTCGGCGGCCCGGTGGTGCTGGGTCTGCCGACGACGGTGGCGCTGGTGGCCACGCTGCCGATCCTCGCCGCGGTGCGGGCGCAGTACCCGGACGTGCAGCTGAAGCTGATCGAGAGCCACAGCGGCTTCCTCGGCGAATGGCTGCAGGCCGGCCGGCTGGATGCCGCCTTCCTGTTCGCCGGCGGCGAGCGGCCCGGGCTCACCGAGCGTCACCTGCTCGAGGAGCGCCTGGTCTTCGTCAGCCACCCCGATGCCGCGCCGCGGTCGCACCGCATCGGGCTGCGCTCGCTCTGCCAGCAGCCGCTGGTCCTGCCGGCCAAGGACCATGGCCTGCGGCGCATCGTCGACGACGCCTGTACGCGCGCCGGCCTCACACTCACGCTGGTGGCCGAGATCGATTCGCTGCCCAACATCAAGAAGGCAGTGGCCGCCGGCATGGCCGCCACCATCCTGTCGCCCGGCGCGGTGTCGGAGGAGGTCCAGGCCGGCCGTTTGGCGGTCGCCTCCATCCAGAACCCGGCGCTGCAGCGGCGGGTGGTGGCGTCGCACTCGCTGACCCGGCCCCTCAGCCCGGCCGCAGTGGCGGTGCTGGGCGCCGCGGAGCAGGTGATCCACGAGTTGGTGCGCAGCAAGGCATGGCCGGCACGATGGGTCGCCACTTGAACCGGAAGAAACCATGAGCACACCGCACCTCAACCTGGCACGCTTCGACTTCGTGTCCGTCCGCCTCGCCGTGGTGTGCGCGCGGGTGGGCAACCTCACCGAGGCGGCGCGCGAGTGCAACCTCGTGCTGCCCGCCGCCAGCCGCCGGCTGCGCGACCTGGAGCACGCCCTCGGCGCCCAGCTTTTCGAGCGCCATCCGCGCGGCCTCAAGCCCACTGCACTGGGCCGCGCCTTCACCAAGCGGGGCATGGCGATCCTGCACGAGTTGGACAACCTGCTGGTGGAACTGGCAGACACCACGAAGGGCGTGGTGCGCCACCTCCAGGTGTTCGCGAGCACCGCGGCGATCACGCAGTTCTTGCCTGCCCTGCTGGCCGAATACGCCGACCTCCACCCCGAGGTGCAGGTGGAACTCGAAGAACAGGTGTCGCAGCAGGTGGTGGCGGCCGTGCGCGAGGGCCGCGCCGAATTGGGCGTGTTCGTGAGCGGACCCGACCTGCGCGGGCTGGACGCACGCGACTTCCGCAGTGACGAACTCGTGCTGATCCTGCCGCCGGGCCACCGCCTCATCGGCAGAACGCCACTGCCCTTCGCCGACGCGCTGGACGAGCCCTGGATCAGCCTGAACGCCGGTGCCGCATTGCTGGAGTCCCAGCAGCGGGCAGCGATGGCCGCCGGGCGCACGCTGAAGCTGCGCATGCAGGTGCGCAGCTTCGATGCGGTCGGCCACATGGTGGCTGCCGGCCTGGGCGTGGCCCTGCTGCCGAAGGAAGCCGCGCTGCCGATCGTGAAGGCCATGAAGCTGCACTGGCGGCCGCTGGCAGACGCCTGGGTGCACCGCCAGCTGCAGGTGGTGGTGCGGCCCGACGCCGACGAGACAGTGCAGGCCGTCAGGGATTTCCTGGTGTCGGTTTCGCAGAATGCGAAGTCCAGGCGGTCCAGAAGCTAATGGACCCCAGGCGGCCAGAGCCGGACACTGGCTGCCATGACGACGCCAACTCCCGCAGCCCTCGCCGGACTGAAGGTCCTGGAACTCGGGCAGCTCATCGCAGGCCCCTTCGCCGCGAAGACGCTGGCCGACTTCGGCGCCGAGGTGGTGAAGATCGAGCCACCCGGTGCGGGCGATCCGCTGCGCAAGTGGCGCCTGCTGAAGGACGGCACGTCGGTGTGGTGGCAGGTGCAGTCGCGCAACAAGCGCTCGTTGGCACTCGACCTGCGCACGCCCGAAGGTCAGGAGGTGGTGCGCCGCCTGGCCCGCGAGGCCGACGTGCTAATCGAGAACTTCCGCCCCGGTGCCATGGAGGGCTGGAACCTCGCGCCGGACGACCTGCTCGCCGCCAACACGCGCCTGATCGTGCTGCGCATCAGCGGCTATGGCCAGACCGGCCCCTATCGCAACAGGCCGGGATTCGGCGTCGTGGCCGAGGCGATGGGCGGGTTGCGCCACCTTACCGCCGAACCCGGCCGCGTGCCGGTGCGCGTGGGCGTGAGCATCGGCGACACGCTGGCCGCATTGCATGGCGTGATCGGCATCCTGCTGGCGCTTCAGCACCGCCATTCGAGCGGTCGGGGCCAGGTCATCGACGTGGCCCTGTATGAAGCGGTCTTCAATTGCATGGAGAGCCTGCTGCCCGAGTACAGCGCCTTCGGCGCGGTGCGCGAGGCTGCCGGCAGTGCGTTGCCAGGCATCGCACCGACGAACGCCTACCGCTGCCGGGACGGGGGTTATGCGCTCATCGCCGGCAACGGCGACAGCATCTTCCGCCGGCTGATGTCGCTGATCGGCCGTGACGACCTGGGCCAGGACCCGGCGCTGGCCGACAACGCCGGCCGCGTGGCCCGCGTGGCGGAGCTCGATGCCGCCATCGGCACCTGGACGGCCGTGCGCACGGTGGACGAAGTGCTGGCCGCGCTGGACAGCGCCTCGGTGCCAGCCGGCCGCATCTACACCGTTGCCGACATCGCGGCCGACCCGCACTACCGGGCTCGCGGCATGCTCGACCAAGTGACGATGGACGACGGCAGCACGTTGGCGGTGCCGGGCATCTGCCCGAAGCTGTCGGCCACACCGGGTCACAACCGCCGCAACGCACCCGCGCTGGGCCAGGACTCGGGCGAGGTGCTGCGCGAGATAGGGCTCACCGACACCCAGATTGCCGCATTGCGCGAACGCGGCATCGTGGCCTGAACGAGGAACACCATGACCCGCATCTTCTTCAACGAGGTCGTCACCCGCGACGGCTTCCAGAACGAACCGGCATTCGTGCCCACCGACGCCAAGGTGGCACTGATCGACGAACTGTCGGCCTGCGGCTACGCGAAGATCGAAGTCACCTCGTTCACCTCGGCCAAGGCGATCCCGATGCTGCGCGACGCCGAGGAGGTGATGGGCCGCATCCGCCGCGTGGCCGGCGTCGAGACCACGGTGCTGGTGCCCAACGTGCGCGGCGCCGAGCGCGCACTCGAATCACGCGCCGACGAACTGAACCTCGTGATGTCGGTATCGGAAACGCACAACCTGGCCAACCTGCGCATGCCGCGCGAGAAGAGCTTCGGCGGCCTGCGCGATGTCGTCGAGATGGCCCGCGGCAAGGTGCCTGCGAACGTGTCGCTGTCGTGCTGCTTCGGCTGCCCGATGGAAGGCGACGTGCCCGAGGCCGAGGTGCTGCGCTGGGCCGAGCGCTTTGCAGAACTGGGCGCCCGCGGCCTGACGATCTGCGACACCACCGGCATGGCGCACCCGGCACAGGTGACGAGCCTGACACGTGCGCTGCAGCAGCACTTCAGCAGCCTGCAGCTCACGCTGCACTTTCACAACACGCGCGGCATGGGCCTGGCCAACGTGCTCGCCTCGGTGAACGAAGGCATCACGCGCTTCGACGGCTCGCTCGGCGGCCTGGGCGGCTGCCCGTACGCGCCCGGTGCCACCGGCAACGTCTGCAGCGAGGACGCCATCCACATGCTGCATGCCATGGGCTACGACACCGGCATCGACCTGCCCCGCCTGCTGGCCGTCGCGCGCAGTCTGCCGGCGATCGTCGGCCACGACGTGCCCGGCCAGGTCGCCAAGGCCGGGCTCATCACCGATCTCCATCCCGCCCCGTCCTACGTCGCCGAACTGCGAGCCCAAGCCTCATGATCGACCACCTCGACCACCTCGTCCTGACCACCGCGCGCCGCGAGGCCTGCGTGGACTTCTACACCCGCGTGCTGGGCATGCAGCTCGAAAGCTTCATCGGCGGCACGCCGCCCGTCGAGCGCTTTGCCTTCAAGTTCGGCCACCAGAAGATCAACCTGCACGTGCAGGGCAGCGAGTTTGAGCCGAAGGCGCACCTGCCGGTGCCGGGGGCGCTGGACTTGTGCTTCATCGCGAGCGTGCCGCTGGAGCAGGTGATCGCGAAGCTGCACGCCGCGGCTTGGCCCATCGTCGAAGGCCCGGTGATGCGCACCGGCGCCACGCAGAAGATCCGCTCGGTCTACGTCCGCGACCCGGACTTCAACCTGATCGAGATTTCCGAGCTGGCCTGACCGGCCCGCGCCCGCCACCCACGCTCACCAACCCCTCTCGCCCCGGAGGCCTCCAGGTCGCCGGGCAAGCTGCTGCATCGCCCAACGACGGCCCACACCGGTCCGCCCACCCAAGACCTTCGAAGGAGACACATCATGCGCATCAATCGACTCGTCCTGTCCGCCACCATGACGCTCGCATCAGCCGCGGCCTGGGCGCAAGCCTGGCCCGAGAAGGCGATCACGATGGTGGTGCCGAGTGCACCGGGTGGCTCGACCGACTTTGCCGCACGCCTCATCGGCGAAGCGTTGAGCAAGGCACTGGGCCAGCCGATCGTGATCGACAACAAGGCCGGCGCTGCCGGCAATCTCGGCACGGAGGCCGTGGCGCGCGCCAAGCCCGACGGCTACACGCTGCTGATGCAGTACTCGGGCTATCACGTCGGAAACCCGGCACTGTTCCCGCAGATCAAGTGGAATCCGACCAAGGACTTCGTCCCTGTGGCCCTGGTGATGCGCGCGCCACACGTCGTCGCCGTTGCAGGCTCCAACCCCGCAAAGAACCTGCAAGAGTTCATCTCCTGGAGCAAGACGAACGGCCGCGGCGTCTTCTATGCGTCGTCGGGCAACGGCTCGATCCAGCACATTGCCGGCGAACTGTTCGAGCAGCAGGCCAAGGTCCAGGCGACACACGTGCCCTACAAGGGCGCCGGCCCAGCCGTCAATGACCTGCTCGGTGGGCAGGTCGACATGTTCGTCACCACGCCCCCCTCGGTGATCGGCCACGTGACCAGCGGCAAGCTCAAGGCCTTCGCCTACACCGGCAAGCAGCGCCATCCTTCGATGCCCAACGTGCCGACGTCAGCCGAGGCGGGTCTGCCGGGCTATGAGGTCGAGTCGTGGTTTGCGGTGTTCGCGCCAGCCGGCACGCCGGGCCCCGTGGTCTCGCGCCTGACCAGCGAGATCAAGACGATCGTCGAGAGCGAGAACTACAAGAAGAAGATGAACGACCAGGGCGCCTTCGCCGTCTACATGGACCCGACCGCGCTGGGCCAGTTCGTCCAGAGCGAGCTCGCGTTGTGGGCCGGCGTCATCAAGTCCAAGAACATCAAGGCAGATTGAGCCGCGCCGGGGATCCACCATGAAGATCGGATTCATCGGCCTGGGGCAGATGGGCAAGCCCATGGCCCTGAACCTTCTGAAGAGCAGCGCTGCGTTGTACGTGCACTCGTCCGACCGCTCGACCTACGCGGCGATGCAGCAGGCCGGTGCGACGCCGGTGGAACATGCGGCAGAACTGGGAGACACCGACGTCGTGTTTCTCTGCCTGCCTCACGGCGACGTGGTGCGCGACGTGCTATTCGGCGCCGGCGGCCTGGCTGCGCGGCTGCGTCCCGGCCAGGTCGTCGTCGACACCAGCACCATTGCCTACGGCAACACGGTGGAGGTGGCCGAAGCGTTGCGAAAGTCGAGCATCGACTTCGTGGACGCACCGGTCTCAGGTATGGAAGCGCGCGCCGTGGACGGCACGCTCACCGTGATGTGTGGCGGCGAGCGCGCGGTCTTCGAACGGATCGAACCATTGCTCAGGCACATGGGCAATCAGATCCTCTTCATGGGTCCGGCGGGAAGCGGCCAGCTCACGAAGCTGATCAACCAGCTGCTGTTCGACATCAACTGCGCCGGCCTGGCCGAGATCCTGCCGATGGCGGTCAAGATGGGCCTGGACCCCGCGCAGGTGGCCACGGTCGTCAACAGCGGCACGGGGCGCAGCTATGCCTCCGAGTTCTTCGTGCCGCGCATGCTCAAGGACAGCTTCTCGTCCGGCTACCCGATGAAGCATGCCTACAAGGACCTGGTCAGCGCGGCCGAACTGGGCGCGCGGCTGTGCATGCCGATGCCCGTGCTCGCGGCAGCGACTGCCACGTACCAGACGGCCCTGCTCAAGGGCCACGGCGATCGCGACAAGGGTGCCATGGTCCTGCCGTTCGAAGAACTGCTGGGCGTGAAGTTTCGAAGCCCGGATGCCTGACCCAGGAGACACACATGTCCGCACCGCATGAACCCCTTGGCCTGGACAACGGCCTCACCAACTACGGCGACCGCGACTTCGCGCGCTACCTGCGGCGGTCGATGGCCCACTCGATGGGCGTTTCCGACGAATTGCTGTCCCGCCCCGTCGTCGGCATTGCCACCTCTCCAAGCCAATTCAACAACTGCCACCGCTACATGCCCGAGCTGGCCGAGGCCGTGGCGCGCGGCGTGCTGGCCGCCGGCGGCCTGCCGCGGGAGTTTCCGACCATTTCGCTCGGCGAGGTCTTCCTCAACCCCACCAGCATGGTGTTCCGCAACCTGATGTCGATGGACGTCGAGGAAATGATCCGCGCCCAGCCGATGGACGCGGTGGTGCTGATCGGCGGCTGCGACAAGACCGTGCCGGCGCAGTTGATGGGTGCGGCGTCCGCCGGGCGGCCCGCCATCCAGCTGGTCACCGGGCCGATGATGACCGGGCGCCACAAGGGCGAACGCCTCGGGGCCTGCACCGACTGCCGGCGCTTCTGGGGCAAGTTCCGCGCGGGCGAGGTCGACCGCATCGAGATCAAGCAGGTCGAGACCCGGCTGGCCACCACCGCCGGCACCTGCGCGGTGATGGGCACCGCCAGCACCATGGCCTGCATCACCGAAGCACTGGGCATGTCGCTGCCTGGCACCGCCGCGATCCCCGCGGTCGACTCGCAGCGCCTGGTGGCGGCCGAAGAGACCGGCAAGACCGCCGTCCGGCTGGCGCGCCACCCGATCACGCCGGACCAGGTGATCACACCGGCCTCGGTCGAGAATGCCTTCCGGCTGCTGATGGCGCTGGGCGGCTCCACCAACGCCATCGTCCACCTCACGGCCGTGGCCGGGCGGCTGGGCATCCGCATCGCGCCCGAGCGGCTGAACCAGATCTCCGACGAGACGCCGGTGCTGGTGGACCTGAAGCCAGTGGGCGAAGGCTACATGGAGGACTTCCATGCGGCCGGCGGCGTGGGCGCCGTGCTGCGCGAACTGAAGCCGCTGCTGAACCTGGACTGCCTGGCCGTCGACGGCAGCACGCTGCGTGAGCGCCTGGAGACGCCGGCCGGCTGGGTGGACCGCAAGGTGATCCGCAGCATCGATCAGCCGGTGTCGAAGGTTGGCGGCCTGATCGCGCTGCAGGGCACGCTGGCACCGCAAGGCGCCATCTTCAAACGCGCGGCGGCCACGCCGGCGCTGTTCGAGGTGGAAGGACGCGCCGTCGTGTTCGAAAGCCTCGAGGACATGGCCGCACGCATTGATGCGCCCGACCTGGACGTGAACGCCGACGACATCCTGGTGCTGAAGAACGCCGGCCCGCACGGCGCGGGCATGCCGGAAGCAGGCTACCTGCCGATCCCCTCGAAGCTGGCCCGCGCCGGCGTGAAGGACATGGTGCGCATCTCGGACGCACGCATGAGCGGCACGGCCTACGGCACCATCGTGCTGCACGTCGCCCCCGAAGCCGCCGTGGGCGGGCCGCTGGCGGCCGTGCGCAACGGCGACCGCATCCGCCTGTCGGTGGCCGAAAAACGCATCGACCTGCTGGTCGACGAGGCCGAGATACAGCGCCGCCTGGCGCAGTGGTCGGCGCCACCCAAGCCCGAGCGCGGCTACGCAGCGCTGTACCGCAACACCGTGTTGCAGGCCCCCGAGGGCTGCGACCTCGACTTTCTCGTCGGACGTGCCAAGGCGCCCGCCTCCACCTGAACGAACGGATCACCCCATGAACCTCTTTTCCAAGCTGTCCCAGCGCGCCGCCGAAGGGCGCCCCATCCGCGTCGGCCTGATCGGCGCCGGCAAGTTCGGTTCGATGTACCTGGCCCAGGTGCCGCGAATTCCTGGCGTGCATCTGGTCGGCATCGCCGACTTGTCGCCGGCCAACGCCCGCGCCAACCTCGAACGCGTGGGCTGGAGTGCCGCACGCACCGCGGCCGTGTCGCTGGACGACGCACTGCGGCGCGGCACCACGCACGTGGGCGACGACTGGCAGGCGCTGGTGTCGCACCCGCAGGTCGAGATCGTCGTCGAATGCACCGGCAACCCCATCGCTGCCGTCGACCACTGCCTGGCTGCCTTCGCACAGGGCAAACATGTTGTCAACGTGACGGTCGAGGCCGATGCCTTCTGCGGCCCACTGCTGGCACGCAAGGCACGCGATGCCGGGGTCATCTACTCGCTGGCCTACGGCGACCAGCCTGCGCTGGCCTGCGAACTGGTGGACTGGGCGCGCACCTGCGGCTTTCCTGTCGTGGCCGCGGGACGCGGCCACAAGTGGCTGCCGAAGTTTCGTGAGTCGACACCCGACACCGTGTGGGACCACTGGGGCGTGACTGCCGAGCAGGCCAAGCTGGGGGGCATGAACCCGAAGATGTTCAACGCCTTCCTCGACGGCTCCAAGCCCGCGATCGAAAGCACGGCCATTGCCAACGCCACCGGATTGGAGGCGCCCGACGACGGGCTGGCCTTCCCGCCCGGCTCGGTCAACGACATTGCGGCGCTGATGCGACTGAAGAGCGAGGGCGGCCACCTGGCCAAGAAGGGCGTGGTCGAAGTGATCTCGTCACTGAATGCGGACGGCTCTTCGGTGGGCTACGACATTCGCAAGGGCGTCTGGGTGTGCGTCGAGGCCGACACCGACTACATCAAGCGCTGCTTCCAGGAATACCAGGTGGTCACCGACCCCAGTGGCCGCTACATGGCGGCCTACAAGAAGTGGCACCTGATCGGCCTGGAGCTGGGCGTCTCGGTGGCCTCCATCGGCCTGCGTGGCGAGCCCACCGGCGTGCCCAGCCACTTCAACGCCGACGTCATCGCCACGGCCAAGCGCGACCTGCAGCCCGGCGAGATGCTCGATGGCGAGGGCGGCTACACCGTGTTCGGCAAGTTGTTCCCGGCGCGGCGTTCGCTGGCGCTGGGCAGCCTGCCGCTCGGCCTGGCGCATCACCTGAAGCTGCTGCGCCCGGTGCGCAAGGACCAGTCGCTGACCTGGGACGACGTGCAGATCGATCCCACGCTGCCCGCCTACATTGTGCGACGCGAGATGGAAGCGATGTTCGCTGTCTGACAGGCCATGCCCGCAGGAGTGATTCGATGAAGCCCATGCTGAAGCGGCTGGCGATGTTCGCTGTTGCAGCGGCCCTGGCCGCTTGTGCCAGTGCACCGGCCGAGCGCTCCTTGAGCGAGCCGGTCGCCACCGAGGGCGGCCTCGTGTCCGGCGATGGACTGGAGGTTCGTGCCTTCCGCGGTATCCCCTTCGCTGCGGCACCGGCCGGGCCGACGCGCTGGCGCCCCCCGCAGCCGGCGCCGGCCTGGAGCGGTGTGCGCGACGGAAGCAAGTTCGGGCCTGACTGCATGCAGCCGCCTGAGTACCCGGAACTGCGCGGCAGCGGCATGAGCGAAGACTGCCTGTCCATCAATGTCTGGACGCCTGCGCGCACGAACCGCGAGCGCCTGCCGGTGATGGTGTGGGTGTACGGCGGTGGCTTCACCTATGGCTCGGGCTCGCATCCCAGCTACGACGGCGAAGCGCTGGCGCGGCGTGGCATCGTTGTCGTCACCTTCAACTACCGCATGGGCTTGTTCGGCTACCTGGCGCACCCGCAGCTGTCGGCCGAGTCGCCGACACGAAGCTCGGGCAACTATGCGTTGATGGACCAGCTGGCAGCGCTGCGCTGGGTCCAGCGCAACATCGGTGCCTTCGGCGGTGATGCCGCGCGCGTCACCTTGGCCGGGCAGTCGGCGGGCGCGATGTCGATCAGCGCGATGCTGATCTCCGGCCGCGCGGAGGGCCTGTTCCAGCAGGCCATCCTGCAAAGCGTGGGCGTGATGCGGCCGATGAGCGACCTGACCTCGGCCGAGGCCTTCGGCACGACCGTCGGCCCGGACATCGCCCGGCTGCGAGCCACGCCTGCGGCCGATCTGGTTCAGCGGCTCAAGGAGGTGACACCGCCCGGTCGCGAGGTGACCAGCTCCCGCGGCATCGGTGTCATCGTCGATGGCGATGTGGTACCGCGCGACGACCGCGTGGCATTCGCCCAGGGCCGCTACTTGAGGGTGCCCATGATCGTGGGCACCGTTGCCAACGAAGGGGGTGGTGTGGCGCGCACGCTGGGTGTGAAGACGACGGCTGACCTGCGTGGCTACATCGCGCGCAACTTCCCCGGCAACGAGGCGCGCGCCCAGGCGGCCTATGAAGCAGCCAGCGACGCCGACGTGATGCGCGTGCTGTCCGACCTGGTGTCGGACACGCAGTACCAGTACGGCACTCGGGAGATGCTGCGTGTGGCCGCCCCGCGCGAGCCGCGGCTGTGGCGCTACGTCTTCAGCCAGCGGCGCAACGGCGAAGTCGCCGCGCCCATTCACGGCGCCGAACTGCAGTACCCGTTCGACAACCTGCGCGCGCCGCATCGCGGCCGCCCGCGGCCTTTCGATGCCACTGACGAGAATCTGGCTCGGCAGATGGCCGACACCTGGGCCCGCCTTGTGAAGACCGGAGACCCCAACCGCGACAACTTGCCGAAGTGGCCCCGATATGCCACCGACGCCGAGAGCTACCTGGAGCTCGGCACCCCGTTGCGCACCGGCCAGCTCGGCGCCGAACCGCGCCTGGACCTGATCCGCGACCACTACCTCCACAAAGCCGGCCAGACCGCGCCGCTGCAGGCGAACGCCCGATGAACATCGTCTTTCTCGACCGAGACACCCTGTCGCCGCAGACCCGGCTGCGCCCGCCGGGTTTTGCGCACAGCCTGGTGTGCCACGGCGGCACGGCACCCCATCAGATTGCCGAACGCATCGCTGATGCCGACATCGTGTTGGTCAACAAGGTGCGCCTCGACGCACCGGCCATCGCCGCAGCCCGGTGCTTGAAATTGATCGCCGTCGCGGCCACCGGCACCGACAACATCGACCTGGCCGCCTGCCGGTCGCGCGGCATCACCGTGAGCAACATCCGCAACTACGCGGTGAACACGGTGCCGGAGCACACCTTCGCGCTAATCTTCGCACTGCGGCGGAGCATCTGCGCCTACCGCGATGCCGTCCGCGCCGGTCGCTGGCAAGACAGCGGCCAGTTCTGCTTCTTCGACCATCCGATCCGTGACCTGGCCGGTTCGACACTCGGCGTGATCGGTGACGGGGTGCTCGGACAGGCCGTGGCCAGCCTGGGCCGGGCCATCGGCATGCGCGTGCTGATGTCGGCGTTCAAGGGGCGCGACGACATGGGCATGATGTACACGCCATTCCATCGCGTGCTGGCCGAGTCGGACGTGATCACGCTGCACTGCCCGCTGCTGCCCGAAACACGGCACATGATCGGCGCCGCGGAGTTCGCGGCCATGGCACGCAAGCCGCTGCTGATCAACACCGCACGCGGCGGTCTGGTCGACGAATCCACCGTCGGGCCGGCGCTGGACGCAGGCCATATCTCCGGTGCGGGATTCGACGTGGTGGCCAGCGAACCGCCAGCGCCGGATCATCCGTTCATGACGCTGCAGTACCGGCCGGACTTCATCTTGACGCCCCACGTGGCATGGGCCAGCGACGAAGCGGTGCAGGCCCTGGCCGATCAGTTGATCGATAACGTCGACGCATTCATTCAGGGCTGCCCCCGGCACGTCGTGGCGGGCTGAGCCGGTCACCGGCAAGGCTGCCGCGCCGATTGCACTGGCGGCCGAAGCCGCGTGCCCTGCTAACGCGCCACCGAAAGATCTACTGGGCTGACCTAGCGGTCATCTGCAGCGGCGCCACGTGCCGGACCCGACCAGGTGTCACGAGGCTCAGGACATTCTGCGATGCCACCGCATCGATATCCCGGAGCGTCTGCGGCGTCCGTTGGCCGGTGCCCTGCTGGAGACCGCAAAGCCGGGTGAGGGCTGCTTTGGGCGGGTCGAGGCGCATGTCATCGCTGACCCATTGAACGTCGCTCAGAGGCGGTGCCAGAGCGGGACGGAGCCGGGGCATCCGTGTCCAGATCTTGGGTGACGCGCTGGAAAGCAGGTCGCGCGATCTCGTCAGCACCCTTGGGCACATGGCGCCTGCCGGGGCGCGCCGCGGCCAGCCTGTCAAGGCACCTTGAGTCCGGGTGTCGAGCGGCGAGTCCACCGCAACCTTCTGGAACGGCGACCTCCCGATGCGTCCCGGTCGCGGCGGGCGCGCTGGTGAGCCGTAGATGTGTCGTGCCGACGCCCTTTGAGGGCGCCTTCGGTCCGGGCGCTCGCTGCGGATCTCGACGGCGTCGAGGACAGTGCCGTTGCGATCGGCCGAGGACTGGCCGCGCCGCAATGAGCCGGGGCATGCGGATGGTTGACGAGAACCCGGCACTCACAGTAGGCACCCGGCGACTCCCGGAGCCGGGGATACCTGGATCGACAGCAGATCAGTTGTTGAAGCGGCCCGCTTTGCGATGCTGCATCGCTGCCAAGGTTTCGGCGCGGACGGTCTCGCGGCTCAGGGCGACGCTGGTACCCGGCACCACGGTGCCGTAGGCCTCGCCGGCGATGGTGGCGGCGTTGTCACCGACGGCCAGGTTGCGGCGGACCTCGACGCGGGCCAACTGGGTACCGGGGGGCGACAGCTTGCCGTCACGCACCGCGGCGACGGCCTGCTTGTCGCTGCCGAACACCTCGACCTGCGAGGACGGGCGGCCGGCATAGGCGGCGAGTTCGGCCTGGACCTGCGCACGGGTCAGGGTCGACGGCGTGGGGTGGTTCTGCACGTCCTGGGCAAAGGCCGTGGTGCCGACGATGGCGATGGCGGCGGCGAAGAGGGTCTTGGCGTTCATGAGTGGCTCCTTGCAGTTGAAGTTGGATCGACTGACATGGACAGGACCTGCGGTTCATGCATCGTCTTGTCCACCTCGGTGAGCGGCTGCGACCGCAGCGACTTGTTGCATGGCTCATCGATGGGGTGAACTGTAGGCAGTCCACCGTGCTCGAGAAATGGGTCCGGAGCGAACGGACCGTTGCTGGAACAGCAAGAAGCAGCCGTGTCGACGAGTTGCCGCCGTATCGGTGGCTGAACTTCATCGGAGGTCAAGCGGCTTGACAACATCAAACGCATCGACGTGGTCGATGCACGACCGCACATGCACACGGTCAGCACGACGACGCCGAGCTAACCACGGTCACTGGTGTCGTCCCGAGCGGAATTCACCATGTTCGCCGCGGCAACGCTGCTCGGGCGCCGGCCAAGTCAACTCGCGCACTGGAACTGCCGAGCGCGCCTGCGTGGTGTGACGCCCATTTGTTGACCGAAGTGCAGCGTGTGTTCGATGCGGGCCTGCGTGTCTACGGTGCCGACAGCCATGGCCGCAAAGTCGGCCGCTCTACCCTCAATGCTGGTGAGCCGCGTAGCCCTGTGGCCCACGACAGGCCGAGGATCGAGACCGATGGCACAGGCAGCAACCAATGCAAGATCCGGACAAGCATAGATCTGGACAACCCGTCATGTTCATTTCATGCCAAATCCATTACTCCCCCTCAAGTGCGCGGTGCCTCGTTCTCGGCCACTCTCCAGTCGTTCGATTGATTGCAGAATCTGGGACTGGGCACCACCCCCTGATGCGGAGGGAAGCTCGCCATACTGAACGACGCAACAAGCCACGATGACTGACAACCGGTGTCCTGGGTCGCGCGGCGCTGCGTGCCCCTCATGTTTCCCGCAGATCGCCGACGCGACACGGAGCCTAGGACGGGCTTCTCAACAGGAGCGAGCGTGCTGAGTTCACCGGCGTCAGGGCACGCATCGGGCGCAGTACTTCCCTGACCCTCATGCCATTGGGTAACGGTCGGACAACCGTGCATGAACACTTGGTCTCTACAACATCGCAATCACCAGAACCCGGTCGAATGCTGGGCACGGTTCGAAGCACCCCACCCGCCTTGCGGTACCCCTCGGCGTACTGGGGGAGCAGGTCGATTCCGAAATGGTGATTTCGCTGAGCGCGTAACCGTGCGCCACCTCCGCGAGCGCCGCTTGGAAAATCGCATGGAACGATGCGTTCGAGACCATGCCTCCCGTCAAAGTGGGGTTGGTGGCGTCACGTCAACAGATGGCGGCGACTCGTTTCCAGCTGGGCATCTCCTGAAGCTGTAGATGCTCCGCCACCTCATTCGACGGCAATGCCGGTGTCTTCCCGCTGGTTCGGATTGGCGGCACTGGCGCTTCCAGGCAGGTCTTCAACCATACGCATTCTCGCCTCGTGCACTCCCAACGGATATTCGCCTCACCATCGATGATTTTTGCGCCGGGTGGGGCCTGCGAGTGCACTCTCGCGGTACCTGCGCCCGCCTGCTCCTACCTCTGCTCAACTGACGTGGATGCGGAGCCAACAGACACAGATCAGTTCGTTCATTTCGCCGTACCCAGTCGCCAGTGAGCTAGTCAAAATGGTGAGAATGCCTACTAAGCATGCCTCTCCGTCTCCCATGGCGTCTGCCCAAGAACATGACGTCGCACCAGCGCTTCCAGTGCTGGTCTGCCTCGGGCGTGCCGAGATCCGACGCGACGCGCGCGAAGTGCTGCTCGACGGGATACCGCAGGTGGTCCGTCGCCGCGTGTTCGACCTCATCGACTACCTGGTGCGTCACCGTCCGCGAACCGTATCGCATGCCGAACTCTTGAGTGCGGTGTGGCAGCGCAGCGAGGGTTCTCAGAGCCTGGTCGGGCGTGCCGTGATGGAAGCGCGACGAGCCCTGGGTGACAACGCCGACGACCCCCGCTATATCGTGTCGGTCCATGGTGTCGGGTATCGCTTCGCAGGAACACTGTCCGGCCTGACCCACGATGTAACCTCGGCCTTCACGGACAACTCGGCGACGGCAGAAGTGGCCGCACTTCGTGAGCGTATCGCCCAGGCGCGACATGCCGTGGCCGAGCGACGCTACGACGACGCCCAGCTCATCGCAGAGGACGTACTGGTACGAGCCGATGCCGCGGGTAGCCATGCCGAAATGGCACGCGCCCTGATGGTGTGCTGTCATGTCGCGCTGAACCGCGACCGTGCGCCGGATGCAGTCCGCCTGGCACAACGCTCACTTCGCATCGCGCAGGCTGAAGGCTTCGGACCTCTCGTTGCAGAAGCCCGCCTCGCGTTGGGTGCGGTCCACCTGCTTGCCGGCGATCCCGAGATCGCCATCCGCCAGTTCCGAACGGCAATGGAAGGGCTGTCGGCCCCCGGTCTGGAGGGCGACCTGCGGCGCTGCCTCGACTGGCTCGCGCGCGGGCTCCAGGTTCAAGGCGACGTCGAGGCGGCGCTGCAGATCTGCCGCCGCGCCATTGCTTTGCCATTACCGGCCGGCAATCCCACGCTGGGTCCGATTGCCCGGATCAATGAGGTGCAGTTCCTCGCTGCCATCGGTGACCGGGAACTCGATCTGGGCGACACACCGCGCGCGCAGGCGCGGTTCAACGAAGCGCTGACCGCAAGCGAGTCGCTGCTTGCCGACTTGACCGGCTCCGGTCTCGACGCACTTCGCGTGTCCGCCCTGGGTGGCCATGCGATGGTGCTGGAGCGATTGGACCGGCTCGAAGAGGCCTGGGCCTCGACCCAGGCGCACGAGCAGCTTGCAAGGCAGCTAAGCGCCAAAGGTCATGCGCCCGCGTTCGCTACCCGGCTGGATGTCGCCATGCAGCGCGCAAGGTTGCTGGCACGCTTAGGTCGGATGGACGAGGCGTTGGCCGTCGCCCGCGCCACCATGGCTGAAGCCGAGGCGGTTGGCCAGCCGGTTTGGACGGTCGGATACTGGGCGCAGGCCGCGGACGTCGCTGCACGGGCAGGCATGTCTGAGCAGGCCCTGCAGTGGCAGCGATATCACAGCCAGGCCCAGGCACGGCTGCACGCCAGCAAGGCGGCATCACTCGCGGCAGTGTTGGCGGCCGAGCTGAATGCCGACGAACTTCAGGCAGAGCTTGAGCGTCTGCGTGCGCAAAACATCCAGCTGGTGACAGAGAACGCCCAGCTCCGGCGCCGGTTGCAGCATGCAGAAACCGGAGTGCCGGTTCTGGCGCATACAGGGCTTGCCACCGCTGGAAGCGTGGGGACGGTTTTCGGTGCGGCGTTCGAGCAAGCACAGTCACGTCATCTGCCGATGTGCATCGTCGTGCTAACGCTGGAGAACGCCAGTGTGCTGATCCAGCGCCACACCTTGGCGGTTCTGGCCACGCTCTGGCGGAGTGTCGCCGCGGTGCTGGCTGATACAAACGACGTGCACTACCCGGCCGTCGAATTGGACAAGGGCAGTCTGGCTTTTCACGTGCGCAATGCGGGGCAGGCTCGTGCGCAGGCCGTGGCTGAGGAGGTGTCGGCGCGGCTGCAGAGGCAGCTTCGCACCGATGTGCCGTTGGCCGAACCGCCGCGTTGGCGATATACCGTCTGCGATGCGGCATCGTACGGTTCGATCGACGATTGGCTGAGCAGCGCGACGTCATGTCTGGGGGGTTGAGTCAGGCCTCGATGCCGCTTGGTGTGTTCACCCTGCGACGCGTCGGAACCTGGCGCATTGCGCTGCGATGGTCTTCGCACGAAGGCATCGGCCCGGCTCCGCGGGGTACATCAGAGACGATCGTTCTCGTCCACCACAGCCACGCGGGTGAGGATTCTGGAGCCTATCCAGCGGTAGCTGGCGCGCGCCTCCGGAAGGCCGCAATCGGCGCCGGCCACCGGTCGCAGCTGGAGCAGGCCGTCGGGATTCCGTTCGGGTGACAGGTGTACCTCATGAAAGTCGACCATTCGTCCGACCCTGCGTCGAACCGCCTTGTAGTAAGCCTCCTTGGCGGAAAACAGGAGCGTCAACACATCGGGCCGCCCTGCGGGCTGCCATCCCTGGCGGTCGACCGCATGAAGGCACTGTGCCTCCACTGCTCGTTGGACCAAGGGTTCCGCGATCAGTGCCTCCGTATCGAGGCCGATGTCGTAGAGCCCGCGGCGGTGCTGCACCGCCGCCATCGCCACTCCATCCGCATGGGTGATCGACCCCGTCCAACCGGTCGGCCATATCGGTCCACCGGCCAGGTCGCGTCCGATTGGCGCGCGCAGCGGCATGCCCTGGACCGCCAGCGCCGCTTCCGCGCACAGTCTGCCGGCGAACACAGCCAGTTGTCTTGCGCGCACAGCTTGCTGCGGCACGCCAGCCAACAACGCCAGATCCAGATGTTCGGTATGCGAGTCGAGGAGTGATAGATCGATCGATGCTTCCACCGCAGAGTCGAACGGAGGCGGCGACTTGGCCAACCTGAGCAAAGAGATGCAGCGCCCCGCCCATTGCTCGCGTTGCGCACTCGAAAGCCGGTG
The DNA here is from genome assembly GCA_037367405.1 of Ottelia alismoides. Classification (NCBI taxonomy): domain Eukaryota; kingdom Viridiplantae; phylum Streptophyta; class Magnoliopsida; order Alismatales; family Hydrocharitaceae; genus Ottelia; species Ottelia alismoides. Next base: position 42,581 of record JAZKJV010007170.1, on the reverse strand, counting down.
CCACAGCGGGGACTCGATCAGGTCTGGTACGACGAGCATCGGCCGGTCGTGTTCCCCCCTTGCTTCAGGGGTTGGAGGGGCGTGAAGTTGCCCAGTAGACTCAAATGTATCTAAATGTTTCAAGCGATCTGCGATTCGATGTGGATGGTGCCGTGCTGATGTGGGCAAGACTGCTTCCACAAAAGTATGAGGTGAGCAGATTGGCCTGCGCAACCTGGCAGGCAGCGGTTCCGTGCACTTCGTCATTGGCCTAACGTGCACCACTCTGCTGCCCACGTCGCGCTCGTCACCTCGACTCGTGGTTGGATCCTCTCCATCCGCTTGCCCTTCGCCGCGGCCCTCGCCAGCGTGGCCGATATCTCAACTGATTCGCAAGTCTCGACGGGCTCCGACCTGCCGCTCGACGATGCGTGGTTCGCCGCCGAGCCGCCGCTGGATCTTCACGCCGCAACCGACGCCCACGACGCCTTCTTCCGCGTTGCGCGCCACGAAGGCCATGCGCTGGCTGGCTTCCGGCGCGGGGTGCAAGCCGCGATGCATGTCCTCGATGACGAGGCGCAACGCGATGGCCCGGCGATGCCTACGCAGACGGTGCGGACGCTGCGCCGAGCCCTCGCCGCACTCGGCACACCGAATGACCTGACCCCACTGGGCCTGGCGTTGACGGCAGGCGCAGATCCTGCCGACCGCCCGCTGGCGGACGCGGTGCGGCGCTGGGTGCGCGGCCACCAGGTGTTTGCTGTGCTCACCCAGGGGCTGGTGCTGACGGTGAGGGCCCTGCAGGCCGCGGCATCGGCGCCATCCTCCTTGCCGCTGGGCGGCCACTTGCAGCGCCTGGCTGACCTGTACATCGCCAGCGCACTCGCCATGCGGTTCGCCGCCGACTTTCCGCGCGCGCACTACGAGCAGGCGATCCGGCCCGCCATGAGCGAACCCCATGCGCCGGCCGGCTTCAGCGGTGCGCTGTCGTCGGACCATGCAGTGCTCGTCCACGAGCTGATGCTGGCGCGACCGGCGCTGGAACTGGCCGCTCACCGCCATCCCGGCGAACATCGCGCCGCCAGACAGGCGCTGGCGGCCATGTACGAGCACCACAAGCAGGTCTGTGCTCGCCTGGCCGGCCTCGCCGGCCCGAGCATCCGGTCGTCCGTCATGACCCATGACGCGCTTGCCGCCGGGGAACTGCTCGATCGCTTCCGGGCGCGTCGCAGCCAGCTGTTGCGCTGATCCACCACGAACCCCATGCCCGCGAACCCAGACGCCCCGCACACACCCGCCGCACCTGTCGCCGTGATCGGCCTGAGTGCCCGCTATGCCGGTGGGGTGCAGTCACCCGACGACCTGTGGTCATTGCTGAAGGCCGGCATCGACCCAATACAACCACACCCGACAGACCGCTGGGACCGTGGCTTCCTGGATTCCGACCGCAGCGTCAAGGGTCGGAGCTACATCTTCGCCGGCGGCTATCTCGACCGCATCGATGCCTTCGATGCCGACTTCTTCGGCATCTCGGCGCGCGAAGCGCAGCAGATGGATCCCCAGCAGCGTCTGCTGCTCGAGCTGGCCTGGGAGGCCTTCGAGGACGCGGGCCTAGTGCCCGCCGACCAGGCCGGCAGTGCCACCGGGGTGTACGTGGGGCTGTCCGGGCGCGACTATGCCGAACTGCTGGACGAAGACCTGATCGACGCCTACACCAACCTCGGCCTGTCGGCATCGATCGCGTCGAACCGGGTGTCCTATGTCTTCGATCTCAAGGGCCCCAGCCTGACGGTGGACACCGCCTGCTCATCGGGCATGGTGGCGCTGCACCAGGCGATGCTGGCGCTGCGACGAGGCGAATGCACGCAGGCGCTGGTGGGCGCGGTGAACCTGATGGCGTCTCCGGCATCGTTCATCGGCTTCTCGAAGGCATCGATGCTGTCTCCCGCCGGGCGCTGCACCTCGTTCGATGCGGATGGCGCAGGGTATGTGCGGGCCGAAGGCGGCGGCTTTCTGCTGCTCAAGCCGCTGGCCGCGGCCGAGCGTGACGGCGACCGCATCCTCGGCGTCGTCGTGGCGAGCGGTGTCAATTCCGACGGACGAACGATGGGCATCGCACTGCCCAATCCGGTGGCGCAGGCCAGGTTGCTCGACCAGGTCTATGCCGAGGCGGGCCTCGCCCCTGACGACGTCTACTACCTCGAGGCCCACGGCACCGGCACCGCAGTGGGCGATCCCATCGAGTGCGAGGCCATTGCCAAGGTGCTCGGCGGCGCGCGTCGCGGCGATCGACCGCTGCGCATCGGCTCGATCAAGTCCAACGTCGGCCACCTCGAGAACGCCGCGGCGATCGCCGGCATCACGAAGGTGCTGCTGGCCATGCGGCATGGCGAGATCCCGGCCAACCTGCATTTCCGTACGCCGAATCCGAAGATCGACTTCGAAGGCTGGAAGCTGCAGGTGGTGGCCGAGCCGCAGCCCCTGCCCGACAGCGACGCTCCGCTGCACTTCGGCGTCAACTCGTTCGGATTCGGTGGCACCAACGGACACTGCGTGCTGCGACAGTACCGCCCGCCATCGGCGGTGCCTGACCAGACCGACGACCGCGCGCGCACCGGGCCGTGGCGCGAGATGCTGGTCATCTCGGCCCAGTCCGAAGCCGCGCTGCAGGCGCAGGCCTCGCGCTGGCGCGACCACCTCCGCGGGCCGGCCGCAGCCGCGTCATGGCCGCTGATGCGCGCGAACATGCTGCACCATCGCAGCCACCTGGCACACCGCCTCGTGCTGCATGCCGGTAGCGCGTCCGACGCGGCCGATCGGCTGGACGCCGTGTCGCAAGGCCAGCCGGCAGGCAGCAGCGGGCGGGCGCCCGCCTCCGCCCTGGAGTCGGGCCGCCAGCGCGTCGCCTTCGTGTTTGCCGGCAACGGGCCGCAGTGGTGGGCCATGGGCCGCCAGCTGCTGGACAACGACGCCTGTTTCCGCGACGCCGTGTCCGAGGTGGATGAGATCTTCGGCCGCCTCGCCGGCTGGTCACTGATCGACGAGCTGCGGCGTGACGCGGCAGAGACGCGCATGGCGCTCACCGAGGTCGCACAGCCCACCCTGTTTGCGCTGCAGGTGGGCGTGACCACACTGCTGCGCGCGGCCGGCATCGAGGCCGATGCGGTGATCGGCCACAGCGTCGGCGAGGCCGCCGCCGCGTGGGCCAGCGGGTCGCTCACCCTGGCGCAGGCCACCCGCGTGATCCACCAGCGCAGCCTCGCGCAGTCCGCCACCGCCGGTCTGGGCCGCATGGCGGCGCTGGGCGTGTCGGCCGAGGAGGCGCGCGCGGCGATCGCGCGTGTCGGCGGCTTCCTCGAGGTGGCGGCGGTCAACTCGCCTTCGGCCGTCACGGTGGCCGGCGACCCCGTGCAGTTGCAGTCGCTGTGCGACGGTCTGGCAGGCGCCGGCAAGTTCGCCCGCATGCTGACGCTCGACTACCCGTTCCACACCCGGGCGATGGACGGCATCCGCGACGGCCTGCTGCGTGGCCTGGACGGGCTGACCCCCTGCGCATCGGCATGCACGTTCGTTTCCACCGTCGAGGGCCGTGTGGTCGACGGCAAGGCACTCGAAGCCACCTACTGGTGGCGCAACATCCGCGAGCCGGTGGCTTTCGCCGATGGCGTGTCCTGCCTCGTCAGCGAACTGGGCATCAACGGCTTCATCGAGATCGGTCCACACCCGGTGCTGCGTGACTACGTGCTGCAGACGGCCAAGGCATGCGACGCCACGGTGCAGGTGCTGGTCACTCTGCGCCGCCCTCGCGAGGACAGCCCGGTCGACGAGTGTGAGCTGATGCGCCAGGCAGTGCAGTTGGCCTACGCGCAAGGCCTGGCCGATCCGCGCGTCCTGGCGCCGCGGCCGATGCAGCGCCTGCCGATGCCGCTTTATGCCTGGCAACGGCAGCGTCACTGGCGCGGCGAGGCGCCGCTGCCCGGCGTGCTCCGTCCGACGCGACGCGAGCATCCACTGCTCGGCTGGCGCGCCAGCGACCTGCAGGCGACATGGGAGCAGGTGCTCGATGCCAGCAGACTCGGGTGGCTGGCCGACCACGTGGTCCAGGACACGGCTGTCTTCCCCGGTGCAGGCTACATCGAGATGGCACTTGCCGCGGGGCGTGCACTGCTGGGCGACGGCCCCCTGCAGCTGGAAGACCTCGACATCCTGAAGCCACTGGCCCTGCCGGCCCGTGGTGGCTGGCCGAGGCTGAACCTCTGGGTGGACAGCGCCGACGGCCGCTGCGAGATCACCAGCCAGCAGAACGACCAGGTCACCGCGCATGTGCAATGCCGCATCACACGTGCCGAACTCTCGCACAGGCCGGCCGATGCGGACCTGTCTGTGCGATTCGAAGCCCTGACGCGCGAGGTGGATGCCGCCACGCACTACGCCACCACCCACCGCCGCGGATTGCACTATGGCCCGGCCTTCCAGGGCGTGAAGTCGCTGCGGCTGGACGACGATGGCCGCCGCGCCGTGGTGCGCATCGAGCTGTCGGCCGCGCTGGGCGAGGCCGGCCCGGCACTGCAGGGTCAGCTGAGCCACCCCGCGCTGTTGGATGCATGCCTCCAGGTGCTGTTGACGGTGCTGGCTGAACGCGATCCGAAGCCGCTGGCCTGCATCCCGGTGCGGGTGGACCGGCTGCGCTGGTTCGCCCCGCTGCCGCCCGCCTTGTGGTGCGCGGTGACCCTGCTGCGCGACAGCCCGCACGGCGGCCGGGCGAGTTTTTCGCTGCACGCCGACGATGGCCGCTGCGTCATGGTGCTGGACGCCACCGGCTTCCAGAAGGTGGATTTCCATGGCAGCGCCGAGGTACCCCATCTGGCCGACCGCTGGCGGCCCGATCCCCGGGCAGCTCAACCACTGCCCGCCGCGCTGGGCCAGGTGAGCTGGCCGCGCGAGCTTAGCTCGCCGCTCGCCTGGAGCGACGAGGCCGAGCGCGAGCTGCAGGTGCTGTGCGGCGCTGTCGCCGCCCGTGTGCTGCGCACGCTGCACCGGAAATCCGATCTGCCGGCAGACAGGCCGTTCACGAACGCAACGCTGCTGCGGCGGCTGCGCATCGCAGCCGAGCGTCGCTCGTGGCTGCAGGCGCTGGCCGACATCGCGGTGACCACGGGCGCCATGCGATCCACGCAGACCGGCCTCGTGTTCGGCCCGGACGCGCCGAGCGAGACCGCGCTCTGGCGCGCGCAGATGCTGGCGCGCCCCGCGTTCGCCGCCGAGCTGATGCTGCTGTTGCCGCTGGCCGATCGGTTGCCCGCATGGCTGGTGGCCGACGATGTCGAGGCCGCGCCGCCCGCGCCCAATCGGGCGTTCCTCGACGCGATGGAGGACGGCGGACCCTTTCATGCCGATGCGCACGCCGCTCTGGCAGAACTGCTGGTGCCGCTGCTTGCGGCACGAGACCCCCTGCGTGTGCTGCGCATCGTGCAGCTGCATGCGGGCAGTGGCGGCGCCAGCGCCGCGCTGCTGCCGCATGTGCCGTCACAGGCCGTGGATGTCGCGCTCACCGATCCGGATGGCGATGCGGTGGACAAGCTGCTGCGCCAGTTCGGTGGTCACCGCGCCGTGCGCGGTCAGGTGCTGGCACTGTCGGCAGCTGCACCTCCCGTGGCGCCGGCCGATCTGTTGATCTGCGCCGACGGCCTGCAGGCCGCCGCGATGCCGCCGGCCCAGGCACTGGCACGTGCCGCGGAATGGCTGGCACCGGGTGGCTGGCTGCTGCTGGCCGCGCCGCGTCCAGGGCCGCTCGCCACGCTGCTGAAGATGGCCGAGGGGCAAGGGCCCGACCAGACCATGCTGCCCGACGCCGAAGGCTGGACGGCGCTGCTGAAGGACGCGGGCGGCTGGGAGTCGGTCCGTGTGCACACCGTTGGCGCCGGCGTCGTGATCGCCGCACAGCGTCATGGCGACAGGTCGGCTGCGCCGACGGCGCCGTCCGACCCCACCGAGGCATCGCGCGGCTGGCTGCTGCTGAGCGATGCCGACGGCCCGGGCGAGGCATTCGCCGGCGACCTTGCACAGGCGCTGGCCGCGCGTGCTGGCGTGGTGCGCCGACTCCACATCGACCCGGGAGAGGATGCCCCCGAACTCGCCCGCCGCATCGCCGCGGCGGCGATGCCCGACGACACGGTGGTGCAGCTGGCCGGCCTGGCGGTCCAGGCCGACGACCCGCTGGCGATGCAACACGCGCGCTGCCTGCCGCTGATCGCCCTGGCGCACGGGCAGCAGGGGCTGGACGGCATGCCCCCCCAGCCGCTGAAGGCACGACTCGTCAGCTGCGGCGCGCAGGCTGGCCCTTGCGGACCGGCCGGTGCCGCACGCCTCGATCCGGCGCAGGCCGCCGCCTGGGGCCTGGCCCGCGTGCTGGCCAACGAGCACCCGGGTCTGGCGCTGCGCATGGTGGATGTGCAGCTGCCTCTGGATCGCACCACGGCTGCGCGCCTCGCGGACGAGCTGCTCGGCGGCAGCGACGAGACCGAGGTGCTGCTGAACGCGGATGGCCGGTGGCTGCAGCGCGTGGAAGCGGCGGTCCAGGCGCACGCACCGGCCGCCCTGGGTGAGCGCCTCGCGCTCGTCAACGGCCCGGGTGGCCTGGACGGCTTGGCCTTGCGCGCGACGCCCAGGTGCGCTCCGGCGGCCGGTCAGGTAGAGGTCGAGGTGCGTGCCGCGGGTCTGAACTTCCGCGACGTGTTGTGGGCCATGAACATGCTGCCCGAAGAGGCGGTGGCCGATGGCTTTTCCGGCGCCACGATCGGCATGGAGTGCGCCGGCACTGTGGTGGCCGTGGGTGATGGCGTGGCGCAGTTCAAGCCGGGGGATTCGGTCATCGGCTTCGCGAGCGGCTGCTTCGCGAGCCATGTCACCACCGCCGCCGGCGCCCTGGGGCCGATGCCGCCCGGCTTGTCCTACGCTGAGGCGGCCACCATCCCCACCACCTTCCTGACCGCGTGGTATGCCCTCACCCATCTGGCGCGGCTGGAGCCCGGCGAACGTGTGCTGATCCACGGCGCCGCTGGCGGCGTGGGGCTCGCGGCGATCCAGATCGCTCGGCTGCGCGGCGCAGAAGTGTTCGCCACCGCCGGCAACGACGACAAGCGCCGGCTTGTGCGGCGCTATGGCGCCGACCATGTCCTCGATTCACGCAGCCTCGCCTTCGCCGACGACGTGATGGGGCTCACCGGCGGCCAGGGTGTGGACGTGGTGCTCAACTCCCTGGCCGGCGAGGCGATCACCAAGAACCTGCAGATCCTGCGTCCGTTCGGCCGCCTGCTGGAGATCGGCAAGCGCGACCTCTACGCCAACAGCCGCATCGGCCTGAGGCCGTTCCGCATCAACATCAGCTACTTCGGCATCGATGCCGACACCCTGCTGCTGCAGAAGCCCACGCTGGCGCGGCGCATGTTCGACGAACTGCTGGCCGAGCTGCGCGCCGGCACGCTGCGCCCGCTGCCCTGCAAGGCCTTTCCCGTGGAGCGGGCGGCTGCCGCATTCCGGCTGATGCAGCGCTCGCGCCATGTCGGCAAGATCGTGCTCGTGATGCCCACGTCGAGCCAGTGCGCGCCGGCAGTGCAGCCCGCGTCATGGCGGGCCACCGGTGCGGGCACCTGGCTCGTCACCGGCGGGCTGGGTGGTTTCGGTCTGGCCACGGCCAAGTGGCTGGTGGCGCGCGGGGTGTGCTCCCTGGTGCTGATGAGCCGGCGCGGCGACGCCTCCGACGAAGCGCGCGAAGGCATCGCCATCCTGCGCGCGGCCGGCGCCGAAGTCCGCGCGCACGCGGCCGATGTGGGCAACAACGCCGACGTGGCCCGCGTCCTGGCCGACCTGCGTGCGACGATGCCGCCACTGGTGGGCATCGTCCATGCCGCCATGGTGCTGGACGACGCCCCGGTGCACCTGCTGGATCGGGCGCGGCTGGACCGGTTCTGGCGCCCAAGCTCGCCGGCGCCTGGAACCTGCATCGCCTGACGCTGGACGATCCGCTGCAGCACTTCGTGGTGTACTCGTCGGCCACGGTGATGTTCGGCAATCCTGGGCAGGGCAACTACGTGGCGGCCAACCAGTACCTGCAGGCCTTTGCACAGTGGCGCCGCGCGCAGGGCCGACCGGCGCTGTCGGTGGCCTGGGGCGCCATCCGCGACGTCGGCGTCGTCACCCGCATCGAGGGCCTGGAGGAGATGCTGCAGAAGCGCTCTGGCATCGCTGCACTGGATGCTGCCGACGCTCTGCAGGAGTTGGGGCTGGCGATGGCGCGCGGCGAGGTCGCCGCGTCGGTGTCGGCACTGGACCTGTCTCGCGGGGCCATGTTGTCCACCGTGCGTGCCCCGCGCATGGCTGCGCTGCGACCGGTGGGCGGCGACGCGGCCGACGTGGGCGGCCAGACACTTGCCGAGCGTTGGCCCGACGTGGCCGTGGATGCGCGCCGGCCCTTGCTGCTGGACGTGCTGCGCAGTCATCTCGCACGCATCCTCGGCACCACTGCGGCGCAGATCGATGTCGAGAAACCCCCTGGCCGACCTGGGCATGGATTCGCTGATGGCGGTGGAGCTCGCGGGATCGCTCGAGCAGGAGACGGGCCGGCCCGTGTCGGTGATGCAGATGATCCAGGCCTCATCGACGACGGCGGTGGTGGACCTGCTGGCGGCGAGCCTGGAGGTGCCGCTCGGTGCCTGAGCATCCCGCGTCCGCGTCCGCGTCCGCATCCGCACCCAGCCCGGACGGCACCGGGCTGCTCGGACAGGCACGCGCCTTCGGCGCGCTCGCCGGGCCCATGGTGATCTCGCGTCTGGGCGTGGCGGCCTTCGGCATCGCCGACGGCGTGATGCTCGCCAGGCACAGCACCGAGCAGCTCGCTGTGCAGGGCCTGGCCGAGCCGCTGATGGCCCGCGTGATGGAGGTGGCGATGGTGATGGTCACCGCCGGCCTGGCGCTTGCTGCACAGGCACGAGCGGAAGGCGGCGAGCGCGCACGCGACGTGGGTGCCGTGTGGCACAACGCACTGCTGTTGTCGCTGGCGCTCGGCCTGATCGGTCTGTTGGTGGGGGTCGCCGGTGCACCGCTGTTGCGCGCGTTCGGGCAACCGCCCGACCTGCTGGTGCCTGCGGGTCAGGTGCTGGTGGTCCTCGGCCTGGGCGCAGCGCCGGCGCTGGTGGGCCTGGTGTGCGGCGGCCTGCTGGAGGCACTCGGCCAACCGCGGCGCGTGGCTGTCGTGGTGGTACTGGCCAATGTGCTGAACATCGCACTCAATCAGTGGTTCATCTTCGGTGGCGCCGGCGTGCCGGCCATGGGCGCGCTGGGGGCGGCCTGGTCGACCTTCTTCGTGCGCGTGGCCCTGGCGCTGGTGCTGCTGGCGATGTTGTGGTGGATGGTCGGCCGCGAGGCCTATGCGCTGCGCGGGCGCTTCGGCGCCGCGCAGTGGCAGGCCGGTGGCGAGCAGCGCCGGCGGGGCTGGGCTGGTGGCGCAAACGTCGGCGTGTTGGCGCTGCTGTCGCTCGGTCTGCCGGTGATGGCGGGTTGGCTGGGCAGCCAGGCGGTGGCACAAGTCACCGCGCTGTTTCTCGCGCTGGCACCGGCCATGGTGATGGCCTGGGGCCTCGGCGACGCGGCAGGCCTGCGCGTGGCGGCGCTGCAGGGAGGCCGCAGCACGGTCGGCCTGCGTGACGGCGGGCGTCAACTCGCCTTGCTGCTGGGTGCGGTGCTGGCCCTGGCGTTGGCTGCGTACGCACTCGCGCCGCGCACACTCGTCGCGCTGGCGGCCTACGACGCCGCGCTGGTGGACAGCGTGGTGCCGTTGCTGCCGCTGGGCCTGGTGGCCCTGGTGGGCGATGCGGTGTCGGTGGCCTATGCCGCCATGCTGCGCAGCCTCGGCGTGCTGCGCGGCCCGTTCCTCGCGCACCTTGCCAGCGGTGTGCTGGTGCTGGTCCTGGCGGCGGTGCTGGGTTTCGTTCTGCAACTCGGCCTGCCGGGGCTGTTGGCTGCGCACGGTTCGGCCGCGGTGCTTCGCGCGGTGGCACTGGCCTGGATGTACGAACGGCACGCCGCCGCCATGGACCGCGCGGCGGGCGCAGGCCGGAGCTGCCCGATGAACGCGCCTGCCGCAGCCTACGGCGACTGGCTGCGGCTGTCGGACGCACAGCGCATGGTCTGGCTGGACGAGCGACTCGGCGCGGACCCGGCCGCCTATCAACTGGTCTCCCGCATGGAGCTGACCGGCCGCTGGGACGCGGCTGCAGCGCGCCAGGCCCTGCTGCTGCTGCAGGCACGGCACGACGCGCTCCGGCTGGAGGTCGACCCTGACCAACCGCGCCCAGCACGTGCGGGCCGCGCCGGTCGACGTACTGACGCTGCACGCCGCCTGCGATGGCAGTCCGGACGCGGTGCAGGCCTGGACACATCGCCTGCTCGCCCGGCCGCTCGTGCCCGGCGCATGCCCGTTGTTCGCAGTGGACGCGCTGCCCTGCGGGCCGGGCCATGTCGAGGTGTTGTTCCGTGGTCATCACCTGGTGATGGACCACCTGGGTCTGCTGCTGGCCATGCGGCGGTGGGCCCAGACCTATCGCCTGCTGCTGGCCGAGGTCCCGGCCGACCTGCCGCCCGGCAGCGGCTTCGTGGCCACCCTCGCGAACGACGAGGCCTATGCCGGGTCGCCGCAGGCACAGGCCGATCTCGTTCATTGGCAGCGCAGGCTCGAGCCGCCACCGCCGCTGCTGTTCGAGCGAACACACCGTGCGCTCGGCGCGGGCACAGGCACGCTGACTCAGCCGCCGGGTTGGCCGCAGCACATCGTGCTGCAGGGGCCCGAACATGCCGCCTGGCGCACGGCCTGCCAGCGCGCCGGCGTGACGCCGCAGCGTGCGCTGGTGGCCCTGCTGGCCCTGGCGCTCGGCACTCACCTCGGCCGGCGCGACCTGACGCTGGGACTGGCGCTGCACAGGCGAGATCACCAGACCCAGGCCGTGATCGGCATGTTCTCCGCCGCGATGCCGGTGCGTTGCCGCTGGCGGCCGGACACCGACGTGCAGGGCGTGGTGCGTGACACTTCCGCCGCGCTCGATGTCGACTACCGCCACCAGCGCGCGCCGATGGATGCGATCGCCCGCACGCTCGGCCTCGCCGCGCGGGGCCAGTCGCGCTTGTTCGATGCCAGCATTTCCTACATGGCCGCGGGTGGTGAAGAGACCGATGGCGTGCTGTCCGACATCGACGGGCTCGATGGACGTCTGCACGAGGTCATGCCGGCCCCGATCGTGCCGCTGCCCTTCGTGGTCCATGAGTTCACTGCGCGGGCGCGGCTGGAGTTCACGCTGGGCTGGGACCCGGCAGTGCTGTCCGGCGACGACGCCGCCGCGCTGATGGATGGCGTGCGCCGCACGTTGGCCACCTTCTGCAGCAACCCGCGTCGGCCGGTGGCTGAACTCGAGCGCGTCGGCCCCCGCGAGCGCGATCGCCTGCTGCATGCGCTGCGCACGCCGGCGCTGGAGGTGCCGTGGGAGCCGCTGCACCGGCTGGTGCAGCAGCAGGCCAGGCGCACCCCGACGGCGCTTGCGGTGATCGACGGCGACTCGCAAGATCAGCTATGCCGAACTGCTGAGCCGATCGACGCAGCTGGCCCGGCGCATCCGTGCGGCGGTGGGCGCCGCGCATGAGCCGGTGGTGGCGGTGGCGCTGCCGCGGTCGATGCAGACGGTGCAGACGCTGCTGGCGATCCAGCTGGCCGGCGGGGTGTACCTGCCGCTGGACGTGGCACACCCGAGCGCGCGGCTGCAGTACATGCTGGACGATGCGGCCGCGGCGCTGCTGATCGATGGAGACGGGCTGGGCGGTGCAGCCTTGCGCGCACCACGCCTGCAAGGCGATGCCCAGGCCGAGCTCCCCGAGGTGCAGCCCCAGCAACTCTCCTACGTCATCTACACCTCCGGCTCCACCGGCCAGCCCAAGCCGGTGGGGGTGCCGCACAGCGCGGCGGTGAACCTGGCGTACGCACGGCATGGGCACGACCCGATCGGCGAGGGCGACCGGGTGCTGGCGGCGATCTCGGTGGGCTTCGATGTGTCGATCGGGCAGCTGCTGCTGCCGCTGCTGTCCGGAGCGACGATCGTGATCGCTCCGCCGCTGGCGCAGTTGCAGGCCGACGCCTTCTGGGCGCTGCTGGCGCGGCACGGGGTCACCCACATCAACTCGGTGCCCAGCTTCTTCGACACGGTGTGCGAGGCGCTTCCGCAAGCGGGCTACCTGGGGCTGAAGCGGCTGATGCTCGGAGGCGAGGTGCTGACCGGCGCGCTGGCTCGCAAGCTGCAACGGAAGTTGCCGGGCACGACGCTCGTGAACATGTACGGGCCGACCGAGGCCTGCATCGACGCGACGGCGTTCGTGGTGCCTGCCGAGGGTCCGCTGCCGGCGGCGCTGCCGATCGGGCGGCCGCTGGCGAACTACCGTGCGCAGGTGGTGGACGAACTCGGACGGCTGGCGCCGATCGGCGTGGCCGGCGAGTTGTGCCTGGCCGGTGCAGGCCTGGCGCGCGGCTACCTCGGCCGACCCGCCGACACCGCGGCGGCCTTTGTGGCCGACCCCCACGGGCCGCCGGGCAGCAGGATGTACCGCACCGGGGACCGGGCGAGGTGGACACACGACGGGCAGCTCGAATTCCTCGGCGCAACGACGAACAGGTGAAGGTGCGCGGCTTCCGGGTGGAGACCGGGAGATCGAGGCGGTGCTGACCCAGCACGCGCAGGTCAGGCAGGCGGCGGTGGTGGCACACAAGGACGGGCGCGGGCTCACGCGGCTGGCGGCCTACGTGGTCGGTAGTGCCGAGGGCCTGAAGGCCTGGCTCGGCGAGAGGCTGCCCGAGCACATGGTGCCGCAGTCCATCGTGGCGATCGACCGCCTGCCCATCACGACCAACGGCAAGTTGGACAAGCGCGCCCTGCCGCAGCCCGACTTCGGGGCCAGCCGTGCGGCGTACGAGGCACCGCAAGGCGAGATCGAGCACGCTCTGGCCACCCTGTGGCAGCAGTTGCTGCAGCTGCCAAGGGTCGGCCGCCACGACAGCTTCTTCGACCTCGGCGGCCACTCGCTGCTGGCGATCCGCCTGGTCGAGCAGATGCGCCAGGCGGGCTGGCGGCTCGAGGTGGCCAGCGTCTTCCGCCACGCCCACGCTGGCAGCGCTGGCGGCGGCCAGCGAGCGGGTGACACGATCGGCCGCGCCGGGTGGCATCCCGATGGGCAGCACCCGCATCACACCGGACATGGTGCCGATGGTGGCGCTCGACCAGCACCACATCGACAGCCTGGTCGCCGGCGTGCCCGGTGGCGCCGCCAATGTGCAGGACATCCTGCCGCTCGGCCCGTTGCAGCAGGGGATGCTGTTCCATCGACTGATGCAGCGCCAGGGCGACCTCTTCAGCACGCCGCTGGTGCTGTCATTGCCCGATCGGGCCACGCTCGAGCGCGTCCGTCGATCAGGTGGCCGCCCTGGTGTGCAGGCACGAAGGGCTGCGCGTCGGCTTCGCCTGGCAAGGCTTGCCGCAGCCGGTACAACTCGTGTGGCGCGATGCACCGCTCGTGTTGCAGGAGGTCGCAGCCGCGCCTGGCCAGGCGGCGCTGGCGGCACTGCAGGCCCGCCTGGACGCACGCGAGCATCGGCTCGACCTGGGCTGCGCGCCGGTGATGGCGGCGTTCGCCACGCCCGATCCTGCCCACGACCGCTGGTTGCTGGGTCTGCTGCTGCACCACCTGGTGCTGGACCATGCCTCGATGCAGGGCCTGCTGCATGAGGTGGCGGCGGAGCTGGGGCCGCGCGGGCAGGACAAGGCGCCGGTTGCGCCGGTGGCGCTGAGGGAGGTGGCGTGGACGCTGATGGCGCGGCGTGACGAGGCCGCGCAGCGAGCGCACTTCCACGCCGAACTGGGCGATGTGGACGAGCCGACGGCCACCCTACGGGCTGGATGCGCTGGCGATGCACGACATCGGGCTGCAGGACCACCGCCTGACGCTGCCCGAGGAACTGGGCCCGGCGGTGCGGGCCCGTGCCCGCGCGGCCGGTGTCGGCCTGTCGGCGCTGCTGCACCTGGCGTGGGCGCTGGTGATGGCGCGCACCGCCGGGCGGTCGGACGTGGTGTCGGCACCGTGCTGTCCGGGCGCAGCGACCCCGCGCTGGCACAGGCCATGGGCATGCTGATCAACACCCTGCCGCTGAGGGTGAGGCTGCGCGGCCGGGGGGTGGACGAGGCGCTGCGCCAGGTGCAGGCCGGTCTGGGGCGCTGCTGCGCCACGACCAGACGCCGCTGGCGCTGGCCCAGCGCTGCAGCGCGGTGGCGGCGCCCGCGCCGCTGTTCACGGCACTGTTCAACCACCGGCAGCAGCCGCCTGGCGGGCAGCCAGGGCTGGCGGGTGCGCGGCTGCTGTGGCGCAGGAGCGCACCGGCTACCCGCTGGCGCTGGCGGTGGACGACGACGGCCAGGAGCTGGCGCTGGCCGTGCAGGCGCAGCGGCCGGTGGATGCGGCGCAGGTGGCGCGGCTGATGCAGGCGGCGCTGACCGCGCTGACCGATGCCCCGGCCGATGCGCGCTGCGAGCTGCTGGTGGTGCAGGATGCCCGCGAGCGCGATCGCCTGCTGCATGCGCTGCGCACGCCGGCGCTGGAGGTGCCGTGGGAGCCGCTGCACCGGCTGGTGCAGCAGCAGGCCAGGCGCACCCCGACGGCGCTTGCGGTGATCGACGGCGACTCGCAGATCAGCTATGCCGAACTGCTGAGCCGATCGACGCAGCTGGCCCGGCGCATCCGTGCGGCGGTGGGCGCCGCGCATGAGCCGGTGGTGGCGGTGGCGCTGCCGCGGTCGATGCAGACGGTGCAGACGCTGCTGGCGATCCAGCTGGCCGGCGGGGTGTACCTGCCGCTGGACGTGGCACACCCGAGCGCGCGGCTGCAGTACATGCTGGACGATGCGGCCGCGGCGCTGCTGATCGATGGAGACGGGCTGGGCGGTGCAGCCTTGCGCGCACCACGCCTGCAAGGCGATGCCCAGGCCGAGCTCCCCGAGGTGCAGCCCCAGCAACTCTCCTACGTCATCTACACCTCCGGCTCCACCGGCCAGCCCAAGCCGGTGGGGGTGCCGCATGCAGCTGTCGTGAACCTCGCCCTGGCGCGCCGCACGCATGCACCGACGGGGCCGGGCGACCGTGTCCTGGCAGGCATCTCGGTGGGCTTCGATGTGTCCGTGCTGCAGCTGCTGCTGCCGCTGATGCACGGTGCCGCAGTCGTGATCGCACCAGAGGCTTCACGACTGTCAGCCCAGGCGTTTGGGACCTGCTCGCGCGATACCGCATCACCCACCTCAACTCGGTGCCCAGCCTGATGGAATCCGTGATGGGCCGCGCGCCATCCGCCGGCATGCCGGATCTGCGTGCGTTGATGCTGGGCGGCGAAGCCTTCACCGGCGCATTGGCATCCGACTGCGTCGGGCCTTGCCGGGCACGGCACTGTGGAACATCTACGGCCCCACCGAGACCTGCATCGAAGCCACCGCCTGGCCGGTGCCTGCCGAGGGCCCGCTGCGGCGGCGCTGCCGATCGGGCGGCCGCTGGCGAACTACCGTGCGCAGGTGGTGGACGAACTCGGACGGCTGGCGCCGATCGGCGTGGCCGGCGAGTTGTGCCTGGCCGGTGCAGGCCTGGCGCGCGGCTACCTCGGCCGACCCGCCGACACCGCGGCGGCCTTTGTGGCCGACCCCCACGGGCCGCCGGGCAGCAGGATGTACCGCACCGGGACCGGGCGAGTGGACACACGACGGGCAGCTCGAATTCCTCGGGCGCAACGACGAACAGGTGAAGGTGCGCGGCTTCCGGGTGGAGACCGGGGAGATCGAGGCGGTGCTGACCCAGCACGCGCAGGTCAGGCAGGCGGCGGTGGTGGCACACAAGGACGGGCGCGGGCTCACGCGGCTGGCGGCCTACGTGGTCGGTAGTGCCGAGGGCCTGAAGGCCTGGCTCGGCGAGAGGCTGCCCGAGCACATGGTGCCGCAGTCATCGTGGCGATCGACCGCCTGCCCATCACGACCAACGGCAAGTTGGACAAGCGCGCCCTGCCGCAGCCCGACTTCGGGGCCAGCCGTGCGGCGTACGAGGCACCGCAAGGCGAGATCGAGCACGCTCTGGCTACCCTGTGGCAGCAGTTGCTGCAGCTGCCAAGGGTCGGCCGCCACGACAGCTTCTTCGACCTCGGCGGCCACTCGCTGCTGGCGATCCGCCTGGTCGAGCAGATGCGCCAGGCGGGCTGGCGGCTCGAGGTGGCCAGCATCTTCGCCACGCCCACGCTGGCAGCGCTGGCGGCGGCCAGCGAGCGGGTGACACGATCGGCCGCGCCGGGTGGCATCCCGATGGGCAGCACCCGCATCACACCGGACATGGTGCCGATGGTGGCGCTCGACCAGCACCACATCGACAGCCTGGTCGCCGGCGTGCCCGGCGGCGCCGCCAATGTACAGGACATCCTGCCGCTCGGCCCGTTGCAGCAGGGCATGTTCTTTCATCACCTGGCGACCGATCGCGGCGATGTCTTCCTCAGCCCCTTCGTGCTGGCATTCGAGCACCGCGACGCGCTCGACGCCGCTGTCGGCGCGCTGCGCCGGGCGGTGGCGAGGCACGACATCCTGCGCACGGCGGTACAGGCTTCGGACGGCGGCGAGCCGGTACAACTGGTTTGGCGCGAGGCGCCGCTGGCCTTGAGGTGGGAGCAGGTCGGCGATGGCCAGGACGCTGCGGCCCGGCTTCGTGCAGCACTGGACCCAGCGCTCGTGCGCCTGGATCTCGCCAAGGCTCCGCTGATGCAGATGCGCGCAGCGCACGATGCTCCTGGCGACCGCTGGTTGCTGGGTCTGCTGCTGCACCACCTGGTGCTGGACCATGCCTCGATGCAGGGCCTGCTGCATGAGGTGGCGGCGGAGCTGGGGCCGCGCGGGCAGGACAAGGCGCCGGTTGCGCCGGTGGCGCTGAGGGAGGTGGCGTGGACGCTGATGGCGCGGCGTGACGAGGCCGCGCAGCGAGCGCACTTCCACGCCGAACTGGGCGATGTGGACGAGCCGACGGCACCCTACGGGCTGGATGCGCTGGCGATGCACGACATCGGGCTGCAGGACCACCGCCTGACGCTGCCCGAGGAACTGGGCCCGGCGGTGCGGGCCCGTGCCCGCGCGGCCGGTGTCGGCCTGTCGGCGCTGCTGCACCTGGCGTGGGCGCTGGTGATGGCGCGCACCGCCGGGCGGTCGGACGTGGTGTTCGGCACCGTGCTGTCCGGGCGCAGCGACCCCGCGCTGGCACAGGCCATGGGCATGCTGATCAACACCCTGCCGCTGAGGGTGAGGCTGCGCGGCCGGGGGGTGGACGAGGCGCTGCGCCAGGTGCAGGCCGGTCTGGCGGCGCTGCTGCGCCACGACCAGACGCCGCTGGCGCTGGCCCAGCGCTGCAGCGCGGTGGCGGCGCCCGCGCCGCTGTTCACGGCACTGTTCAACCACCGGCAGCAGCCGCCTGGCGGGCAGCCAGGGCTGGCGGGTGCGCGGCTGCTGTGGGCGCAGGAGCGCACCGGCTACCCGCTGGCGCTGGCGGTGGACGACGACGGCCAGGAGCTGGCGCTGGCCGTGCAGGCGCAGCGGCCGGTGGATGCGGCGCAGGTGGCGCGGCTGATGCAGGCGGCGCTGACCGCGCTGACCGATGCCCCGGCCGATGCGCGCTGCGAGCTGCTGGTGGTGCAGGATGCCCGCGAGCGCGATCGCCTGCTGCATGCGCTGCGCACGCCGGCGCTGGAGGTGCCGTGGGAGCCGCTGCACCGGCTGGTGCAGCAGCAGGCCAGGCGCACCCCGACGGCGCTTGCGGTGATCGACGGCGACTCGCAGATCAGCTATGCCGAACTGCTGAGCCGATCGACGCAGCTGGCCCGGCGCATCCGTGCGGCGGTGGGCGCCGCGCATGAGCCGGTGGTGGCGGTGGCGCTGCCGCGGTCGATGCAGACGGTGCAGACGCTGCTGGCGATCCAGCTGGCCGGCGGGGTGTACCTGCCGCTGGACGTGGCACACCCGAGCGCGCGGCTGCAGTACATGCTGGACGATGCGGCCGCGGCGCTGCTGATCGATGGAGACGGGCTGGGCGGTGCAGCCTTGCGCGCACCACGCCTGCAAGGCGATGCCCAGGCCGAGCTCCCCGAGGTGCAGCCCCAGCAACTCTCCTACGTCATCTACACCTCCGGCTCCACCGGCCAGCCCAAGCCGGTGGGGGTGCCGCACAGCGCGGCGGTGAACCTGGCGTACGCACGGCATGGGCACGACCCGATCGGCGAGGGCGACCGGGTGCTGGCGGCGATCTCGGTGGGCTTCGATGTGTCGATCGGGCAGCTGCTGCTGCCGCTGCTGTCCGGAGCGACGATCGTGATCGCTCCGCCGCTGGCGCAGTTGCAGGCCGACGCCTTCTGGGCGCTGCTGGCGCGGCACGGGGTCACCCACATCAACTCGGTGCCCAGCTTCTTCGACACGGTGTGCGAGGCGCTTCCGCAAGCGGGCTACCGGGGCTGAAGCGGCTGATGCTCGGAGGCGAGGTGCTGACCGGCGCGCTGGCTCGCAAGCTGCAACGGAAGTTGCCGGGCACGACGCTCGTGAACATGTACGGGCCGACCGAGGCCTGCATCGACGCGACGGCGTTCGTGGTGCCTGCCGAGGGTCCGCTGCCGGCGGCGCTGCCGATCGGGCGGCCGCTGGCGAACTACCGTGCGCAGGTGGTGGACGAACTCGGACGGCTGGCGCCGATCGGCGTGGCCGGCGAGTTGTGCCTGGCCGGTGCAGGCCTGGCGCGCGGCTACCTCGGCCGACCCGCCGACACCGCGGCGGCCTTTGTGGCCGACCCCCACGGGCCGCCGGGCAGCAGGATGTACCGCACCGGGGACCGGGCGAGGTGGACACACGACGGGCAGCTCGAATTCCTCGGGCGCAACGACGAACAGGTGAAGGTGCGCGGCTTCCGGGTGGAGACCGGGGAGATCGAGGCGGTGCTGACCCAGCACGCGCAGGTCAGGCAGGCGGCGGTGGTGGCACACAAGGACGGGCGCGGGCTCACGCGGCTGGCGGCCTACGTGGTCGGTAGTGCCGAGGGCCTGAAGGCCTGGCTCGGCGAGAGGCTGCCCGAGCACATGGTGCCGCAGTCCATCGTGGCGATCGACCGCCTGCCCATCACGACCAACGGCAAGTTGGACAAGCGCGCCCTGCCGCAGCCCGACTTCGGGGCCAGCCGTGCGGCGTACGAGGCACCGCAAGGCGAGATCGAGCACGCTCTGGCTACCCTGTGGCAGCAGTTGCTGCAGCTGCCAAGGGTCGGCCGCCACGACAGCTTCTTCGACCTCGGCGGCCACTCGCTGCTGGCGATCCGCCTGGTGCATGCCTGCAACGCCGCGGCACGCGACATGGGCATCGCCGACGCCGGCCGTCGGCTCACGCTGGGCGACCTGCTTGCCGCGCCGACACTCGCCGCGATGGCGCAGCACCTGCAGGGCGAGTCCACCGCGCTGCATCCGCTGCTGGTGCCGCTGCGCCGGGGTGATCCCGGGCAGCGCCCGCTGTGGTGCGTGCATCCGCAATCGGGCTCGGTGTGGTGTTTTGCCGACCTCGCGCGTGTGCTGCCTGCCGGGCTGCCGGTGTGGGGCCTGCGGGCACGCGGCCTGGCGCCCGGCGAATCGCCGCACGGCAGCATGGCCGCGCTGGTGGCCGACCTGCTCGGCGCGATCCGCGTCGTGCAGCCGCAGGGTCCCTACCGCCTGCTGGGCTACTCCTCGGGCGGTGTGGCCGCGCAGGCGCTTGCCTGTGAGTTGCTCGATTCCGGCGATGCCGTCGAGCTGCTCGTGCTGCTGGACAGCCCGTTGCCCGACGGCCAGGGAGCCGACCAGGTGGACGATGCGCAGGTGCTGGCCGACGTGGCCCGGCTGCTTGCGCTCGCGCCCGCCGGTGAGGTGCCCGCCATGCCGCGCGATGCGGCCGAGCTGGGCGCCACGCTGCGCCGGCTGGGACTGATGGCGAACGACGCCGACACCGACGACGCGGCCCGGCTGCTGGCCACGGCAGGGGCGATCGCCCGTGCCACACGCGCCCACCTGCCGCGCGCGGCCGACCTCCCGCTGCTGCAGGTGCGTGCACGGCGGCGCGACGGTGCGCTGCCGGACTGGTCGCACATGGTGCCCGCCGGTCGCGCCGAGACCCACGACCTCGATGCCGACCACGTTCAGCTCGTCGCCCCGGCCTTGGCGCCGGTGCTGGCCGGGCTGATCGGGCCGCGCCTGTCCTGACCAACCGACCTCTCACGCCCCTTGATGCCATGCCCGACGACAACTCCTGGACGACCTGAGCTGGATCGTGCTCGTCAATGCGTCTGGCGAACACAGCCTGTGGCCAGCCTGCATGCCCGCCCCCGAGGGCTGGCACGAGACCGGCCCGGAAGGTGATCGCGACACCTGTCTGGCCTGGATCGACGCGAACTGGGCGGCGATGCGCAGGACCTCGGCGCCGACCGGCGCGGCAGCGGCATGAGGCTGCGCCGTGGCTGGCCGCAGGCGGCCGGCCCGACCGCGGCCTTGATGCTGACGTCCATGCTGGTGGGCTGCGCCGCGCCCGGCGGGATGCGGCCTGTCCGCCCGGAACCCGTGGCAGCGGCGTCGGACGCCCCGCCAGCCTGGGAGGCACCGCTGCCGCATGGTGGAGACCCGACCGACCTGGTGCGCTGGTGGAGCCGTTTCGACGATCCGCTGATCGGCCGCCTGGTCGATGCCGCGCAGTCCGCCCATCCCACACTGGCCACCGCCACCGCCCGTGTCGCCCAGGCGCGGGCGGAAGCGATCGCCGCCGCAGCGGCCTTGTTGCCTCGGGTGGACCTGCAGGCGCAGGCTGCGCGCGGACGCGACCTGCCCGAAGCACCGCTGAGCAACCGTGGCGGGCTCGGGACCGGGTTCAGCTGGGAACTCGACCTGTTCGGCGCCACGGGTGCCGCGCGCGATGCTGCCCGGACCCGCCTGCGCGCCGCCCAGGCCGGCTGGCACGACGCGCGTGTGCTGGTGGCAGCCGAGGTGGCCCAGCAGTACCTCGCCCTGCGGGCTTGCGAGGCCCAGCAATCGCTGGCCGAGGCCGACGCGCGCTCGCGCGCCGAGACGGACCGCCTGAGCGGCACGCTGGCCGAGGCGGGTCTGCAGGCGCCCTCCGTGGCGGCCTTGGCGCGCGCGAGCGCAGCCGAGGCGCGCAGCGGGCTGGTGGCGCGCCAGGCCGCCTGTCAGCGCCTGCTGAAGGTGCTGGTGGAGCTGACCGCCCTGCCCGAACCCGAGCTGCGCGCACTGCTCGCCCCCGGCCGCGCGCGCGCGCCAACGGCGCCGGCGCTCACGGTCGCCACGCTGCCGGGTGCGCTGATCGCGCAGCGGCCCGACATCGCGGCCGCCGCGCTGCAGGTGCAGGCCGCGGCGGACGCGGTGGTGCAGTCGCGTGCACAGAGGCTGCCGCGCCTCAGCCTGGCCGGCAACTTCAGCCGCGCCCGGGTCGAGACCGGGCCCTTCACCCAGCAGGGCCCGGTGTGGTCGTTCGGACCGGTGCAACTGACACTGCCGCTGTTCGATGGTGGCCGCCTCGAGGCCGGCGAACGATCCGCCCGCGCCGCCTATGCGGAAGCCGAGGCCGTGTTGAAGGCACGAGTGCGCACCGCGGTGCGCGAGGTGGAACAGGCCCTGGTCGACCTGGATGCGGCCCAGCGCCGCAGCGCGGACCTTCGCATCGCAGCCGACGGCTACCAGCGCTCGCTGCAAGGCGCCGAGGTGCGACAGCGCGCAGGCCTGGCCAGCCTGTTCGAACTGGAAGACGCACGCCGCTCCGCGGTGCTGGCCGAGGCCGCCTGGATCGACTGGCAGCGCGAGCAGGCCGCCGCCTGGGTGGCGCTGTACCGCGCACTCGGTGGCGGCTGGCAAGCGGGCGCGGCGACGCCATGACACGCCCGCCGCGCACCATGAACCTCGAGGAGAACCCCATGCCCTCCCAGCGGCACGTCCTGCCGATCTTGACCGCCGCGCCTGTGGGACGGGGGCTCGCCCCACTGCTCGCGGCCCTGCTGACACTGCCCTTGCAGGCGGTGGGCCAGCCCGCCTCCGCGCCGCCCGCCGCCCGTGCCACGATCGCGGTGGAGCTGGTGCGCCCGAAGCAGTCCAGCCTGACCGACACCGTCACCGCCGCCGGCAGCATCGCCGCCTGGCAGGAAGCCAGTGTCAGCCCGCAGGCGCAAGGCCTGCGGGTGATGCGCGTGCTCAAGACCACGGGCAACACGGTGCGGCGCGGCGAAGTGATGGTGGAGTTCGACGACGAGACGCTACGCACCGAGCTCGATCAGATCCGGGCCAACATCGTGGAAGCGGAGGCCGCGGTGGCCGATGCCACCACCAATGCGCAGCGTGCCCGCCAGGTTCGCGACAGCGGTGCCTTGTCGGCCCAGCAGGTACAGCAGTTGCTCACCGGCGAGGCCACGGCACGTGCACGGCTGCAGGCGCTGCGCGAGTCGGCGCGCTTGCAGACCTTGCGCATCAGGCAGGCCCAGCTGCGAGCGCCGGACGATGGCATCGTCTCCTTCCGCCATGCCACGCTGGGCGCGGTGGTGCCGGCGGGCTTCGAGATGTTCCGCATCATCCGCCAGGGCCGGCTCGAATGGCGCGCCGAGGTGCCCGCGGCCGCGCTCGCGCGGCTGGCGCCCGGCATGGCGGTACGGGTCAATGCCGACGGGGCTGCGCCGGTCACGGGCAGACTCAGGCTGGTGTCGCCGACGGTGGACCCGGCAACGCGCAATGCGATCGTCTACGTCGATCTGCCGGCCGACAGCGGGCTGCGGCCGGGCATGTTCGCACGCGGCGAGTTCACCACCGGCAGCACGCAGGCCTGGGTGCTGCCGCAAGCGGCCGTGCTGCAGCGCGACGGTCGCCAGATGGTGGCGCGTGTCGGCGCCGATGGCCGCATCGGTTTCGCCAAGGTGACGGTCGGGCGGCGCCAGGGCAGCCAGGTCGAGATCACCGGCGGGCTCGCAGCCGACGCCGCGGTGGTGGCCAGCGGGGCTGCCTTCCTCGCCGAAGGCGACCTGGTGCGGGTGGTGGGAGCGGTCAAGTGAACGTCTCGGCCTGGTCGATCCGCCAGCCGATTCCGGCGGTGCTGCTGTTCATCCTGCTCACGCTGGCGGGCCTGCTGGGGTTTCGCGAGATGAAGGTGCAGAACATGCCCGACGTCGAGCTGCCGCTGGTGACCGTCACGCTGGCCATGCCGGGCGCCGCACCGGCGCAGATGGAGACCGAGGTTGCCCGCAAGGTGGAGACCGCCGTCGCTGCGGTGCAGGGCATCAAGAACACCAGTGCCACGGTGGTGGACGGCGGCGCTGTGGTCATTGCCGAGTTCCGACTCGAGAAAAGCCTGCAGGAGGCGGTGGACGACGTGCGCGACGCGGTGGCACGCATCCGCAGCGACCTGCCCGCCGAACTGCGCGAGCCGATCATCGGCAAGGTGGACCTGGCGGCCATGCCGGTGCTGACCTTCACCGTCGCCTCATCCCGCATGGATGCCGAGAGCCTGTCGTGGTTCGTCGACGACAAGGTGTCGCGCAGCCTGCGTGGCGTGTCCGGCGTCGGCTCGGTCACACGGGTCGGCGGGGTCAGCCGCGAGGTGCGCGTGGAGCTCGACCCGCAGCGCCTGCTGAGCCTCGGCGTCACCGCGCTGGGCGTGTCGCGCCAGCTGCGGCTGGTGCAGCAGGATGCGGCCGGCGGCCGGGCGCAGCTCGGCGGCGCCGAGCAGGCGGTACGGGCCTCGGCCGGCGTGGAGTCGGCCGACGACCTCGCGGCCCTGGACCTTGCGCTGCCCGACGGTCGCCGCGTCCGGCTGGGCGAGGTCGCACAGGTGCAGGACACCGTGGCCGAGCCGCGCAGCGCCGCGCTGCTGGACGGCAAACCAGTGGTGGCCTTCGAAGTCAGCCGGACCCGCGGTGCCAGCGAGACCGAGGTCGCCGACGGCGTGCGGCGCAAGCTCGATGAGCTGCGCGCGAGCCATCCGGACGTGCAATTCACCACGGCCTTCGACTTCGCCGAGCCGGTGCAGCAGAACTTCGACTCCAGCATGATGCTGCTCTACGAGGGCGCCCTGCTCGCGGTGCTGGTGGTGTGGTTCTTCCTGCGCGAGGGGCGCTCGACGCTGATCGCTGCCGTGGCGCTGCCGCTGTCGGCCATCCCGACCTTCGCGGCGATGTCGCTGCTGGGCTTCACACTCAATGGCGTGACGCTGCTGTCGCTGTCGCTGGTGGTGGGCATCCTGGTCGACGATGCGATCGTCGAGATCGAGAACATCATGCGTCACCTGAGGGAGGGCAAGCCGCCTTATCAGGCGGCGATGGAGGCGGCGGACGAGATCGGCCTGGCGGTGATCGCCACCACCTTCACGCTGATCGCGGTGTTCCTGCCCACGGCCTTCATGAGCGGCGTGGTCGGTCGCTTCTTCGTGCAGTTCGGATGGACCGCCGCGATCGCGGTCGCCTTCTCGCTGCTGGTGGCGCGCATGCTCACCCCGATGATGTGCGCCTACCTGCTCAAGCCCATGGCGCACACCGAGGCGCTGCCGCGCTGGCTCCAAGGCTATCTGCGGCTGACGGGCTGGTGCCTGAGGCACCGGCTGCTCACCTTGCTCGCCACCGCCGGTTTCGTGGTCGGCGTGCTCGTGCTGGTCCCCCGGCTGTCTACCGGCTTCCTGCCGCCGGACGACCTGCCGCAAACGCAGGTGACCCTCACCTTGCCGCCGGGTTCCACGATCGACCAGACCATCGCGATGGCGGAACGTGCCCGCAAGGCGGTGGCGGGGCTGCCCGAGATCGTGCGCATCTATACCGCCATCGGCGCAGGCAGCGCCGGTTCCGATGCATTCGCGCCCCAGGGCCTGTCGGACGTGCGCCGCGCGACCTTGACGATCACGCTAACACCGCGCGGTGAGCGCCCCGGCATCACCAAACGCATGGTGGAGGCCCGCATGCGCACGGCGCTGGCCGACCTGCCCGGTGTGCGGCTGAGTGTGGGCCTGGGGGCCGGGGCCGAGCGCTACATCCTGGTGCTGTCGGGCGACGATCCACGCCTGCTCGGGGCCCATGTCGCGAACGTGGAGCGCGAACTGCGGGCGATCCCGGGCATCGGCAATGTCGTCTCCAGCGCCAACGTTCTGCGCACGGAGCTGATGGTGCGCATCGACCCGCTGCGCGCGGCCGACCTGGGCGTCACCACCCAGGCGGTGGCCGATACGCTGCGCGTGGCCACGGCGGGAGACTACGATCCGGCGCTGCCCAAGCTCAATCTCTCACAGCGTCAGGTGCCGGTGGTGGTGCGGTTGCCCGCACAGGTGCGCGAGGACCTGGCACTGCTGGAGAAGCTGCCGGTGCCCGGCGCGCGCGGGCCGGTGGCGGTGGGTCAGGTCGCGACGCTGGCGCTGGAGGCCGCGCCGGCGCAGATCGACCGCCGCAACCGCCAGCGCAACGTCACGTTCGAGATCGAGCTGAATGGCCAGTCGCTCGGCGAGGTGGAGCAGCGGGTGCTGGCGCTGCCCAGCGTCGCGAAGCTTCCGCCGGGGATCAGCCGGAGTGCGCTGGGCGATGCCGAGGCCATGCAAGAGCTGTTCTCCAACTTCGCGCTCGCGATGGCGGCCGGCGTGCTCTGCATCTACATGGTGCTGGTTCTGCTGTTCCGCGACTTCGTGCAGCCCGGCACCATTCTGGTGGCGCTGGTCCTGGCGGTGCCGGGCGCATTCGCCGCGCTGCTGGTGACCCGCAGTGACGTCTCGATGCCGGCGCTGATCGGCCTGATCATGCTGATGGGCATCGCCGCGAAAAACTCCATCCTGCTGATCGACTACGTCGTCATCGCGCGCCGCGACCTGGGGCTGGAGCGATGGCAGGCCGTGATGGATGCCTGCCGCAAGCGCGCCCGCCCGGTGGTGATGACCACCGTGGCGATGGGCGCGGGCATGCTGCCGGCGGCGATGGGCTGGGGCGCCGACCCGAGCTTTCGTGCACCGATGGCGATCGTCGTGATCGGTGGCCTGATCACGTCGACCGTGATGAGCCTGATCGTGGTGCCGGTGGTCTATACGCTGGTGGACGATCTGCGCTTGGCACTGCGACGGTGGTGGACGGGCTCGGCTTCCGCAGCTTTGCCGTAGATTGAGAAATCGGGATCTTCCCCGCGAAGTTCGCTCGGTAGTAGACCGAAGCGCCGTCAACCACGGACCGAAGCGCGTTGCGCGCCCGATCCGCGCGGCACGCGGCAGATACACTGCAGGTTCAGATCACGCGCCGGCGAGTTCGCTAGGAACTGACTTGTGCCAGCCTGGCCACGCCAGGCATGCGGCCCTGCCATCCAACGCGCCCTCAGAGGCCAAAGCTCTGCCCCCGTGGCGTCTTCGACGCCATGCAGGACATCGCACCGCGTCCTTGTCGCCCTGGCGTCGTTGCACATCCTCGCGATGCCGCCCGGTATCGCTGCGCTTTGCGCCTAGCCAGGACGACAAGTCCACCGGTTGTCTGCATAGCGTCGAACACGGCACTAGCTTTGCCTTCGGCGAACTGCTGAGGCTCTTCTCCAGCAGTCGGAGGCTGTCGAGGTGCGATCCATGTCATGCGCTCACTGATACGGCCTCGTAACAGCCCTCAGCGGACCGAATGCCTCCGGGCTGAACAAGTCTTCGATGTCGGTGCAGATGTGCTCCGGCCGAGCGCGCAGGCGCTGCGCTCTTGGCGTCAGCTGCATGCCTTTGTCCGTACGCACCAGGATAGGTCACCGAGCGCCTCGCGCAACGCACCGCTCACCGCCGGCTGCGACTGGCACATCTGCTCGGGGGCCTTGACAACGCTTTCCCTCGACGAGGAGCACACGTAGGACCGAAATCAGGTTGAGATTCTTGGTGCGCAGCGAGGCCATGAGTGCACCCTTTGTGGAAGCGACTGACCGTCGGAGCCTGGGCGAGCGGGTCCACTGACGCCCTCAGGGCGTTCCCTGCTGCTGAGCCGCGCATGATGCGAGGGCGCCGTGCTACTTCCGATACTCGCAATAGCCCGCTCCCGTTGCGGAATACGGCAGGCCGAACATGTTCGGCATGCAGAAGTAGACCGATGTTGCAGTTCGCTGCGCGATCTGGTTCAGCACAGGATTGACGTATCGAACCGTCGTTGTGCCAGTGAACCAGCAGACGCCGTTCTGCTCGGCGCAGCGCACCCAGGTCTCGGAAGGCGGCAGTGGTGCGGCGCTGGTCACCGTCAGGTTAACCACCGCGCTGGTGGTGGCCGCCCCCAGGTTGTCGTAGGCGCGCGCTGTCAGTGCATAGCTGCCTGTGGCGCCTGCCGTCCAGCTGGTGGTGTAGGGCGCCGAGGTTGCGGTACCGAGCAGCGTTGTACCGGCATAGAACTCCACCCGGGCCACGGAACCGTCGATATCGGCCGCACTGGCACCGAGCGCCAGCACCGCGCCCACCGTGACGCTGGTGTTGTTGCCCGGTGCGGTCAACGTGACGCTCGGCGCGAGGTTGGCTGGTGGCGGCGTGCCTGCGGCAGCCGCGTAGAGCTGCGCGGCCGGGATCGGCACCCAGGCACCGCCCGGGCGCAGCCAGCTCAGCTGCAGCAGGGCGCCACCGCCGAACTCCTGGAACTCCACGACGATGCTCACCCGCTGGCCTGCCGCCAGCGTCACCGAAGCGGAGGTGTCGACCGTAGGTGCGTGGACAGTCCAGTTGTTGATGACCTGTGCGCCATTGACCCATACCCTCACGCCGTCGTCGGAGTTGGTGCGAAACTGGTAGGAACCTGCCGTGACGGCCTGCAGCTCACCACTCCAGCGCACCGAGAAATTGTCAACCGGTACGCCCGGCCCCGGTGACCCCAGGCCCCAGTCAAACCACGGCGCCTCGGTCCGGGTCAACACCGGTGCGCCAGACAAAGTCGCATTGGCGAAGTAGTCCGCACGCAGACCCGCACCACCGCCGCCAGAGGGCGTTTGCGCGCTGGGTGGCGCCGTCTCCTGCGACCCGATCTGCTGCAGGTAGGCAACGAGGTTGTCCAGGTCCGCCCCGGCCACGGCATTGCCCCGGTGGGCCTGCACCGCGGCGGCCAGTGTGGGCGCCGAGCCGTCATGCAGATAAGGCGCGCTTTGCCACACATCACGCAGCGTCGGGATGTCGATGCCGGTCAGGCTCGCATTCAGCCGCTTGCCGCTGCTGGGCTTGAGGGTGCCGATATCGCGTAGAACGCTCGCATCGCCGCTGTTCGTGAAACCGACGCCGCCATGGCAGCTCGCGCAGCCGGCGGTGGCAAAGACGGCCTTGCCGGCCACGGCCGCGCTGCTCAGGCTGCCGTCGGGATTGCGGTTCGGACTGAGATCGAAGCTGTTCAGCGAGCCCAGGTAAGCCGCCAGTGCATCGAGGTCGGCGCTGAGCCCGGCCTTGCGGTCGCCAAGCGGTGTGTTGCGCGTGCCGGTGTTGAACTGCGCATCGCTCATCAAGCCGGTGCCTCCCGCGAAGTCGCGGATCTGGCCCTCGAAGTCCTGGATCTCGTCGAAATTGGCGCTCCAGTGCGCGAGGCCCTGGCCGATGCCCGCGCGGCCCTTCAGCGATGGTGTATTGCGCAAACCCTCACCGAAGCCTGTGAAGTCCCAGGTGCGGCCGTCGTGGCCTGCATCGTTGTGGCAGGCGGCGCAGCTGAGGTAGCTGTCGCGCGCCAAACGGGGATCGCGGGCATCGTAGAACAGGCGTTTGCCCTGCAGCACATTGGTGGGCAGCCGCTCGGCGCCCACCGTGGCCACTGTGGCGATCACCGGCATCGTGAGCTGGCCCAGGCTCATCAGCGGCCCGAGGTCGAGCACGCTGACCGAGCGGTCCATGAAGTTCTGCACGTACAGGCGCTGCCCGTCGGCCGACACTGCGACCGACTGCGGTGCGAGGCCCACGTCCACCTTCAGCAGTTCGCGTCCACGCACCGGGTCGACGATGGCGATCTGGCGGCTGGTCTCCAGCGCGACGAAGAGGTATGCCCCGCTGGGGTGATATGCCGCCGCCGACCCCAGGCTGGAGTTGTCGTGATCGATGCGTGCGGCGTAGTCCTCCACCAGGGCGGCCATATCGATGCGCGAGCTGATGGCGCGGACCGTGTTCTGGAAGTTCAGTCCCAGGGAGCTGCGCAACGTGCCACGCTTGATGTTGTCCTGCTTGGAGGGCACCCAGGCACGCAGGCCGTCGGGCGCTATGACGGCGGCGGAAAGGTAGTTCGGGACTCCCGCGCCTTGAGTCTCATTGTCGATCTTGTCGCTATGGCGCAGCACGATGATCTTGTTGACGGTCATCGCACCGGCGTTGACTGCCACCACCTCGGCGCCGGCACTGGTGGTATTCACCGCGGCGGTGGCCTCGCCTGGCAGCGGATTGGTGATGAAGCGAGAGACGAGCAAGAGCGCGCCGCTGGAGGAGGCAGACACATGGCGCGGGTTATTGCCCACGGCCAGCGAAGCCTGCACTGCACCGCTGACTGGATCGAGCTTCAGCAGCTGGCCGGTGGCCTCGAGCACCACGAAGGCGCTGCCCCCGGGTGCAAAGGTCAGGCCATGCGGCTGCGACGCGTACGCCAGCGCGACGGTCTGGGCCACCGCGAGCGTGGCCGGGTTGATGATGCTGATGCTGGCCGTCCCCTTGTTGGTCACCCACACGCGTCCGTCAGGCGCGACGGCCACACTGCGCGGCGAGGCACCGACGGCGATCTCCGCCACACGAGCATTGTTGGCGGTGTCAATCACGGCAACGCTGTCGTTGTCCGGGTTGGCAACCCACAGGCGCGCCGACGCTCCGGTGCGGGTCTCCAGCGCCACCGCGGAGGACGCAGTCGGCTTGTTCGCCGTGGGCGAGCTCCCCACTGCCTGCATCACGGTGCGGATGGCGGTGCTGCCATCGCTGCCCTTGGCCGTCAGCGTTACGCCATAGACGCCGGGGTTGGCAAAGGTCTTGATTGCCGAGGCGGTGGGCGAATACGTGGTGGCGGGGCTGCCGTCGCCGAAGTCCCAGCTGTAGGTGACGCCAGCGGTGGCAGCGAGCGTGTAGGTGGCGGGTGCCGCCGGCGATGATCAGCGGGGCGTGAAGGCTGGGGCGGCGGCGGGGACTGTCGTACCTCTTTCCGACGGCGCCGTAGAGCGAGCTGACTTCTGCGGCGCTGAGCGCACGTCCATATGCGCGAACAGCATCGATGGACGCATAGGCCGGGTCGCGCTGGCCCCCGCTGAACTTGGCGCGACCGACCGCGAAGGCGCCGTTGGCAGCCCATTTCGTGGGGTTGTTCGCCGTGCCGGCGAGGACGCCATTGACGTACAGCGCCATCGTATTGGCCGCAGCGTCGCGCACCGGCCACCAAGTGATACCAGGCACCGGTGACGACGGTGGCGGTGTCGATGACGCGGTAGGTGACACTGGCATCCTGGTCGGCGCCCAGCATCGCGAACGTCGCTCGTGGCAGACCGCCGTTGCATGGCGGCACGATGCCGAGGTAGAACCCCGATACCGTCGCCCCATCTTGGCTGGCCATGATCTGGTTCCAGCAGTTGGGTAGTTGATCGAAACGAATCCAGCCCGCAACGCTGAAGCTGGCGGAGGTGTCAAGAATGGCTTGCGCGGTCGTGGCACCACCAGCCGCATTGGCACCGGCCGTCGATATCCCCTTGCCGAAGACGCCGTTTTGTCACGGTGACGCCGCTGGACAACGTCAGCGCATTGTTGTTGCCGCTCGCGTCAGGCGCGGTGGTGCCGCTGGCGGAATCAAAGTTCCAGGCTCCCAACGCCCCGGCGGGCAGACCGCCGGCGGGCGTCGGTGTGGTCGATGTGACGACGTAGACGCACGATTTGGCGGTACCGGCGGCCGGATCGCCGAAAGTCGCCACATTGCAGGTGATGCTGGCTGTGACGCCCGTCTTGCTGTACCAGGTGGTACCGGCGCCAAAGTAGACGGTCGCGGTGCTGCTGGCGGGGAGTGTGCAAACGCACCTTCGGCCGCACAGCCGGTGGCACCGGCCGGCGGGAATGGTGACCGGTAGCGTGTTGGTGCCGGTGTCCGGCGGGGCATACGCGGTGGTGCCCACTGGAGGAGCAGCAACGGAGTTGCCCAGTGCAACGATGGTACCGCGAGAGGGCACGCCGTTGGCGTCCACCGCGACGAGCTGGGTAGTAGCCCGGTGGCGCCAGGTTCGGCACCGGCATCGTCGCGCTGATCCGAAAATTGTCCTGCGTGTATACCAGCGGTATTCGGCGTTGACCGGCATTGAACGAGTGAGTGCCGACGCTGAGACCGATCAGCGCCACCTGTTGCGATGGCGCCGCTATTCGACAGGTCGAACTGCACCTGTGCGCCATGGCCGTGCTTCAGGGAGCTGATACCGATGAGTTGTGGACGAGGCGCGAGCTGTGCCACGCCATTGACCGTGCGGAACAGGTAAGGCGGGTAGAACACCTCGCCCTTCAGCTGGACGGGTCCCGGGTTGCCCCCGCCAGTGGACAGCACGGTGCCGTTGGTCAGTAGGCTGGTCTGCGAGTGGTAGCCGCGGAACACGGCTGCGCTGGCCAGTGTCGTCCAGGCGCCGGTCGAGGGGTTCCAGCTCTCGGCTGCGAAGACACCCAGCACGGGATCATTGTTGGAGCGCGTTTCGCCGCCTGTCACAAGCACCTTGCCATCAGGCAGCACAATGGTGTTGGCGAAGGTGCGCGGGAACGCCATGGCGGGCTGCTCGGTCTTCACTGCGCCGCCGCCGCTGATGTCAATGGCCGTCGCCATGCGGCTCGCCGAATAGCCGTTGCCGTTCTGGTACGCGTTGCCCCCTATGGCCAGGACCTTGCCCGGCGCATACATCACGGCAGACATCGTCGGGCCGGAATTCGGCGCGTTGTCGTTGGTGAAGCTCTTGCTGGGCGCCGGCTTGTAGGCACCGGCAATGACGGTGGTGCCGTTGCCATTGTTTCCGTTGGCGTCCACGTAGTACATCTGATCGGTGCCGATGCCGAAGACTCTGCCGTCCGGCGCCACCCACGCCTTGGGCAACGAAGCGCGCAGGAAGTCCGGTCCAAAGGCATCTCGGCTCTGGGCGCCGAAGAGCGAGCGCCAGGCCCCGTTCTCGAAGACCTCGGGCGTCATCGAGGATTCACCGCGGGTCAGGGCACCAGCCACGTCGCCCCACTGACCTTCTGTGTAGGGGTTGATGCCGCCGAGCGCGATCGCCCGGCCATCCGGCAAGGCCACCAAGGTGCCGTACCAACGGGCATCTGCCACGCTGGGGCCCTGGACGTAGGTATTGGGCCCAGGCGCATAGACCTGACTCGTCAGGTTGCCATTTCCACCGGTGATCATCAGCCGGCCGTCGGGGAGCCAGACCGACGGTGCGCAGAAGCTGTCCTGGCGGTTCGCGTCGAACGTGAAGTTGTGCGCGCCGGTATCGAACAGGCCCCGGTTCGGGTCCCAGAGGTCAAAGTAGCGACCGGTCTGTGCGGCACCGTCCGGCGTGGTGCCCCAGGTGAGCACGCGGCCGTCGGGTAGCACCGCCTGATGCAGGCCGATCATCGGCCACGTGCCGACGCCTGACCACATGCCGCGCGTGGGGGCGTCTGCTGGGATCGTCAAGTTCTGCATCAGAACGTCGTTCGGCTGCGAAACGGCGACCCAGCCGTTCGGGTTCACCGGCGCTGCAAGCGCACGGATGCGCGGTGCATTGCCGCCGTCCGCATTCGGGGCCGATGTACCGCCACCGCAGGCTGCGACCAAGGCGGCCAGCGCAGCGCAGCAAAGGACCTTGCGCGGAAAGTTTCCCCAAATCTTCTTCAAAAGTGCCTCCAGGCGCTGCTTCATTGTCATTTGTTCGTCAGCTCTTGCTCGCCGCCTCGATCCGGTCCACCGCGGCCAGCTCTTGCAGCAGGCGTGGCACGTCGGGCGGGTTGCCGGCGTAGCGCATGCGCACATCGCCAGCGCTGCCGATCAACCACACCGCGGTGCTGTGGTCATCGGGCTTGCGCACGCCTGGCCCAGGACGGAACAGGCGCAGCTTGTCCGAGATTCGCTCGACGTCCTGCGGTCGACCGGTGAATCCACCCGTCAGGTCCGCGCCCATGCGCTCAGCGTAGGCCTTCAAGACCTTCGGACTGTCGGACAGCGGATCCAGCGAGACAGACAAC
Source organism: Ottelia alismoides (assembly GCA_037367405.1). Lineage (NCBI taxonomy): Eukaryota > Viridiplantae > Streptophyta > Magnoliopsida > Alismatales > Hydrocharitaceae > Ottelia > Ottelia alismoides. Next base: position 9,319 of record JAZKJV010007170.1, on the reverse strand, counting down.
AGGTGCACGCGCGGGCGCAGTGCTGACGGCAGTTGGCGCTGCAGACCGGCGAGCGCCGCAGTCTGAAGCGGGCACACCGTGGAGCATGCGGTGAACACGAAGTTCACCAGGACCAGGCGTGAGATCAGCCGCGCCGGAGTGAACGCGCGGCCGTCCTGGTCGAGAAGCCTGGCACCGGCGAGGTTGGCGTAGAAGCTGGAGTCTGACGAGCCAACCCATGCGCTCGCGGCAGTAGGGAACAGTGCCACTGAGCTCAGTGCCAGACCGCGCCCCAGTAGGCGGCGTCGGATCCTGGCGTCTCTCGGTGTGGCGACGGGGATGGAAGGTTCGGGCATGGAACGGTGTCGGTGAATCGGCACCGAGTTTCCACTTACAAACTTTCACAAATCGTTTGGAAATCATTACACCCCCCATGTTCGAGCCCCCTCGCTCAGGGGGTGGGCAAACTCACTTCGACTCCGCACCTCAGCTTCATAGGTCCGCCTGGCGCTTCAACAACAAAGGCAGCAGGAGACGGACTTCGAGAGGACGTGTGTCGGGTGTCTAGCGGCTTGATCGGTACATGCCGCACCCGCTCCAGGGAATGCGGCCTGGCGGATACATCACCAGCACCGATGCGGCCGCGGCTGACGGGTTTCTGGCGGGCTGAGCTTGTGGGCCGGGAATGGCCAGGGCATGACAGGTTCCTCATGGCGGGCAGGCCGCCCGAACGGCCTGCTTCGTGGTTCGGGTGGAATCGACGTTGGCGGAGCCCGGGCCGATTCCGGTGGCCCGGGCTGAGGGGTCGCTGCTGTCGGCGCCGTGCGCGACCCGCCTCGCACGGCACCCTTCCCAGGTTTTGCGGCCGGAAGTCCTTAGGGGCTGCGGCCGACTCGGTCGTCTTAAAAATGAACAGGGGATCCGTGCCAGCCGGTGCATTTCTGCGGCCTGAAGGCATGTGTGCATCCACCGGGCTCGGGGGCCGGGTGGACACCCGCGCGACGGTCTGGCCGGTCGCGACGGTGGTGGATCAGGTCTTGGGCAGCGTTCGCCACTCGCAGGGATCCACCCTGACCGAACGTCCAGGGCGGTGACGAGAGCATGAGCGAGGTCGCACGGGGAGCCTCTGTGAGGCCAACACGCCGTGCGATGCGGTATCCGCGTGCTCAAATGGCGAACGGGAACAGCGCGCGGCATCGGGTGCCGCGTGCGGGTTCTGTCGGGACGGCGCGCTTCAGGAGCGCCCAGCCGGCGGGCTGGCGGTGACCATCCTTGTCACTGCGTGCACCGCACAGCTTGCTGCGAGCAGCTCACTGCGCAATGCGTACCGGTACTGCGTACTGCACTTCACGGCCACCACCTCGGGGATGGCGGCCTACCCGTTCGAGACGGGCTAGGGGTAGTGGCCACCCCCTGGTGGAGGCGGCCTCCGTGCGAGACGGGCTAGGTTGTGGTGGCCATCCCATGGTTGGGTCAGCCTCCCGTACGAGACGGGCATAAGGGCAGGTAACGACTGCGACGCCTGATGCTCCGCATGCCGAGGCACGGGGAGCGGGGCCAGGAGCCCCACGGGAGATCACAGTGGACATCGGGCGGGGCAGGGCGGTCAAGCGGTGCGCCGCAGCCGCCACCGAAACGGGCCGGATTTCCGGGACGTTTCGGGTGGCGGTTTGTGGGGTACGAAATTCGTATTAGTGAGATTTATTTTCGTGAAGACGGGCAGAGCGGAGGATTGGCGCGGGGTTGACAAGGGTTGGGAGGCGCCTCTGGTTGTAAGAACGGGGCGAACGGGGGTGAGGGCGCTGGAGAATTTGCGTTTGCCGCGAGCGGCGGTTTGGGCGGCGGCTGAGAGCTGGGGGACAGCCCCGTGTCAGCGGATGCCAGGGAAGCGGAAAAGGGGTGTCACAGCGGTGTGACCTGGTTGTCAACAGCGTGATGCTCGGGTGACAGAGAACCGGCCGCCGAAGCCGAAACGCGCGCCTTGTGAATGTCATTCCGGCTGGAGCGATCGGGGCCGTCAACGGATCCTGAGGGGGCGACCGATTTCGTGGCCCGACCCATCTCGGTGTCCGGCTTGGCTGGGCACGGAACGGAGGAAGACGCCGTTTGTCCCGGTCGGCAAGTTGCACCATGGGGTCGGACCGGACGTGGCGCAGGCGACGGACAACTTCCAGGCCCGACAGTTGGCCGAATCGCCACCTTCCGCTTTGACGCGGAATGTCAGGCCACGGCGCCGAACACCTTCATCAAGTGACCCTCGAGCAGCTGCAGCGCCTGCGCCTTCTCGTCGATGTACTGGTACCGCTCGTAGTGCTTTTGCTGCACCCCGCTCGTACGCCCGTGCGACAGCAATTGGGCCCGGATCTCGCGCGACACCCCAGCGCCTGCAGCCGCGTCTCGATGCTGCGCCGGATGTCTCGGCCTTGAAAGTCCGGCACCGTTCCGTGTTCGGCCGTCCATGCCGCCCGGATGTCCGCAAAGATCCCGGCAACGACGTTGCATGGATCGCCTTGATGCCCGCCGTGGTCGAAAAGATGAACGTCCCCGCCCCGTTCAAGGACCTCAGCTCGTCCAGCATCTGCGCCACCCGCTCCGACACCGGCAGCACATGCTCCAGCGCCTTCTCCCGTTTGCCCTTCGGATCTTTCAGCCTGAGCAGCTTCGGCTGCGCCTGGTAGTCGTCCCAGGTCGCCCGCAGCAGTTGCCGGCTGCGCTGCCCACCAGCAGGATGAGGCACCTGATCGCCAGCTCGATCTCGCGACGGGTCGACCGCAGCTGCTGCCACAGGAACGCGAACTCCGCATCGCTCAGCACCCGGTCCCGGGCCTTCTCGTACTCCTGGATCCGCGGCAACAGCGCCACCGGGTTGCCCGACAGCCGGAACGTCGCCGCCTTTCTCCGCCGCAACGGCGGGGATCCAGGTCCGAGTGCGCCCCATGGATGAACGCCGCATGCAGGTACGACCGCAGCACATTCGTCTGCCGCGTGATCCCCTTCTTCACCAGCCGGGCCAGCGTGTCGCGCATCATCTCCGGTGTTATCGCATTCGCCGGCAGCCGCACGAGGGCCGGCCACGGCTTCTTCACATGCAGCGAGAACAGCCGCTCCACCTCCCGCCACGACGACTTCTCCGCCTTCTTCAGCTTCGCCACATAGGCGTCCAGCAGGTCATTGAACGAGCCGAGCGAGGCCTGTGCTCGGGCAGCGGCGATCAGCTCCGCCTTGTCCTCCTTCACCTTCGCTTGGGGATCCACTCCCTGGCGCACCAGCTCCATCAGGTCCCGGGCACGCGCACGCGCCCGTTCCAGCGTCAGGGCGGGGTGCTCGCCGAGCGTCATCTCCCCACGAAGTCCCTGCGTCCGATAGCGGAAGGTCCAGACCCGGTGAGTGCGGTCACCCCGGGCCAGGCAGTACAGCACCAGACGGCCGTTGCCGGGAGGCAGACCCCCGTCCGTGCGGCTTGTCGCCGGAACGCATGTTTCGAATCGCCGTCTCCGTCAGCGGACGAACCTCGGCGCGTCCGGTGGGGGCGGGGAGCCAAAGAAGTCGCCATACAGGTCGCCATACAGGGGTGGGATGTCGTGAGACGACATTGGACTCCGTGAGACGGCCGGTGGCAATATCTCCTTCAAAAATCAAGGAGTTGCAAGGCTGAACTGAGACGGCATGGGACGCCGTGAGACCAATCTGTCCGCGACTCTTAATCCGTAGGTCGAGTGTTCGAGTCACTCAGGGCCCACCAAGTATCAAGAGGGTTAGCAGGCCAGCGCCTGCTAACCCTTTGTGCTTTTCGAGTCTCAGGTTGCCTTACTGGTCGCCATGGGCGATGGGATGTCGTGAGCCTTCATCAGCCGCTTAGCACGTTGGCGAAGCCGCATCGATGTCATGCCCGTTGGTCGCATGGCATGGGGTGCCGGGCGCTGGCGAGCCATCTCCCACTCGGTGTTGAAGCAGGAATGGCGACCGGCGGTGCCCATCCTTCTCACTGCGTGCATCGCTCAGCGGGCTGCGAGCTACTCACTGCGGGATCCGTACCGGTCCTGCGCACTGCAGGTCGCGGCCACCCCCTCGCGGATCGCGGCCTGCCCGTTCGAGACGAGTCAGGTGCTGGATGTGGCCATCCTGCCTGCTCAGCCCTGGGGTATGCATGTCAGGGGCGGGACTGGCAACTACGGATTGACAATCGCATCGCCAACGAGGGCAATGTCTTGCAGTTTCAGCAGCAGAGGTCCTGATGTCTCGTTCATGGAAGAAGTATCTTGCGGTACCTGCCGCCTTGGGTTTGCTTGCCGCCGCCGCCTCACCTGCCGCCGCTGCTTGCGTGGCGGGGAGTTGGCAGCAGCCACCCAATTTTGTATTGATCCGACTAATGGCTCTTTCCCCGTCCGGCGGAGTCCGCTCATTTTGTTCTGCGCTGGCCGCCGACAAGCCCAATCTCTTGACAACCGAGGAGGCTCGACTGGCGCTCGAGGCCATGGAGCGCATCTATGCATGGTTCGTGGGCCCACCGTTCGCTGGCAAGAACCGTTCTGCAACAGCAGCACCAAATACAAGTTCAGTATCTTCACCAACGACGGCTACGTTTGAGCGGCGCCGGCAATGGAAGGGACGGGTCGAGGCGCCCGCCGATGTGGGTCGGTCCCGGCGCCCTGCGCGATGCGGCCAGCGGGCGGGGTGATCGCATCAGCGGCATGGTCCATGAGTTTACCCACGCCATGCAGTATGCGAGCCGAGGCATGCGAACCACCGAGTTTGGTGGATGGTTCTGGGAGTCGCACGCCGAGTTCATGGCGCACCACTACCCGGGAAACAGCGGGAAAGTGGGATGTACCAGCCTCTCCGCCTGGCTCCCCACCTGTACTATGGCAGCACCCGAGTCCGGTACTGCAACTGGCAGTTCTGGGCTCACATCAAGAACAAGTACGGGTTTGATGTCGTCAACAGCATTTGGGCCAGGACGGCGGGTATTTTCGGCCAGGACCCTTTGGCCGTATTGATGCGCAACCAGGGGTGGAGCGCGGCCCGACTCGGTGACGAGTTTGGCGATTACGCCATGCGCAATGTGAATTGGGACTACACCGACGCGGAGCGGGCTACGACCGCGGCAAGGATTTTCGAGATGTATACGGGCCCCAACACCGACCCCTGCTTGTTCGCAGACTGGTCGGTTTCCAAACGCCTGAGATTGGCGCAGCTTGTGCCCATCGACCTTGCCAAGCGGCGATTCGTCGTACCGAGCTATTTGCGCCGCAACGCTATGGTTATAACCATGTGCGGCTTGTTCCGGACGCAGGTGCCAACGAGCTCACGGTGAATTTTCGGGGGCGTGGTGCAGCAGCGCATCGCACCGGGAGCGGAAGTCGGCGGCAACATGGCCCAGGAGCCGGGACCCCACCGATCTGGACCGACTTCCCGATGCCCCAGACACCCGCGTCGAATTGGCGCTGGGGGGTGGTTCGATCGAGGGCAGCGGCCATGCGCGGTACAGCGCCCTGCAGCGCGGCGCGTCCGGCAGCCTGAGGGTTCCGCTGCTCCCGACCGACCGTGAGGTGTACCTGGCGGTCTCGGCCACGCCCGATGATTTCCATGGGGTGTTCTGGGACCAGAAGTACAACACGCTCTACAGGTATCCCTACAAGCTCGAACTGCGAGGCGCCATGCCCGATGGCTACCAGCCCGATTTCGACATCCGGGCAGCGCGCAGGTACCGCCGGGTCGCCCGCATCCAAATGGAGGCGGCTGGGTGGCCGACGCCGCGGGGTGAATCCCAGCGCCTACGTCGGACCCAACGCGGCGGTACTCGGAGGTGAAGTCCTCGGCAACGCGCGCATCGAGGACCATGCCATCGTCTGGAACGGCACCGTCCGGGACAACGCGGTGGTGGGCTGGACTGACGCAACTGATCGACAACATGACCGTCTCGGATTCCGCTGTCATCCGCTCGGGTCATGGCGGGAGGCCAGTCCTGGTCGCGGCAAGCCGTGATTGGCGGCACAGCGGTCATGTTTCGGTGACCTGGAGGTTCACACCGAAGGCGTCCCGGTGACCAAGGGCTCGTTCTCGGGGATTTGGCGTCAGGGCCATGTTCGCCGACCCTGCCCACGGTGCATTGCGGACGCGGCAACCAGTCGAGGTGACGGCAGCGGTGCCGGCCGGGTGGCCCGATGCGACGTCGCCGCAGCCGCCCGGGTCGCTCGCGCGCGACTTCAACGGCGACGGAAGGCCTGACATCCTGTCGCAGAACCTGTCCACGGGCGACCGCAACCTTTGGATCATGAATGGCACCACCCGTCTCGGCGATGTGAATCTCGGCAATGTGCCCGTGGCATGGCAAATGGCTGGCAGCGGAGATTTCAATGGCGACGGAAAGGCGGACATCCTTTGGCAGCACACGGTCACCGGTTGACCGCTACATCTGGTTCATGAATGGTTCGACTTCACCGGTGGGCGCGGGCCCTGGGCACCGTGCCCCGCGTCCTGGTCGATCGCCGGCACCGGCGACTTCAACGGCGATGGCCAGACCGACATCCTTTGCAGAACACCTCCACCGGCCGACCGCTACGTCTGGTTCATGAACGGGAGCACCTTCGGTGGTGCTGCGAGCCTGGGTGTCGTGCCCACCGTCTGGTCGATTGCCGGTACCGGCGACTTCAATGGCGATGGCCCGGTCCGACATCCTCTGGCAGAACACCTCCACCGGCGATCGCTTCGTGTGGTTCATGAACGGGACCTCACTCAGTGGCGCCGCGAGCCTGGGCGTCGTGTCGACCACCTGGTCGATCGCCGGCACCGGCGACTTCAACGGAGATGGTCAGTCCGACATCATCTGGCAGCAACACCGTCACGGGTGACCGCTACGTGTGGTTCATGAACGGAGCGTCCTACAGTGGTGCCGCCGTCCTCGGCAGAGTGCCGACCGAATGGAGCTTGGTGCCTTGAGGATGTCCTAACCGGCTCTGCTTGACCAGCCCGTCCCTTGCCCCTGCGCCTGGGCAGTGACGACGCAGGATCCCAGCCGCTGCCGACGCCAGGCCGTGCAGGTCTGAAGGCGGCTCGCCGCCTCAGCCCGGCTCGTCCAGCGCGGCCAGCTGCTGCAGCTGCACCAGCCGCTGGTACAGGCCGCCCTCGATGGCCATCAGGGCGCCGTGGGTGCCGCGCTCGGCGATGCGGCCATGTTGAGCACCACGATCTCGTCGGCGGCGCGGGATCGTCGACAGCCGGTGCGCGATGGCCACCACGGTGACGCGCCCGCGCAGGCCGGCCAGGGCCTGCTGCACCACGGCTTCGGTCTCGCTGTCGATGTGCGAGGTGGCTTCGTCGAGCAACAGGATGCGCGGCTGGCCGGCCAGCGCACGGGCAATGGCGATCAGCTGCTTCTCGCCCACCGACAGGCGCGCGCCGCCTTCGCCCAGCGGCGTGTCGTAGCCACGCTCCAGCCGGCGGATGAAGCCCTCGGCGTGCGCGGCCCGTGCTGCGGCCTCGATCTCGGGGTCGCTGGCCTCGGCCCATGTCGATGTTCTCGCGCGCGCTGGCGGCCAGCAGGAAGGGCTCTTGCGGCACCAGCCCCACGCTGAGCCGGAAGTCGGCGTCGCCGAAGCGCTCGATCGGCTGGCCGTCGATGTGCAGCGTGCCGGGCGGTGCGGCGTAGAAGCGCAGCAGCAGCGACAGCAGCGTGCTCTTGCCCGAGCCGGTGTGGCCGACGATGCCCACAAAGCTGCCGGACGGGATCTCGAGGTTCAGCCCGTGCAGCACCGGCCGCCCCGGCAGGTAGGCGAAGTCCAGGCCGCGCACGCTGATCGCGCCCTGGCTCACCTGCGCCTGCGCGATGGCTTTGGGCGCCTCGGCCTCGTCCGAGCAGGGTGTTCACGCGTGCCGCCGCCACCATGGCCTGCTGCAGCTGCGAGAACTGCATCGTGATCTGGATCAGCGGCTCGACCACGCGCGAGATGTAGCTGATGAAGGCATACAGCACGCCCACCTCGATGGCTGTGAGGCCGCCAGCGCCTGCGTGCTGCGCCAGCTGAAGACGCCGATCACCGCGGCCAACAACAGCACGTTGAGCAGGTCGAGCGCCGGCCGCAGCAGCCAGGCGTTGGCGCGCAGCTCCTGCCGGCGCTGCGGGCGTAATGCGCCGCGTTGGTGGCGGCGAAGCGCTCGGCAAAGAGCTCGGTTGCGCCGCTGGCCTGCACCACCGCCATGCCGGAGACGGACTCGGCGGCCTGCGCATTGATGTCGCTGCGCAGGGCACGGCTGCGCGTGACCGCAGGCGCCGACAGCCGCTGGTACAGCCAGACGATGCCGAACACCGCCGGCCCCAGCAGGGCCACGATGAGCATCAGCCGCCAGTCCAGCCAGGCCATGAGGGCCAGCATGGCCACCAGCGTGATGACGCTGTCGAGCATGACGAACAGCACCTGCACGTACAGCGACTTCCACCGCCTCGGTATCGTTGGTGGACGCGGCTGACCAACTGCCCGGTGATGGCCGTGTCGAAGAAGCGCATCGGCAAGCGCAGCACATGCCCGTACACCGATTCGCGGATGCGCTGCACCGAGCGCATGGCCAGGCCCGCCAGGCGCACGAGCTGCCCGTAGCGCAGCCAGCTGGCCAGGCAGCCGGCCACCAGCGCACCGCCCAGCAGACCCACGATGGCCGGCACGTCGGCGTCGCGCGGCAGCAGGTAGCGGTCGATGAAGGCCTTGCCCAGCAGCGGGCCCAAGGCTTCGAGCGCGGCGGCGATGACCAGCCAGAGCAGGGCGCCCTTCAGCAGCGCAACCTCGGGCCATGCCGCGCGCAGCAGCAGTTGCAAGGCGGCGCGGCGCTCGCCGGCCGGCGCGGGGCCGCTGGGCGTGGTTTCAGGCTGCATCGAGCGAGGCCTCGAGCTGCTGCACCCGCCATTGCGTGGCGTACCAGCCGCCCTGCGCCACCAGGTCGCGGTGGCTGCCGCGCTCGGTGACCTGGCCGTGGCGCAGCACCAGGATCTGGTCGGCGTCGAGCAGGGTCGACACGCGATGGCTGGCGATGATCACCGTGCGACCCTGGCGCTGCGTGCGCAGCGCGGCCAGGATCTGCGCCTCGGTGGCGGTGTCCCACGGCCGAGAGCGCGTCGTCGAGCAGCAGCAGGGGCGCGTCGGCGAGCAGGGCGCGGGCGATCGCCACCGCGCTGGCGCTGGCCGCCCGAGAGCGTGACGCCGCGCTCGCCGACGGGCGTGTCGTAGCCCTGGGGCAGGCGCTCGATGTCGTCGTGCACCGCCGCCTGGCGCGCCACGGCCTCGATCTCGGCGCGGCTGGCGCCGGGCCGCGGCGATCGCGATGTTCTCGGCCACCGTGGCCGAGAACA